>JAPTHN010000215.1:0-381625 GCA_026936325.1 Platynereis dumerilii
AGTGTGATAGGAGCATTGATGGCAGTCTTAATTATATTTTTTATTGGCGGTCAACTTCAACTGTTTAACTTTTGATAGGTTGCTTAAGTTTAGTTGGTTTTTTTTTTGTCATTCAGTTTTTTGCTCTAATGATTATTTGTAGAATAGTAGCCTACATCGAAGTTTAGTCATGATCTAATCCATGGGCTAATCAATTTTAAACACTTCCATTTGTATGAGAATCTGATTATTGTCTATCTATAGAGTGTAGACCAAGATCATTAATAAAAAAGCAGATTTGGGATGGCTCTTGAAGTTGTACATGAAATATATGACCAATAAAATAATTATATGACCAATGCAATGACCAAAACAACAGAAAAACAGTGACTAGACATGAAGATAAATCGAAAATAAACACTAAACATGCAAATAAATAACTGAATGTTCTTGCAGTGCAAAACCATGCGATTTGTGGAACATTGCAGTACAAAGATTTGATTTAATGTTTAGTGGGGCAGGCCTAATGACCGATATCTTTTGAGGGATTTTTGACTGGCAATCAACTCATAAAACTATCACAAAAGGGAGGGTGTGCGATGTTTAGAATTTCAAATAGGCAGCGTGGCTGTGAAAAAGGTGAAAAATCGGCCTTTAATACTGGCTATAGGCGTATCAACGCGTGGATTACTTCCGCTCTGTGGGTTCCTTTTTGCTGTCCACTGAAGACTTCACACTGGAGAAAAGATGGGCGCATAGACCACCCCAATCACCCCCCTACCCTTGTTCTCGTTCCTCACCCTACCCTACTCTATAGGGTGGCTTGACTCCTCTGGTCGTTCTAACCCAGCTGTGGTGTGTGTTGTCTGAATACTGAGTTATACAGCTGTACAGTGGCCTTCAGTAAAAGTTTTTGTTGTGATATTACATGTGCAACAGTCCTGAATTTAAGGCTTTAAAAAAAATTGAAATTTAATGCTTTTAAATTGCAGGATATTGCATATACATATGTAGATGTTATCAAAATTTTACTCATGAAAAGGGTATTGGAAAAATATAACCCATGTCTTACATAACTCAAATAAACATAATTACCACCTCAGCATGAAATTGAGAGAAAATAAATATTCCTCCAGTCCTGAATTAGGAAAATATATAATTAGCAATTTAGATAAGACTTCTGTCATTAACTAGGCCTACAATCTAACTTTTTCACTTAGGACCAATCAAATACAACCTCTTTTCTCCTAAAGACCTTTCTTAATCTCTCTCTCTTTTTTCCTTACAACTGCAATCTGACATAAATGAAAAGAAATTCACGAACTTCTGAAAAAAATTTGTTATGAATGTGTAGCCCTACTGACAGACAGCTAGAACTTTCTGATTAATTTCTTGTATGACTGTGTATGCCTGCATAATATTATTACACAAATACATTTTGGAAAACTATACATGCACAGACTTCCATAAATACCAATAAATCCAGTATTCCTAATTGAACAGGCTCTTTTTCTGGAGTGATGGATTTACCTCCAAGATGGATTGTACAAAACAGGTCTTTCTTAAGGCTTCCTTATTCTTAAGAGGTGATTGATTGCTCAGATCGATCATTACATAATAGGCTGCTAAGGACAATAGGAACCAGGGCCTGCAGCTGCAGCCCATTCATCAATGCTGCTGAAGAAGCTGAGTGTCCAAGGACTACATGGCCAGAATCAGATCAGCATGGTATTGCACAGTTTGTGAATTGGTTGGTAAAATTGGGAGGGATAAGTTAGGCTCTATGTCCTGTATTTATTTATATATAATACTATTTGGGGGTGATTTGTATGTCCAAGGACAATGCTGCTGAAGAAGCTGAGTGTCCAAGGCCTACATGGCCAGAATCAGAATGATCAGCATGGTATCGCACAGTTTGTGAATTGGTTGGTAATATTGGGAGGGATAAGTTTGGCTCTATGTCCTCTATTTGTTTACATATTTATTTTGAGTTAATTACAAGAAGCTCGAATGTCCAAGGACTACATGGCCAGAATCGGATCAGTACTTACAGTATTGCACAGTTTGAATTGGTTGGTAAAATTGAGAGTGATAAGTCAGGCTACATGTCCTGTATTTCTTTACATACAGAAGTTAGAAGCTGAGTGTCCAAGGACTACATGGCCAGAATCAAATCAGCATGTATTGCACAGTTTATGCATTGGTTGGTAAAATGGAGAGGGATAAGTTTGCCTCTACGTCCTGTATTTCTTTAAATATGTACATATATAATACTATTTTGGGTGATTACAAGAAGTTTGGATGTCCGAGGACAATGCTGCTGAAGAAGCTGAGTTTCCAAGGACTACATGGTCAGAATCAGATCAGCATTGTGTTGCACAGGTTGAATTGGTTGGCAAAATTGGGAGTGTCTTAAGCCGCACGCCCTGTATTTCTTTACATTTATACAAGAAGCTGAGTTTCCGAGGACTGCCTGCAGTACATGACCAGAATCAGATCAGCATGGTTTAGCACAGTTTGTGAATTGGTTGGTAAAATTGGGAGAGATAAGTTTGGCTCTACATCATGTGTTTCTTTACATATAATGTACTATTTGGGGTGATTTATAAATTATAATAAAAGAAGTTTGGATGTCCAAGGACAATGCTGCTGAAGAAACTGAGTGTCCAAAGCCTGCATGGCCAGAATCAGATCAGCATGGTATTGCAGTTTGTGAATTGGTTGGTAAAATTGGGAGGGATAAGTTAGGTTCTACGTCCTGTATTAAATTTCTTTACATATATTTTGGATCTCCAAGAATATATATACATTTGATTTGATTGATTTATTCAAAAGAAAAACATGTGAACGATACAAAAGCAATGGGAGTTTAAGTAAAAATTACAACGTAACTCCCACTATAGCAGAATTTAACATTTTCAAATTTCAACATGGCCACGTGCACAGAATAATTTCTAAAAGCACAGTTTGGTGCTATAAATGAAATAGAGGATTCATATGGATGGAATGACTTGGTAAAGGAGGAGAGATCAGTTGGGTTATACACTGTCATTATGTACTTATTCAGATCCAGGATTCAGATATCATTTAAAGTAATTGTATAACAGAAGCTTATCGAAAGCCTACAAGATCAGAGAAAACAAAACGTCTAAAAGAAATTTGTGTCCTGCTAACTGATAATTGAGAGTCCGGGAAGGTAGTTGGATTAACAACATAAATCTGTCCAGTAAAAACTGCACCATTTTAAATTCTGGAGTTGTACCTGAATGTGACTTGAGCAAGCCAATTAATTTTCCAGCAGTATTTATTAGATTTTCCAAGATTTTATAGCTCTGCAAAGTCTCAGAATAAAGACTTGCTAATTTGATTTGAAAAATCACCTGCATTTTAGCAGTTTCATTATCACTACAAGGGTATACTAAACATGTTATGTAACAATTCGAAAGCTTCTTGAAACAGCATGACGTGTTGGTGCCTTCTAATTTGATAACAATGCAGTTTACTGCTTTTTAATTGCTTTTATATTAGCAACAAGGTTGTTTCTTTCAATGTGTTGGTCTATCTACATGTGTTCAATGCATAGGAGTCGACTGCTAATTTGAAAATTGCTCATTCTGACAACTCAATTGAGCTTGTGTCATGCTGTGGCTTAGAAAACAGCTGTGATTTAAGACATTTAAGAAATTGGGCAGACGTTCAGTAGCCTGCAGCCATTTTCCAAGATGGCCACCACAACAAACCATGAATGGAAGCAACACGTTTTCTTCTCACCAGGGGGCAGGCACAAGCCATATAAAGCTTGATAGCTTGATAATACAATTGGACCCATGCTGGGCAATAAAATGTGGGCTGTCTTCACCCAGTGACATTGGAAAATGTGTAACATATATATATCACTTGAAACTTGGAAGTAAATGTGTTTTGAATCTAAAGTGTGACACATATTATGTTAAAGTGTTTGAAATAGCTACGTTATATCTTGGTATTCTCCCTATCTATCTATCTATCTATCTATCTATCTATCTATCTATCTATCTATCTATCTATCTATCTATCTATCTATCTATCTATCTATCTATCTATATTTTTTGCGTCATTGTATCATGTATTGTTGTAGTGCAAACCAACATTTGATATCTGTAGATTAATTCCGCTCTATTATGGTGTGCTAATGGATATATATAAAGATCGAGTTATGTTACTCAGACGAATGTTACCTTGGGCCCCGTTTCCCATGCTCACAGTAGGAAGAGTGTTACAAAATGTGGAGATTTTTAAGGAGTGTATTTAGAGAATAACTATAAACATTGTTAAATGTCCTCTCAGTCAAAGGTGGCATCTTAGGTAATCGACAAAGGTGGCATATATCAGCTCTCAAATTTTGATAGTTTCAATGTACACTGAAAGACAAAAGTTATGCATATGTTGGGAGGGCAAGATATTCGAGGGGTATGGTCATTATGATGGCTCCATGGTGTAAGACACCCAAAAACAGGGTCACAAACAATAAATCACTGAACTGGCAAACATTTTCGTTTTTAAAAATGGCTGACAAAGGGGAGTTTTCAGAAAACACAGTTTTTGCTGTTGACCCATACCATTTGCAGGTATGCAGTTTCATGTGAGCTTAAATGAATCCTTAAACATTCAAGCACACAATTCTTTTACAACTGAATTTATTGTGTCCCCAATTACAGAATATGATGGGGATGAAACTATTGGAATGGTGCAGGTGTGAAAACCCAGCTTAATGTTGTAGAGTGTATGATGTTCATCTGTCAAGTGTATCAAAGATTGCTGCCTGTTACAGGGAGGTAGGGTAGACAAGGAATAAACAAAGAGGTGTTGGACCCAGAAAAACAACCAGAACTCAAGACACCCTCAATTGTAAAGAAGGCATGTTTCTGGATGTTGTAGGTGATGCTACAGATTAGAGGACATCTCAACCTTTGAATGAACCCCAAGACCATTATCTTTAGACTTTATTGTTTATTTTATGTAAAGCTTGTGTTTGGCAGATCCTTATATTGAGTACACAGATGAGGTTCTTGAATGCACAACATATGCATAACTTTTGTCTTTCAGTGTAGATAAAAATACGGATGGTTGGTTGATAATTTGAGCTTTACCGTCTGCATTTATTCATACAGCAAGCAAATCAGAACACCACAGAGAGGCAAAGGATAATTTAAACTGCTGTCCAACATAGATCCAGGTGAGGTCGAATCAAGGTCATGACTCAGAGACAACATTTATAGATAGATACATAGATACATCGAATAGGCACAGAGGTATAGATGAATGTCATTGAACAAATTTCTCATGGTCTGCCATAATGTCATATCATCTGTCATATCATCATCATGAGTAATAATTACAGATTACATTAAAGTCAGTCATGTATTTTGGATGATTAAACAATTTAGTGAGGTCCTTTTACAGTTCATGGCTGATTGGAGGAAACACCCATTAGACGTGGTAGCCTTTAGAACACTCATTTAGCGAAGCAATGAGTGACCAGAAAACACCTTATTTTTAAGTTGGTCCAACTTCATTTCAGTTGCTATGACAACTTAGTAAAGCATATGATCTCTGGAGCTATTACTTTACAGTGTGACCCAATAAAAAGTGCAGTTGCAAGCTTTACCAAGCCTTTGGCAAGCCATAATGATCAGTGGTCTGCTTGTTCACATTATGGATCTGTTGTTATCACCTTGAAAATGAGGAATTTATACGAAACGGCCCACATCACCACAGTGAGGTAAACGAAGCGGATTTATGTAATTGCCCGTGGTTCTGTAGTAATCTGTACCCCTGTGCTTTGTTCACTTTGGTCAGTGTTTAAAAAGGACATTTTCTGTTTGGAGGAAGGAGATATTTTGGTAGATAGATAGATAGATAGATAGATAGATAGATAGATAGATAGATAGATAGATAGATAGATAGATAGATAAATAGATAGATAGGTAGACTTGCAAATACTTTGCTAAGACACAAGAAAATTATAGTTTTCTATTTGTTACACAAAACTATCAAAATGGATCGTCGAAAACGTGTCCACCTGTTCACGAATGAACATCCCCTTGAACTTTAACAAAATTTGTGTAAATCTGACTAGAATTAAATCAAATGTACAGTGTGTCTGACGAAATTATGCAAGTTACGCATTTCAGACTAGTACAAAAACTATTGGACCGAACGTTGTGCCCGTTTCACATAATCATCGGATTAGGCTTTGAAATATTCCATGTAAGTTTAATTAAGTTTCATTGAGGCAAAATTGAGTTATGCTTGTTTTCAAATATTTGGGCGTCTGACGAAATTACGCAAAATCCACATATGGACTTAAAAACATTGAAGTTTCAAATGATTTTGCTTCCATCATTTGCATTCTATCATTTGTCAACAATTCATGTTAAAAAATTTCACTTACATGCTGCCTATGTCATGCAATATGTTTTAATTGTCTCCATTGGAATAATATTGATTTTGTATAAATTTTTCAAATTTCTGCTCTCAAAAATCTCAAAATAGACTGATCATTTCGAAAATGCCTTTAAAAGTTGTCTTTTTCCATCTATTTAGTGTGGTAAAACTGACCGATAAGTTGCGTGTTGGAAATTGACAAACTTTTGGATAAGGAACTGCACATCCTCATCACAATGCTATTCTAATGGGAAGTCGTGGAAAGAACTTTTGATTGCTAATTATTTTAAAGTAAGGCATGTTATTTCAATTTTGTTTGCAAAGAGCTAAATAGAAAGTATAAGGTTAGTGCTAGAGGCATTTTTTAAATGATCCGAACCATTTTGAAGTTTTCCGGAGCACAAATTTGAAGAATGTACGCAAAATCAATGTTATTCCAATGGAGACAATTAATACATATTGCATGACATAGGCAGCATGTAAGTGAAATGTTTTGACACAAATAGTTGACAAATGATAGAATGCATATGATGGAAGCAAAATCATTTGAAACTTCAATGTTTTTAAGTCCATATGTGGATTTTGCGTAATTTCGTCAGACGCCCAAATATTTGAAAACAAGCATAACTCAATTTTTCTCAATGAAACTTAATGAAAATTACATGGACGATTTCCAAGCCCAATCCAGTCATTATCTGAAAAGGATGCAATGGTCGGTCAGATAGTTTTCATACCGGTGTGAAATACGTAACTTGCATAATTTCATCAGACACACTGTAATTAATCATTCGATTGATCAAATCTATCAATTTGTTTCCTCCAGGAATGATGGAATCCGACTTATAAATAATTATATAAGAGCCTTTTTTTTCTGCTACACACAGATATGATTTTTCTAATCTTGATTTTGTTTAAATTGACAGAAAAAGAACATGTTCAAAGAAAATTGCTAATATTGAACTTTAACTACGTATTTCAAAAATCGATTCGTATATCTCAACTGTTTTATAAACTGTTGTGGGTACAGGAAGTTCAAGTTTCCTTTCCAAGAAATTAGCACAATTTGTCTTATTGACACCTCTGGGTGGAAGAATTTCACTTATGGTGTCCAGCAGGATGTTATTGGTGGCCGAAATTAAACTTGCATAAGGAGAAATAAATGTGAATGTAATACAATCAACAATTTAAAATGCTTGTCAGCTAAAGTAAGCTTTATACCTCTTGTCTGTCATCATTAAAGAAATAAAAGATACAATTTATTATTTAGGGAACACAAAGAAATGCTACATTCCCTTGCCTCATTCTGCGGTGGAGTCAATGTACTAGTGGCTCCCCTTGTGGTATTAACAGAATTTAGTCATCACCAAGATACTTTTAACCATTGGAAAAGCTGAGATCTAACTGACAATTTTGCATGTTAGCACCCTGATCAGGATTAACGCTGTTAACAACAGCCAACAAACAATCAGACTATTCTTCACTTGGTAAAAATAATAAGTTAAAATGTATAATAGAAGAATCGTATGATGTTGAAGTCCATAAGACACCTTGCTTTCGGGTTCTAACATGCATTTTGTGTCCACCAAATCGGTGTCTAACTACGACGTATCTTACTTCACCATATGCTTTTTTTTACTGAATAGATAGATATAGATAGATAGATAGATAGATAGATAGATATATATATTCGTAGATACATAGATAGATATATTCATAGATACATAGATGCATAGATACATAGTTACATAGATACATAGACACATAGACAGGACAGATAGATAGATAGACAGATAATTTGATAGACACACTGATTATATCGACCCATTTAGAGAACTCTTGTGTAAAAAATATTATGCTGAAGCAAAAGCTTCTGTAATTATTTTTTAAACAATATTTTTATTATTTTTGCAGAATGGCTAGAAGATTGTTTAGACACCACAGGAACAAGAACTATTGAAAAGAATTCCCAGAGGGGCAAAGGTTTGTCAATTAACCTCTTTTGTATCTGTCTTCTTATAACGACCATTCTTGAATAAATGTGTACATTTATTGACTATTAGACCTTTAGCTTACATATCAGTTCACTGTGAGTTCAGAATTTAAAACTTATCACTTTTCAAGGGCAAAAGATAAATCATCAGATCAAAGGCAATCATCTATCTGTCTCCCTCCCTTCTATCTGTCTATCTATCTGTCGACCTATCTATCTGTCTATCTATATATCTGTCTATCTATCTATGTATCTATCTATCTATCTATCTATCGATCTTTGAACGCATGATTCGATGGACGAATGCCTGTTCTGGTTGCGGTTGGAGCTTCATGTCATTCACCTTATTTGTCGTAGTTGTTCAAAACAAGGTCACACATTCAGCCTTTGAAAGTGAGATATTAACAGTATTCTTCTTAACAAAATGATCTATTTGTCCTTGTTTATAAGTTCTTCTCATTAGGGTACACTGTGTCATAATATTCTATAGATAGTATTCCAATTAATAGTATACAAACAGCTATATTTACCTCCATTGGAAGCTTTCAGGCTGTTACACTAGCCCTTGTTCACCCAAAACTGATCACTGGGGGCGCTGAGGGGTGTTGTTGTGCTGAGTCAGCTGTTCTATTCTATAGATATTTTAGAAATAAACTAAAAGATATATTCTATAAAGAAGCTGTTGTTTTTCATTTGAGAAATGTCTTAAATCATTATCGCAATTTCTGAAAATGTATGTATAATTATTGATCCAAATATTTATGGTTTGCGAATGTCACACCTACAGTGTTCTTCACTTTTTTTCTTCTTTAATTCGTGCAAAGCAATTAAATAGAGTAATAATTTTGCACCCAGTTGCTGAAACACATTCCCTCTCAAAACCACCCCCCCCCTCCTTCAATGCAATAGCTCTCATTTATTATCTAACTAGAACTTCCTGGGGCATTAGACACATATATTTCAGAGGAAATGGCAAATGAGGGCAAATGTAAACTGTGGTGGATTTTTTATTGGCTCCCTCTCTGGAGGCCAGGGAGAACAATGCACTACTACTACCACACTTCAGCCACGTGAGTAGAGATGTGTGGATAGCATACAGGTGTGGATAGGTTAGAGGTAACAGACAGTTCTGTAAAGATAAAAATTTGTAGAGCTTTTGAAAACATGAAAATTGACGTATAGCATGGCGAAATCCATGGACAATTGGCGATGTGCATAAAGAAATGAGGTGTGGGGAAAACTTTCAAATTTAATATAGGATGGTTATCTCCGAACAACTGTTTTTTTTGGTTTTTTTCGAAAACTATTATTTACCAAATCTGTCCAAAAATCTGCATCTACTAATTTATTGCAGAGGATGTCAGCCTTGTTTTCTGGCTCCAATTGTGAAATTCCTTGCATTATGCAATATTATGTCATATTGCAGATTAATTCACACTTGGCCTGCAAGTTATTTCGGCAATTTCTTGGGATCTTATCACTCACAGTGATTAGGGTGCAAATTTCAGCATTTGCATGCGAGGTATTTGCTCCATTCAAAGATGGCCGCATTATCACCTGGTTGGCTGTGAATATCACTGTTTACAGTCAAAATATCAGGGCCTATGATATTGTAAAAAATACCACCCTTCAAGGGCGATATTTTTTAACAATGGTTAGGACATCATCAGCATTTCTGCTGTCTCATGACGTCACAAACAAAACAAAGGCCAAAACAATGAGATTGTGACGTCATATCCATTGTTGCTCCATGGTGACGTCACATTTTTGTAATGGCAGAAAATAGTCCCTCTTCATAACTGAAAATTCGGGGTTAAAACCAGGTGATAAAAACAAAACAACCACGCGTCAGGGCACTTCGTACAATATCACTCGCTGTTGTGTGAATTAATATCACTCTCGCCCTGCGGGCTCGAGTGATATTAATTCACACAACAGCTCGTGATATTGTTACTCAGTGACCCTGACTTGGGTTGTTTTGTTATAGTAAATCTGTACATTGCAGCCTCCCGATAAATGCATTCTTGCTTTTTTTCCGTTTGCACGTAGTTTGTCATTTTCTTTCTGAGACGCTGAGATTGCCAGAGAGTGCTGTTTATTTGGTATTGTTGCTTTGACAGTCACTGTACTTTCAACATGGGAAACATAGAGGCGGCTTGAATAGTCATGATCAAGGGAAGGCCATTTGACTTGTCATAACTGATTTTTGATTAAAAATCGGATGCATAATCCTTTCGTTTGGCTGTCAGTAACAATCAGGATTAGACTCCTTAAATCAAATTAACATTGAAAGTATTGGGTATGACCGTGACAAATAATCAGCATGATGACACACCAAGTGCCATTTTCACAGTGCAACAGTCCGCTCTTTGTCTATATCACAGTGAAAGACTGTGATGAAAAAATTAAAATTTCTCATTTGTCTTTTGATTTTGTTTGATTAAACCGTTTTGTTTTATTCAATAATTAGGCCGATACATCAAGTCAATTTCCAGTCAGTTGAACTTGAACTTTTCTTTTCTGGTCGGAAGAATCCTAATTGGAAGAGAAGTTGTGTTAAAGTGATACGGTACTGCATAAATAGATACAATTTTCAACATTGAACATGCAGGTTAAAAAGGAAAATATTCATATGAAATACGTTTTTGGTTCATACCAAATTTTGTGAATTTGTGTAATCAGTTATTTTCGAATGCATTAGCAAATAAAGCTCATTTATTCTTTTTTTTTTCGTAAATTTGCCTAAAATAGTAGTTGCAAAAACTGAGTAAAATATGATTTTATTAACTTTGAAAAATGGAGTAAAACTCATTCTAATTTACAATAAACATTTTTTGAAATCTAATATCAACTCAAGATGAAGAAAGGTTGTCAGATGCTTTTATCTGTAATTTTCCCTTTAGCTTTCTTCTCTGTGTTCTCTCTTCATTCCTTTGCCCCCCCCACCCTCCTCATTTCGTCTTTATGTCTATGCTAATGAGGAAAACCACAAGGCTTAATTTCGTGGGGCCCTACACCCCATAAATATCTTGATATTAATTTGATCTTGAGAGGGTTAAGGCCTTGTTAGCAGGCCAGTGACATTGGATGATCAATATCAGAGATTAGCATTGCCCCTCTTTCCCCTACTTCCTTTATTAGGTGTTTAGTAGCAGCATGCATTGACATCAAGTAGGGGAGGGTGGGGAAATTAGCCCATGATTAATACTCCTGTTATGGGGGAAGTGGGGTGAAGTGGGACAAGTCAGTAATAATGGCCCCTGCAACATTGTTGTTCACTGTGTTCAGTGACTTCACACCAATGTAAATAATGCAGAGTGATCTCACAAACAGATTAATAATCCAGGTCAATGAAATTATTATGTCACATTTAAGGGTGATTTGCCTCCGGATTAAATGATTTAGGGAAGATTAGCCAGTCGATTAATGGGTGACAAAGTGTTTGATCAAATGTAACATGTCAAGCATACACATATAACCAGTTGCACCTTGAACATGTTGAAGGATGGTTTGCCGAAATGATCAAAATTAAATCGAGGAATTTTAGGTAAACTCTTGGCTTAGTTAAAATTAATGCTATGGAAAACATTCATGCGTCATCATCTTGATTTTAGAGTCAAGGGTATTATTTTGCTGTACTTTTTGTATCTTAACCCATTGCTCTTATTTAGTATCTGAAATCTTTACATATTTCTTCATTTGCATTGTTTTACTCTTCTTTGTATATTTAGACCCACACTGACAATCTTTCTGAATCAAGTTGAAACAAACTGCCGGCTAAGTCTGCCAGGCTTGGACTAATGTCAGTTAAATTTCTTTTACGATTTTATATATATATCATCATCATTTCGTAAAAAAATACTCTAAAATTTAATACCCAGTTTAATTCAACATAAATGTAAACCTGACAATAGACAGCATTACAGCTACTGGATCCAAACTTGCATCACTTTAATTTCAGAGAGGCTGGAAGATTTTTTTTCACCATCTCAGTGCAAGGAAGTCATTCAATGAATAATGAGAAATTTTGTTTACAACAAAATATTTCTGAAGTTATTGACAATATCAGACATTTGCCTTAATTCTGCCAAGAATTCAATAAATGAAGTCAAGATTCTGCAGGAGAACTAGCTGTCATTAAAATATGTTTGTCTCAGACAAAGAGGGTTTGTAATGAAACTGTCATTCCATAAACAATTAGAAAACAATTGCTGTGAGTTAGAGTTTTGAATTAACAATTAATGAGGATGATAATTACCACCCAGAATTACCCAAATATTTCAAACTTATTAATGAATTATCAGTAATTTGGGCTGAGGACATGAAAAAGGTTTAGCAAACTTTTCTGATTCATCAGAAGGTGTTCAGAAGGTTATAGTTAATCCTGCCAGTGATGGAAATGGGGGGGGGGGGGGAGCTCGGGGGAGCTATGACCTGCTATAGCTCCCCCAATCATCAGTGGTAAATATGTAATTATTATGGTCATTTTTGGGTCCTCCAGGCATTATTAGCCAAAATATACTCTGACTTCTGAATTTTTTCTCCTTTTAAAAATTTGGAATGGTGATTCATTTTAAGGAGCATCATAAACTCTTGGTTCTGCAACAACAGGGTGATTATGGTGAAACTGTAGAGCCTATATAACACAGGGTTGTGCCTATCTCTAAATGGAAATGTTTGAAAGAGAATATATGCATTCCAGAAACGGATTAATTTAGGAGGATGATAAATTATTAGGCCTTCATTATGACAATTGAAACTCTCAAAGTTACATTTTATATGCTGACATTTCTATTGATATGCATGATCAAGTGTTTGCCTAAACATGAAGTTGTATAACTTACTAATCTTACAGGCCTATTTTAAGGAAAACAGACTCATAAACAGAGCTTAACTGACAGAAAGCAATAATTCATTGAAGCACTGTCATAGATTGCCTGAATTCATGTTAATTCTTCTGAATTCTTATCAATCTTTACTAATTCATTGGCATTCTTTTCAAACCTCATCAATTCTTTAACCCTTAAGATATTATGTGGAGAAACCACATCATTGAAAACATGAGGATGCACTCTAAAAAAATCCATGTTGGTTTTTTGCTTCGAAATTTGGCTTTTCAAAAAACCATTTTGAATCTAAAAAACCTATTTTGTCTGAAATTTTTTAGAGTGTGGGACAGGGCTGCTCAGCCGGCTTTACTTGGTGAGAAGCACTTGGGGAGCGATTCGTAAATTCCCCAAATTTCTCGAGCTGTTTATCAGATGTCGGTGATCAATTAATGAAAAGTATTCGCGATTGCCGCAAGTGAGGGGCGGCAGAAAGTAATTGCTTCATTGGCACCTCGGCTAATCGCCCCACGGCACTTTGAAGACACGTCCTCGTAAATCAGCCCCAAATGCCCAGCTCGTAAATCTGCCCCCTTTTCCACTTGTCGCAAATCAATGCTCCACCTAGCTGCCGCGTCGCAAACTAATCGGAGAGTAAGAATTCGGAAAATGAGACGAGCGGCGGATGATCACCATAAGATGAATCTGGAAATGCGGAATGGATGTGATCCGGATAAATAAAATAAAGAGCTGTGGGGTCCTCAACTGCAAGTTGTAGAGCTTTATAGGGTTCCTATGCCAGCTATCATTGAACTGATCTATCGATATTGTGCTATAATATGAATTTATGTACAAATAAAGATACACAGTGCTCTTTTACTTTTAGATTTGCATCAAAGCAATACAAAAAAGGAAATGAACACATATACTAATTAAAGGGATTCATTGAATTATATAAAATATATGAACCTTCAGTAAATATACTGTTTGGAAAACAGTTTTTGCTTCGTTTTCAAAGGCTGACTTTATGACCTTGTTGCCAGCAACCAAAGCAAATTGACCTGAATCCAACCTTGTGATATGAAACTGTAACCGCAACAAGAAGGCACAATAGAACATGGATAGATTAATTTATAGATTAGCAGATGGATAGATAGATAGATAGATAGATAGATAGATAGAATGATAGAGTTCAGATTAATATAAGAAAGACAGAAAGGAAGATACATGCATAGAAAGTTGTAATTGATAGGAGGGCGTATTTCTAGATCTTAAAAGCTGGCAGAGTAGCATCAAATTTACTGCGACATATATGTTTAGTAGAAAAAAGAAAAACGAAGCATGCGAAGAAACTAATGAAATTGAAGGTAGGGTGTAAGGATCAAGATATGTGAAGTTTAGGACTCTTGGGTGATGGTAATTGGTTTTACGATCAACGTTTCAGTTCCTCTCTTACTCTTACTTCAGTGACCCAGATGAAACATCAGGAATTTGTACAATAACATCTGACAAAGCACCTTTGAGGTGTTTTCGTATTTGTGGCAGATCAAGAAGCAGGTCACACATCTTAGAAGGAGATTCCTGATTATTGGAAATGTTTGTGCGAAGAGCAGAGTAGGGCTAAGTGCAGGGGCCAAATTGAAAACGAGGCAGCAGATGTTAGTTATCGCCTTCTTGCTCCGAGGGCCGTTTGGTTTTTGGTAGGCGAGAAAGGTTTTGGAGGGAGGAAATTAATTTCCTTCTGACAGGTCACTTCTGGAGGCAAGAACATCAGTCTTGTGTCTCCAAACTTCTAGGGCTCAATTCATCGCCATGGCGACCGAGGCGAAAATGGCAAACAAAACGAAAACGAGGCAAGGCGAAGGATGTGGCAGTGAATTTGGCGTCGTTCATCTTGCGCCCGTATGGGTCGTGGAATTCGCGAAATTCATCAAGCACCACCTCCCGCCTGCCGCCAAAGAGCAAGTGGCAAGCGAAGGCTCGCAAAAGAGATGGCAGAGAAAAGAGGAGGGGGGCGGTGGATAGTGAAAGGGTGGGGGTGAAGAGAGAAGAGGGGGGCTAAGATGTGTGCAGATTGAAAGCAAGAGGGGGGAGTGATTATTGAGTTGGAGGTATTGCGATGAGCTGATCATAGTGCTCACATAACAACATTGAATTGGCAATCACAAGATTGAACTGGCTAACACAACTTTAAATTGGTGAAGATGACAATGTGATCACAACATTGATGTTCACATGATGATAGCGATTGAAAGATCAAATTGTTGATCATCCTTTTGAATTGGTGATCTAAAACATTGAATTTGTAATCAAACATTAAACTGGCAATCACAAAATTGGCCTGGCTATCGCAACATTCAATTGGTGATAAAAACAATGTATCACAACATTGATGTTCATAACATTATTGTCGATCAAAAGATTAAATTGATTATCATCGTTATGAATTGGTGATCTAAAGCATTGAATTGTGCATTCCAGGATCCTGTGCAAAGGGATTTTCTAATTTCTTAACCCCGAAGACCAGTAGACAAATGGAGTCAACCAGGGAGCCCCTCCAAATCCAGAGGATAATCATATTGGAAATAAACCTCTTTCTAAAATAAACTGCATGCATTTCAATCCTCTCTTTTGCCTAAGGATTCAATTAGGAGTCCAGGGGGTGAGCCGGATACTAGTTATGCATAGGGTGGGGGATGCTGGAGATTGAAAGACCACAGAAAGGCTGAAGCAAGAGTACAAGCTTCAGGGGGGGGTTCTATGATCCCCCCCTCCATGACTGAGAAAGGGGGGGAGAGAAGTCAATGGAATTGTGAATGGGGGGTCCACAAGAGGGGTCCATGGATCACAAGGGGTGGTGAGGGTGACAACCGTTTTATTAATAACAGGGAACGATCCATTTTGTCGGACAATAGAAACAAACGAGTGAGAAAGGAAGGTCAGCCGATTCCGTTCACCCATCACTTCCGAGAGGCTGATCAAAACACTTGACGTCACCCGGCCGGCCTTCCCCCTCCTCCTGCCTTTTATTCAATCTGAATTAGCGCCGGGTAATAATGCAATTTGCTCAACAATATGGACTCAACGGGCCAATTTCCTGATCCCCGCTGGCATCTCGTTCGCCCTCCATCAATATCTCTCACTCAGTCTTCTCTATGCTCCTTACAGGGGCAGCAGCCCCTCACAGAAGTCAATGCAAGTCATTGCTGCAAGGCACTGCCTGTCGCCGCAAAAGTCGTCGCCTGCTATTGTCCTGCTGTCGCCCTCGCCTTAAAACATCCATCTTCAGGCAATAGATGTCGACAGTCTTTTGCTTCATGTGCTTGGTCTCGCATCTCAGCACCATCTACAACAACAAATCTCCCCCAACAAATCGGGCGCCACAACTAATCTCCATCTGGCCCCAATAAATCTCCGCAGCAAATTACCATCTAAATCTCCACAGAAAGCAGTGACACAAATGATTTAACTGAGTTTCCTGTAAATAGTCAAAAAACCTTCTACACCCTAGTCAGCTGTTAAAGATTAAACACTTGCATGTAGGAGCAGAAATGATCCTATAGTGGCCTCAAAACTTATCTGCTCATCATGATATATGTTCCTCGTAGCTGGTCAGATAAGCCGATGACATGTTATATTGTAGCATCTGGATCCGTATAATTGAGATTGCACAATGCAATACAAGTATGCAATATATAATCGCAATGCTACAGGTTTAAAAAACCAATGATCAATACGTCTTTTCAATCTTACTAACAAGTCTATATCAACAATTATTAACACAATGTCATCAAATATGATGTCCAAAATAATGTAAGGATCTCGCTGAACAGAAATAACTGTCAATCATGGACAACTCAGGTGAATCTCCATTCTAAGTCGTCATATCAACAAATCTTATTCACAGGATCACTAACAGATCTTATTGAACAGATCTTATTGAACAAATCTTATTGAACTGATCTTATTGAACAGTTCAACATCTAATCTTGTTGAACAGATCTTATTGAACAGATCTTATTGAACAGATCTTATTGAACAAATCTTATTGAAAAAATCTTATTGAACAGATCACATTCAACATAATTATCTTATTGGACATATTCAAAAGATCACAGATCTTATTGAACAGATTTTATTAAATTCATTGATTTGATTTATTGTTAATTGTCCCGAAGGCAATATGACCAGATCTTAATAATCATCATCTCATTGAACAGATTTTATTGAACTGATCTTATTCAACAGATCACTTACAGATCTTCAACATCACACAACTTACGACGTGTTAAGATTCTGACATCTCCCATCCTAAAATTTGTATGCGACATTCATTCAAACGCATGACATTCATTCAAACGCATGACATTCATACAACACCATCACACAACACATTCACACAACACATTCACACTACAAATTCACACAACACAGCATTCGACAGAACTGCACTCGATGACAATACCACTCTCCCCGACAATACACCACTCTCCGACAATACAACATTCGATGACAATACATAAGTCCAACAATGCACAATAAGACAGCCAATAGGCTCCAACGCCTAACAAAAATTCTGACAGCCGAAAAGGCCAGGAGTAATATCGAGTGAGCGATCGGTTCAGAACTTCAGATGGGAATCTTGTGTTAAAAGAATTTCGCAGTCCAGAACAGGCTGAAGAGATTCAAAAGATGAGCAGAATCTGAATTCTGAATTGATAGAAATAAGAATTATCTAGATGTGAATGGTGTCCATCATGAGGAAGTTTTTTCATGAACCTTTCTTTGTAAGCAAATTGTCAGAGACTGCTGGGATTGATGGAAAACTTTCAAAAAAAATCTGGAATGTTTGAGCACTGCATTGAACTGCTGGGAGCTGTCAGGAATAAAACTTTTCAGTCAAATTTGAATGACCTCTATTTCTGTAGTAAATTTAATGTGCAGTGTTGAATTGTGTAAAATACATAGGAAATCCATTTCAACTTCCCTGTCAGAACTGATTGAAATCTCAGAATGTGTAACACCAAGCCCAAAGAATTTGTAGAACTTCAGAAAAACTTTCTTAAAACCCAAAATGTATTTAAGTATCCAACTGTTAGTGACCTACCTGGACTGAATAAGCCACATGATTGGCTTATTCACAGTTGTTCACACCTTTTCAACCAATCCTGCCACTTATACAGTTGGGGGAGATCACTAATTGTTGGATCCTAAACTTGAGCCTGTATATATAACTGATTTTGTTTTTTATTTCATTGTTTCTGTAATTTGTGACCTGCTCTTTATCTTTGACAATCAATTTGATACCAACAATTTTATCTCATTCCAGATGAACAGAAGGAAAACACAAGAACTGCTGCCAAACCTCACTCCACACCACTCACTTTGAAATGGTAAATATATTTAAGTAAAATGATCATTTGAAGGTGTCAGGCTTTTGCTGTGATTAGAAGCACATTTTGCTTCCTGAAAATCCGAATGGCGTTTTCCTCAATTGATAAACATAACCATCATTTTAGTTTGTTTGAATTTTTATTTTGATGCCGAACCTGCAGTTTGGAGATAAATGTCACAGCAGGGTGAACTGACCAATCTCTGGCCTGTTAGGACTCCTCCAGACAAACTTTTGAATGCTGACAGAAAAACAACTAATTTTGTACATAAAATGAGTGGTGGATCCAGAAAAAGTAATTTGGTGAGAGCGGATTTGGCATTGGCATCCCGCGACATCGGATATTTACTTCAAACTGCTGTTATTAAAAAAACTGCAAATGTCATGAATCAAATTTTGTCATCATAAAATTACAGGTTGGAAGAAACTTATGAAATAGTTGAAGGAGTATGCATCCCAAGAAGTACCTTATATCTGCATTATCTAGATTACTGTGACAAGAATGACACCCAGCCTGTCAATGCTGCAAGTTTCGGAAAAGTAAGTGGCAAAATGCATTGCATTGAAATCCTTTATTTAATTTCGTAATTTATATTTGTTTATTACAATTTTAATTGCATATCTATATTAATCTTAGCTGTAACATTTCCTTCATTTCTCGATTATACATTGATTTGATCTGGGATGACAATTTTCCTGGCAGTCTACATAAACATTTTGCCTGGTATAAACGATATATGGGTCCGAATCTACTAATTGTGTCCAAAGTGTTACATGGGCAAAAATATTAGAACTAACACTAAAGTTATCATATTGGTAAAAACCTGCAGCTATAATTCTCTAGTTTACTGTTTTTAAAATTTTATAACAAATTGTCATTTCCTCTTCCTGTAATTGACTTTTTCTCAAACAAAGTCAGGTTTCTCACGTATGTGATGAAATTCGGATGGACATGGGAATTACTCTCTTATAGCATAGGTTATTTTCATATTTTATCACAAAAACAAAATAAATTAAGAAAAAACCACATTTCTGTAAGCAAAAAACTGACATGTATGGTAATCATACTAAGTGCAGCTTAATTGACGCAGCAGCAGAAATGGGCATTTTCGAGATAATTTTATACATTTTTTGTCAGGAATATGATTTACATTGGCTAAATTATTCATTTATTAATATTAACCTACACTGATTCTCTAAATATTGCAAAAATATTTTAACACTCATTATCACCTGATGCTATACAATTCCACATCTTTGTTAACGTATGTGATGTTGACATTTGACTTCCATTTAACGTATGTGACTTTCTAACGTATGTGATGGTTTGACCTAAGCTTAAGCTCATTTAATTAGTTTTCAGCATGTCTTCTTAATAATGAGGTGTCATTGAATCAAAATGCATTGAATAGACTGACTATCATTCCAGTGTTGGGGATCCGTTCATTTGTGCAATTCCCTTTCTTTTAAGCTGCGTTCAAGGCTTATCCATGATGCATAGTTTAACCTAAAATGTCCGTTTTCGATAATTGATACAGCAGATTTAATTGCCCTTGAATAAAATAATTTTGATTGCATATTTATCAAAGGATAATGTTATTTAACTATTGGTACTTATAACCAGTGTTGGTTAATATCTTATGCACAACTTTTCATATTAATCAAATTTTATGTCAATCTTGCCGTTCCTGTCAAATCATCACATACAAACTTATTCAAGTATTCATATGTGTTAATGTAAAAGAATATTATATGGATTTTCAAAGGAATGCATCAGAAAATCACATTTGGAGGTGGCGGTTGATATTTGATTATCTGCACTAATTTTAAATGAGAAAAAAGTGACAAATATTCTGACAAAATGTATGTGATTATTTGACATCCTTTGAAAATTGTCAAACATCACATACATGTCAATCATCAACATTTTAAGTTTTCTGTTGGTATTATTGAATCACTTTATTGTTTCAAATAACAGTAAACATCTTTAAACTATATAAAATCAATCTAGCTGCTTAACTTGTATGTGTTGTCCAGAGAATGTGCACCTCAGAAGTATGTGACAGTTGGACAATCGCCGGTCAACCATCACATACAACACATAAGTGTCAGTAAAAGGCATCAATGGGTGTATAGCAAGTACAATATGCAGTTAACACAATACGTTTCAGCAACTTAGTTCACCTGGTGTTTACTGTAGTGAATTTAAATCAGTTCAGAAGGACAGGAAATCACCATGTTGTGTCAACCATCACATACATCACATTCGTGATTTTGACCACATGGCTGGAAACTACCCTATTTTACATCTGTTCTGACATGAAAGTTGGAGAAACAACACAAAATTGTTAAATTTAAAATATTTTCCTTTACTTTTCCTTCCAATTTCATTAAAATGGCTTAAAACCTCCCTATTATCTCACGTATGTGATGCATCTCACGTATGTGATGCACCACTTTTTTGCAGGAGAAAAATATTCAAGCGCCCCCTAGCTGTTAGGGTGTTGTTATAAACTCTCCAAAAAGGGCTAACAATGTAGTTCTCCTGGATATCTCCAGATGACACCATCATCCAGACTATCTTTCCTGTAGAACTAAGATATTTTTAGCCTCATTTTTCTGAAATACGTATGTGATGCTTTGATTTTTTCATACACCGTCCTAGATTTTAAGGTTTTGATCATCAAATGTCACTCCAGCAAACTATTTTTGATTATAAATAGCAAACTTACTAAATTATCAATAACTTAGAACTCATACTTGTGTTGTATAGCCATTTTAATGATTATTTATCTCATCTCGAAATTTAGGGAGAAATGTTTGACCAAAACATACAGAAATGGACCCTTTTTGAATGGGGTAAAAAATGAATACCAAATGGTTATGGACTAAAAATTAAATTTTTGTGACAAAGAAGAAAATCTCTCCTTCAGGTTACCACTTTGGTTTTGGTGGTTACACCATCTTGGTGCGACGATTTTATGGATTAAAGTTAGGCAAATGAAAAATGTAACGCTTTGACATGCCAAAAACTGCCGTTTTTTGGGCTGAAATCATCAATAAAATAAAGACAAATTAATTTACAAACACAATTTTTTCACAAAAACTTAGCAAAAATTGTCTTTTTTGTGCTGCTAACATTTCAGGAAAATTTACTTAATATCCAGTCAGCTATAGACTCCAATGTGTGAAAAAGTCAGTTGGACACAGTTAGTAGATTCTTACCCATATATGTTTATTTATAGATATATATGAATGAACAACAAACTCTTTAGAGTGTGTAGCTGTAGACTAGGATTAAATATTCATGGTACTAATAAATCTGGTGTCAGCGATACTATAGTAACTCTGTTCCTTTTTGGTTTTAGATCATCAGACAACAGTTTCCTCAAATCACAACGAGAAGGCTCGGAACGAGAGGTCAATCAAAGTAAGCAGAAAAATTTATACATACCCCATATGCGGGATCTTTATCGTAAAATATTGACAACTACATCGAGAGTCAAGCATCGTTAGAGCTCTTTGCAGATTCACGGTTCACTGGAAAAATTTACTTTCTTATTTTGAATTTGCAAACTGGCTTTGTCACATTATCAGCAGTTTTCTGTTGGTCTCCTAATCTTCTTATTTGACGAGTACCTAAAGTTATTTAATTAGTTTGTTTATTGTCACCTATGCTGCTAAATATGATAAGCACTGAATCAACTGATTAACAATAACTGACAAAAACAAAACAGTTTTAAGCCAGTGACATCACACAATCAAGTTGAAAGTTAATTTTGAAACTGTTTTGACCGCTAATCCGCAAACAGCTATAAGATGCATTGCAGAAGGGCATATGTGTGAGTGTTGGTTAGTCGGATGATACTAATGGTGTGGTATTTTTTTCCAGATATCATTATTATGGAATTGGTGTCAAAGAAACGTCACCGTATTATGATGTCATGTACTCAAGGAAAGGAGTTCAAAGGTAAAGTTTAATCTTGGTTTGATCAACGCACAACTGCATTTCAGAGCCATTCAAATTAAAATAAAGAAATTGGTAAACACAGTTGGCCATTTTCCAATTGTAAAGTAAAGAGTCGTTACAGAAGTGACTTTGGATATTCTTCATGCCAGCTAATTAACATCAATTCCTAGTGATTACAGCCAATCTTTCTTTGTATTTGAGGTGCTAAAGACTGAATATTATATTTAACAGATTTGAACTAGACAGATTTCCCAATTAAATCGCTGGCAGCAAATTTTTCTTGTTACATTCGTGGCACTTATGAAAGTTTTCAAAATTTGGTCAAATACAAAGACTGAGAATCAATCCAGAGAATGTTTGTAGTTGAAGGAGACATCAAATTCTCATATTTACTTCTACATCTTCATATTATCTTTTGCAGTTCGCCTGATGGAAAGAAAGATTCAGTGAAACAGGTAAGTTTTTGTTTAAAAATGTTTGAAATTACTTACTTGTGTTAGGAGTTGATGGGTGCTCCCAAATACATCATATATCTTATAAATTTACATCCGTTTTTTTACCAACCGATTCTGAAGTTAATGAACATAATTTGCGAATCACATCAAGCTAAATAAATATTCTTAAATTGGTCACTGATTTTTTAATTAATTTTTTTTCCAGATGGTGACATACTCCCCTAGGTCAAAATTAGGCACCCTTCTTCCAGAATTCCCAAATGTCAAGGATCTCAAGTTACCCCCTAATGTTACCGAAGACAAGGTAAGGTCTCTCAAGAATAACAATAGATATAGATTATAACTACTACAGTACAGAAGGAACAATTTTTTTTTGAAAACAAAATGTAGATAAGTATGAAATTGACATTATATGGATGCACATCTGTCTGGGATTAATAAACTACTAATTCTATTTCAAAGATGAACACTTTGGTCGTAATATCAAAATTTAATATGCTTTTGTTTCAATCTGTAGGTGAACACATTCCTCATGATGTACAGAACACACTGTCAGAGAATATTAGACACAGTCATCAGGGCTAACTTCGATGAGGTAAGATGACAAACATTATTATTTTTCTGTATTTTTATAACTATTTTTCATGGAGGTAGTTTGGTAAATGTATGGACAGCTGACATCAGTAAATTAGTGCTTGTTACATAAGGAAACAAAAAAAAACACAAAAATGTACACTTTCAACCTTAATGAGCAGCTCACAGATTAAAGTCACACCAGTGTCAACCCTTACTGGACTGGGCTGTTCTAACTAAACAATCTCCCAGGACGATTGTGACGTCACAAGCTGTAGTTTAGGGACATAAGTGGTCCCTCAGGCAGCTAGCTAGGGATGCACATAAATGTCCTTCCAGTAAGGTTTTTAATTAACCACCATATCAGGTATGCCGCCATCTCTGATGAAAACATGTAATCAAAACTGCCAGGGTACAGTTCTCTTCTGGTTGAGAAAAAAAATTCACGAAGGACATGTGCTACTGTAGAACGGGTGAAGCTGGCAATCCGGGGGGGGGGGAGTTGGCAAGCTATTTTAACCCACTTTTAAAATGACAGAAATGCCTGTTTTCCTCTCTGACACCCGAAGTTTCTTTGGCAAAGTTGCCGCCTATAGATGTCAGTAAGGAAAGTTGGCATTTCTGCCATTAAGTGTGTTAAAATAGGTTGACAACTTCACCCCGTTCTACTGTACTGAAACCTGTGTATCTGAGATCTTACTTGCTCTATATCATGATGTAAATTGATATTGATTTCATCTCTTCATCTTCATCTTCTTGTTTCCAGGTCCAGAGTTTCTTACTTCACTTCTGGCAGGGCATGCCCCAGCATATAGTCCCAATTTTAGGGACACCCTGTGTAGTCAAGCTGGTTGGGGTGTGTGACTCAGTCTTATACAAAGCTATCAGTGGGGTTCTTATGCCAACAGTTTTGCAGCCATTGCCAGATAGGTGAGTTGAATTATAAGTTTTCAGTGATAAGATACAATTCAATTTCTGTACAGAACAGATATGAATCTAACGAAAAACCTCGATTGGTCTTTTGGTTTTTCTTCCATCTTATTCTAAGTGGAGTCTGTAGGAATACCATACAGTTGTATTGTTATGATGCTCGAGGTTTTTTGGAAAACCAGTCCTCCATTCAAAAGACCATTTGGTATTTCAAAAATTATATTTTGTTTTGTATTTTTAGAGTGATCGGACCGCAAGTCTGTAAAACAAATAACATTATTCAGTGCAAACAGTGGCGTCCCTATGGGGGGGCACGGGGGGGCACAGGCCCCCCCATATTGGACCTGTGCCCCCCCAGGTGCCCCCCCATATGAACTTTCCAACTCTGGCTAGAATATACAATTAGTATAGAGGGTGCCCCCCAGAGAATCGCGTGCCCCCCTGGTGCCCCCCGCTTGAGACTCCCCAGTTACGCCACTGAGTGCAAATAATTATAAGACTACCAATATATACTATCCAAGGAGAGTTATTGCCGCTCACGTCAATCCAGCCACATTTTTTAGGTCCATCTAAATTGTTGATATTTTTCCATTGCAGTTTGACACAAGTCATCAGGAAGTTTGCAAAGCAATTGGACGAATGGTTAAAACAAGCTCTTTACAAACTACCAGATGCCCTGAGGAAGATGAAGTTTGATTGTAAGTGTCAGAACTTGATTCGGAATATTTTCGTGTTGTTGTTTTCTCGCGAATACAATCGCTTTGTTTGGTCACTCATGACAATGATGATTACGCAATGATTGCATGCTACTTCATTACTATCTAGTGCCCTTGCGTTGCTTGCGATAACTCATTTTGCACATAATGAGCCTTTTCAGACCATCCAACTAATGTTGACCATAAACTGGTATAAAACGATAACAGAAAAGTTATCTGACAATATCTTATTGATATAATTTCATTTTAGAAATTATTGAGAAACGATTGCAATTGATACATCACTGTTGAAATATAAAACTTCAAGTTAAATCTGTAACCATCATCTAAGGCTCCTTCGATGAGGATCTCCTTATGCAGATATCCAACAGTTTTCTCACAGTCCTTGGAAGGAGTTGATGTTAAAAATATATCACGTCTCTTTCGATGTTTCAGTGGCCAGAAGGTTCGCCCAACTATTAAGAAGGCAAACTTCTTTAAACCATTTATGCCAAGCATCCAGAACAGTCATCCACTCTGCGGACATCACTTCACAGATGCTGGAAGATTGGGTCAATGTGGATTTGTCATCCATAACTAAACAGACACTTTACACCATGGATAAATACAGTGAAGGGGACTATGAAACCATTGTGTCATGTAAGTATAATAACCGGGTAGTTCCATAGCTTGAACTAAAACCTGATTGGTCCGGGCTTTGATTCCTGCTCTGGTGGGATTGATCACCATAATTATGCCGAAGGTAGTTTCAACCATCGTTCTCGTTGACCATGTTGCTGTATCCTCTTCCAGTCCGAATTCGCCTATTCTTTTCAAAGATAGAGGAAATGTGAAAGCCCTAGCTAATCATCCATCCATCCATGGCATGGATACACACCTAGGGCTTTTCCATATACAGATCCATGGTTTGACAGAAGGTCCATAGTGAAGTAACTGAAGTATTAGAAAATGGTTTTCAATGTCCTTGATGGATCCGAAATTTTGTGTTCGCTCTTGTCGTATAGTTTCTAAGCTTTGTAAAATGGGTACCATTTAAAAGCTGAGAAAATGTTATAGCAAGTGTCTAGTGAAGTTGATCATGATCATTCTTTCTATTTCAGTATACAAAGAATTTGAGCAACTTATTGAAGAACGGTTACCGATTGAAGCGTACTTAGATTGGTTGGACAACATGGTCAATAGATGTGTCATACAGGTAAATAAAGAAGTAGAAACTGTAGAGAAATCCTGTAATAAGTTTTTTGTATTTGTTATTGTAGAATTATTGCAGAAAAAACCCTCAAGTTAAATCCAGAGCAATTGTGAAAACAGCTTACTAGTTGGTGGAATTCATGCTGTATATGCCGTCTTAAAGCGCTGTTACTCTTTCGTTGTTTGATCGTACAGTGAAAAATTGTTCAAAAGATTGTGTGATGTATCATTTAATTCAAGTGGGTTTCCTTATTTTACAGCCAAGTTCAAAGAAGGTAGGCACTTTACGTCGGATAGCCAGGCAATTCCTCTTAATGTGGTCGTGTTTCGGAACCAGGGTCATCCGGGATATGACGCTTCACAGTGCGCCCAGTTTTGGTGAGTAACTAAGATGGTTAAAACTTACCAATCAATACTAATAACGGTTTTACAGTTGATTTGAAAAAAACTGTGGCAGATTGAGTATCTTTTTAACACCCACCATTTCTAAAAATTATAAATGTTTTTGTTGCGAATGACCAAAACTAAATTAGATGCAGCCTATCTGCATGTTATCCATAGAATATTACCTGAAAAGGCAATTCTCTGTCATTGTGATCAATAATAATAATTATGCACATTGCACAATGAGCAGGCGGCATCCTTTATATTGACACATGTATCTGTTATGATATAAGGATGTCAATAAAAGTTTATATATATATATATTCAAATTTCAACGTGCCAGAGAGTAACAGCAAGGTCGATATATCGAGATGTGGAAAATGGCAATTTGCATTGTAATTAAAAAAGTTGGATTTAAATAATATCTGACTGGTCTTTCATGAGAATATAGATTCCTGTAAACTTTGATATCAATTTTAGTTACTTTATCATCCACCAGGGTCGTTTCACCTCCTGCATCTGATGTTTGACGATTACGTGCTCTATCTGGTGGAGAATTTGCACAGCTCGGAGAGGTCAGCAGAACTAATGAGGAGCATTAAAGGAGAGGAGGAGGGGGAAGGTGAGGAAAATATTTAGGCTTAATGTCCTGTATTTATGTACAGTGTACCGATGAACAGCAATAAAGCACAGACTATTCTATTTCAGACCAGGACGATTTGATCTTACCCAGTCCTCCAGTTCTAACGTCATATCCTGTTGCGGGAGAAGCTCCCTCTGATGTCAATCAGGGAATCATGTCAGAGAGGGAAACGGTCATCACGGACACCAGGGAAGCTTACCTCTCCTCTAACAGTAAGTCTGAATCCTCATAATTTGTGTTAATACTATTTCCAGTGTTCCTAACTTTTTCTCCAGGCAAGGTATAATTCAAAGGCACGTTTTGGAAATATCAATTCTTCTTTTAAAACACCTTTTAAAAATTGGTACCATCAGTTACATCTAGACTTGCCACGACAGCAGAATTTTCCACTTACATTTTGTAAGGTTGGACACTAGCTTTTGTGTTAAATTTTGCTCTTTGAAGCTTCAATTGTACTCGTGATGTACTCACTACGAGTACGAGTACTTTAGCAATGTACTCAAGTACGAGTACGAGTACTGTACTCATGATTTGGCACGAGTACTGAGTACATGCGAGTACTTGGAAAAATGTACTCGAGTACACGAGTACATGTGTACTCGTGCCCAACCTTGCTTACAACACAACAAGGAAGGGTGATTAGCGAAATGTAAAAACACAATATGCCTCTGGTGGAGTATATAGGGCCCCCCCCCCCCCGAGGATGTGGCAAATTCAGTTGTCATGGCGAATCCAAATGTCGCCAATAGTAACGCTATACCATTTGAGCTAAAAATTACAGAACTTGCATGAATTATGTAGGTTAAGACGTTCATCTTCAACTTCTTTCCAGGCACATACGCCAGTTCGCCACAGTCAGTCATCTCCGGCCACACAGCTTCACCAGCGCCCTCTACAAACAGTGTGCAGTATGACAACATGGCTGACCATCATGTGACCCAATGTCTCCCGCAAACATTCCGCCTAATACTGTCGGTGGACATACTGAAAATAGGTTAGTAAATCTTTGCTTTGAATATTAAGAGCATTAAAATAATTCTAAATTCAACAACTGAAGTAGAGATGTTAAAATAATAAAACCTTTGAATTTATTTATTTCCAGTGACCATGGTAACTACTATGGAAGGTACATGGGTTCTGTGACGTCATACAACATCAACTCTGATGCCAACAATTCTTATAATTATTGTGGCTTTTCCAATTCTCAGGTAATATTCTTAAACTATATTTTTAATGATTTACACGCTTACAATTTTTATACAAAAATTATCTTTTGGAACCAAGCGCAGCCAAAACTAATTGGAATGGAACATTACTTTTATTTATGCTGACTGAGGGCAACAGTGCCATCTCTGTGACGTGTGGGAGTTTAACAATTATGACTGTGCTAATATATAATTAGATGAAAGACATCAACTTAGACGGAATGGCCTAACCATATTAATAAGGGTTTTTTTTAAAAAGCATTACTTGTTGTTAACGCCATGTGCAATATTTGAAATTTAATTTGGCTTGTAAAGTCTTAAGAATGAAAAAGCAGAATCTTACCATTTGATCTGCGTCACTGTAAATATTTCGCATTTATGTTTTCAGTATTATTATGGCAGTGGAAGTACTGTAGGGTCACGTGACTCAAGAGATACAGGGGCCCCAGGAGGGATGTGCGGCTCTTGGGGCTCTGAAAGGTATTCCTCAAATCTTACACCGCTTCATTCTTCACATTTCGGCAGGTAAGTTGACATAGAGTTTCATCGCTGTGCTTAAAACCTACACTTCTTTTTTTACATTCCAACAATTAGTTGGTTTATTAACTATTTACATCTGGAAATCACAGAACTCTTTCGAAACAGTGATGGAAGGGGGGAGAGCTCGGGGGAGCTGAGCTCTCTTGATGAAAAAACTGGGGGAGCTGTGCCATGCTGCAACTCCCCCAATGATCAGAGGTGAAAATACAATTATCATGTCACTTTTTCAGTATTCAGTATTTTTAGCCAAAAATTATGCTCTTTTGGCAGAATTTTTCCTTTTTTAATAATTTGGAATGCCGCGCCACTGCCGCAATAGCCCTGAGCTCCCCTGACGAAAATGTTCCATTTCCATCACAGTTTCGAAGCACTACAGTACACTAAGTCAAAAAGCTCCAAGAATCACCATGATATTGGGTATATCACACATTTTTAGTATTTTGCTAAAATTATTAAATCAACATCAACGAGAATAATATATCTTTAATCGATAGATCTTTGCATCTAATCTTGTAATTTCACTGGTACCATCAACGACAGTTGATTTCGACCACAAGAATTGAATTCCATACTACAATAGGTGAATCTTTAGTAGGAACAACATGTGCCCCATCTGGTGAGCAGTAGTTGTAGTTCTCCCAAACTGTGTACAACATTTTGCAGTGACTGAAGCAGTTGTCATGCCAGTTTGTTTTGTAACAAATGACTGTCATTTCGAAATCAACTTTCTTCTATATGTATAGGCTGAACTTTTTCCACAGGACAAAATATATTATAATCGTTTAAAACATTCATTATCTTATCTCTTTTCAGCCAACACACAGGATATCCCCAGTACGGCCAAAACCGTGGTTCAACAGAGTACGACTCCTCGTACGGTTATGACAATTCCGCGATGTTTAGCCAAACGAATCGATCTCACACTCAAAATGGAGTAATCTACCAGCACTACAGTGCGGACAATAGCGGTTACTATGGCAACAATGATGATGCCATGAGTCGGAAACGTAAACAATTGGAAGACGATAATCGAAGTAACCTCGGCAAGAGAATGAATTCAGATTACGGCTATCTGGACATTATTCCACCAGGTGGCTATGCGAGAGCATGAGTGACGACTGACGAACCACAGTGGAGTGTGGTTGCATTGACAAAAACTGTTTTCAATCAGTATTCTCGAATGTTTAATGTTATGTATTACGGGGTGGGTAGCCATTTTGAGCTAACAAATTCTGATAATTTCCATTTCCTCATTGTGTTGGCGGTACTCTAGAATTAAAAAACTGGATGTAAAAATATTTTGCAAGCATGCTGAAAGTTAGGTTGCTCACCCTGTAAACATTGGCCAAACGTGTGCTCTGAGAATGTACTAGTCCTATTAATGCTGTAAATTGGAATTTACTCAAGTTCTACTCAAATGAAATTTCTGAACTTGCTGTAAATTGACAATTAATTTTTTACAGTGTAATTAATTTATCTTCCCCAAGCCAGGTTGTGTATAAAGTTTGTAAATTATAGTCATATTTATCCTTTTCATATTGACAAATTGTTATATATGCTTATTGCCATAAGTATTGTGGACTGTTGTAATAATTGTGACACAAGTGAAATATTGTTGTCCATGTGAATCAGTGATGTTATCATGATGTGAGAGTCTGTGAACAATAAATTATGTTGAAGAATCACATGTGTTGATGTTGATGTTTTTCAGTATAACTTAAAGCTCTTTGCAGATTGGCTGTCCACTGGAAAAATTTATTTTCAATTTGCAAACTGGCTTTTCCACGTCATTTACAGTTTTATGTTGGTCTCCTAATCTTCTTATTTGATGAAGTACCTTTAAAAGTCATTTAATTAGTTTGTTTATTGTCAACAGTGCTGCTGCAGATATGACAAGCACTGAATTAACTGATAAACCACAACTGACACAAAGAAAATATTTTTAATCCAGTGACATTGCACAGAAAATTTATAGTTTATTTTGAGCTGTTTGGACCGCTAATCTGCAAACAGCTCTACTTGACTTGCGTTTTGACAGACAAACTCTTTCATTTCTCTTTTCCTGTAACGGAATTTTAGATCATGAAATGCAAACTTGTCAGTTCTTACATTATATATATATATTATAACACCCAGGGCCTTGAAGTCGGAGTCAGGAGTCGGAGTCGTGGAGTTGCAGGTTTTCGGGTGGTGTCGGAGTTGAACTTTGATTTTTAGGTGGAGTCGGAGTCAAAGTCGGAGTCGAAAATTAAATAGGTGACTCGTGACACCTAAAAATAATGAATATAATTTACAAAAAATCAGTTTAAAAAATGTGAAATTTTACACAAAACTTCCAAAACAAGTGTACATAATCCTATGAAAACATAGAATATACTTTTCTCCCCTGTAAAAAGTATTAATATTAGTGTGCAATAATGCCAATAAGCAGAGTCGGGAGCGCGGAGTCGTGATTCAGGAGGCCTCTAGAAGGAGTCAGAGTCGGAGTGGCTTTCAGAAAGTCAAAGGAGTCCGGAGTCGGATTCGATTCACTTTTTACCCAACTCCAAAGCCCTGATAAGACCCAAACCAGCAGACATCGGATCACATTTGATATCAGATGACACCACCGTGTCGAGGACCATAAGGTCAATGTGGGTAAATATATCTTCAACATGCATATCACAGATAGTCAAATCTTAAAAAAGGCTGCTAAACTTACATTTACTAGGGTTATGCTACAATTTTATATTGCGAAAACATTTAATTTTAATGAATATCTTCTGTGCTGAATATAATTTTTGCCTAAGATATGATTATGTTCGTCCAACATGCAATTTTTATGCGTTCTTTATTCATTCGAAATACATGTTCATATTTTGTCCTTGGGATTGGTAGGTTTTGTAGAATAAATGGCACTCAATAGAAACATTGTTTATTGTCAATCCAATTTATCCTTCAAATGTTCTTCCTTGCCGGAGAGCATGATGTTATGCTGAGGCTGCTTGTGAATCATCCTCGTGTTTGGCAATTCACAACTAAAGATCTCAAAACACTATAGAAATGCAATGGAAAATTTGCTCTGACCCAGATATCACTAAGCATGCCCAGAGGTGACCCGCTTCCCACTGGGCATGCTCAGACCTACTGAGCATGTGCAGAAGGCAATAACAAATGGTGGCCATTTTGAAATTTCCCTGATTCAAATTTTCAAAGCCAGTTTTCACAGTGAGCTACGTCGGGTTCACTGATCAGACATGGTTTTTATGAATCTACAATTTATTAGAATTCAACAGAAAACTTTAAATATCTCAGTTGCTGCGCAAATTTTAGTTTGATACATTACATTGTATTGCGTCTCATCCACATTAAATTTTATAAAAGACAATGTTTAACGCATAGCAAAATTCAAATAGTCGGATTTAATTTTAAAAGTCAATTTAAAGAACTTGCTTTTGTAGTCAGTACTTCTTCTAACAAAGAAGCAGAAGGATTCCAGAAAGAACTTCCCTATTTTCTCATTCTTGAAAAGGAAATGGCCACTCCAGGCAAGGCATGTTTAAAAAGCCATAAAAAGGAGACAATAAAAACTCTTTGAGGAAGTACGAGTCTTGCGAATTCCTAAATTTTGTTGTTGCCGTGCACACAATTTTTAACAGCTTGCAAAAACTGTGCTTTGAGGGAAAACCTGTGGATAATCTGTTGTGGCAAATCTAATTTATAATTCTTGGTGATATGTAATTATTGTGTATCACTGCATATTGCATGTCGGTTGTAGCATTTATAGTCGATAAATGTCAAGTCTTTCAGAATTGGGCTGAAATGTTCATTAAATGAGATTATATGTCTATCCATGCCATGGATGACTCATAAGCATCAAGCAATTTGTAAGATCATAGCATATATTTTCAAAGCTATCAATCAAGTCACTTGCTGAGTATCGATGAGGTCACAAGTTACTCAATGACAAATTGACAGTTCCATTAACCAAAACTTCTTTTGATTTAACCAGACACCTGAATTGTTCAAAATTTCAAACAACTTGATTCTTCAATTCTAATTGTTACCTTTCCATTCCACACTAACCAGCAAAAAATAAAATACATGATTTTGGCTGATTTTTTTGAAAATCAGTTATTTTGAACAAAATATTCATAGTAGGCCAGTCCAATATACTCTTGGTTCAAGTGTCTCGGGGCTGAAAAATCATTCAGTTGTGACCATTTTCTGCGTACCTTTTGTCTTGTTTATCACAAACAGACAAAGACAGACAATAAACTTTTGTTTACATATATTATACTGAACATACACATGTACACATTCTTTCATAGAGACTCTCGCAAACTTCACTTTTTGCAATAAAACGTAACCTTACCCACAAGTTAGCCTACACCAAGAACAAATAATATATTTATAGCTTTTCAAGGAAACAGACACTAAAAGCCAGGAAATTATAAAAGATGCTTTTTAGATTTCATTAGACAAATCGAAAATTTGAGACAATGAATGCGTGTCAAACCTGTCAATTTGGTTGCAAAGATTATGTGAGGCAACAGAAACTTCTCTGGCCTGTTAGTGCCTCTTGTAATTTGTACATCAACGTATCATGGTATAATCAAAGAAATGGCTCATAACTACAACCTTGATATGCAACTAGAATTAAGAATTCTTCAGAATTCCAACCTTCTTTTGATTTCCAATAAGCACCATTTCCGACCTTAGCTAAATAGTTTCAGAATGACTGTTATTTGTAATCAAAAATATTTTTCATCCATTGCAAGTAATTATTTTTGACACAGAAAAAGTGAATGCTTCTAAACAGCCTGGGTAAAATCTAGGAACAATCTTGAAATTGGGTATTTTGACAAAAGTAGCTAATGCACAGGGTCAAAATATGGGAACTGTGTTCAATGTGTGACTCAAATGTAGAATTACAATTTCAGCTGGGTCAGCCATTTTAAAAGCAAAGATTCTCTGGGTGGGTCAGCTGGTGCTGGTAGTGTTGTACTTGAGTAATGCAGCTTAAATTTTCATTTTCTATCTTGGGTAAATGCTAGTTCTTCATTAAAATGCAATGACAAAACAAGTGTTTTTTCACTGCTTGTGATTTATTTGAAATGTGAGACCATTTCTTCAGAAAAATAAAACATACAATATAACAGCAGGCATGAAAACTCAGACATACAGAGCACATTTCTAAAAGTTGCTCATCATTAAAAATCTAGCATTAGTTATCTATCCATAGCTAAATGAAGCTATACTTAGCTGAACCTATCCCTAGCTAGCCATAGCTAGCCACAATCACTGTTGTTTAAACAAGGGTTTAAGATAAGAAAAGATAAGATAAGATAAGATAAAAAGTACTTTATTTAGTCACAATGTGAAAGTTGTTGTAGCATAATACACAGAAAGTCAAGTGAACAGAGTGATTATAATAAGTTGTGTAAAGAGATTAAAGTATATACAAATGAATAGAAATGAAGCCAAATACTAAGGTCACAGTGGGCAATCCAAGAATGGCGACTATATTGTTTGGCAACCATTTTGGATTCAAACTCCTTTCTAGAGAGAGTAAGAAAACACCCATAATCGTTACATGATTAGTCAATAACTGCAGGGATACCCACAGTGGCAGATGATAACTACATCATCTCCGACAGCTTCTTGAATACCCAAACCCTCCTCCTAATGGCACAAGACAACGCTGCTAATGTCAGATGCCAGTTCAGAGCAAGCAAGATGAAAGTCAAGAAAGTGGAAAAAAGAGACCCATCAACTGCGGCATTGAAAAGAAAAAGTTGTAGACCAGTGTCATCAAATGTTCCTCCAAAAAGTATGTGCACAATTGTTTCAGTGTCCTGTGACCTGAATGCAACCTGTTGTAGCAGTCAAGTTCGGTGTCAAAGCAAAAAAATCCTGAAAATCAGCAACATATCATCAAATGTCTTGGTTGAAGACACCAATAAACAACAGCTTACTTCACAAATAATAAAAGAGATGAATGATGATGCAAGCGATGAGGTGAAATTAGGCACAATTTCCAAGCCTCTGATAGTCAATGTCAGACCAAGTAAATCAACCAATGATCAGTCATCTGCCAAAGAAATTGTTGGTATGCAATTAAATGTAGGTCTAAGTGACCGACAACATTTTGCTGTTCTTAAAGATCTGAGACTAAAGTTTGTCAATAATTTGAACAATCTCTGGCGTGCCATCGTTCATTTCAATTCATGAAATAAACAGGATGTCATACAAGAAAATCAGCAGGCTGTAAGATTCACCTTTACTGGATCATATAGTCATAGTAGTTTGCAGCACACTCCATTCTTTATTTATCACATATAGGAGCCATTTAAATTATCTTTTAAGGATGATTTCAATGACATGTCATATTAAACATGTAAAACCGCAAATTTACAGCATAATTAAATTGTTAGGTGATTTATTGGGTGATACAGAGAGGTAATGATGTAAATTAAAGTGGTGTGATAAATCAACAATTTTAAAATTAATATCTTAAAAGTTCCCCAACAGAATATTTTACTTTTTACATTGATACGAGAATACTACTTTCTCATTATATTCACAACTTTTTTTGGTATTTATTTTGAAAATCTTTTATGCAGGAGCGCTGTGATCGGAAAGCAGAGAACTTTGCAAGAAGGAGAAAGCAGAAGAGGCAACAAGCCTTGTGCTGCTAACGCTATTTTCTTTCACTTCTTCTTATTAAGTGAGGCAATTGTGATGTCACCAAAGCTCCTATAATGTCACAAGTGATAATGTCACCAATTAAGGCTAAAAATAGACCCTGGATGAAGGAGAGTAGCTGCACTGTATCATTGTAAATACTACAGGTGGGGTAAAGCTAGGGGGTTGCAGGACATACATTTAGTCCAAATCATGCTTGGTCAGGGTTCATAGACCATGTTAATCCAAAAATTAAGGCACATTAATCAAGGATTGCTTTATTAGCTAAAAACTTATTGACTGAAAAGATGTCTGAAAGGTCTTATAATGTTTTGTTGTCTGAGAATCACGACATGCATTTGCATTGAGTTTCAAAATTATTTTTAAAAATCTGATGTTCGAGAACATTTATAAGCATCTATACTAAAGTTTGTGTGAATGTTAAGTTTTGTGAGGTACCATTGGTTCCTTTGCTTTTTCTGAACTGTAAAATCAGCTGCATTAAAACTACTTGTGATTAATGTCAACTACCTCCAAGACCATTTTCATGCAAAATGACAGAATGATAACTAAGTTGTAGAAAGTCAAACGAGCCAGAATAAGTTTGTCAGTGTCTCTTTCTTTTCTTCCAGTGGCTTTACGAGTCTGTCTGAAGTGCAAGGAGAGAGCCACATTGAGAGCAGTCATAAATAAACATATCAAACCTTCAACTGTCAAGACAAGTGATTTCACCAACAAATTTAATTTTGTCATACAAAGTGTGCTTGGTGAGTCACCTAATTCAGATATCTGTATAATGCCAATTTTCATAGACATTGTGCCGAGATGAGCAGCGCCGTGTATTGCTTATTACAATATTTGTTCGATTTCAAATACTTCAATGTCCGATTAATCACAAAATAAACTAGATTAGAGATAAATTGGCAAAATAGATGAAGAAAAAACTAGCCCTTTGTTTAGAATATTTATTTAAAGACAATATTTGGATCTTTTAAAAATTGAAAATAAAATGTAACAGCACTTAATATTATAGCCTAGAGGTGTACTAATCACATAAAGTAACCGTCTATTTAATGTTGAAACTTCAGGCTCACCAGCGCAAAAGGCTAAAAGCAGCTCAGGGTGCCCTACTCTCCACTAGTCACAGCAAATTACATATTGAAATATCTTTTTTTTTTAATTTTTTATAATAGCATCAATAGTTCTGAGAATTGCTTGACCACTGGAGTAATTAGTTCTAGATAAACACTTTAAGTCTCCGGTTCAGCGATACGTCAACAGTGGCATACATTTCTCAATTTGGCTCTGAATTGTCTGCTGGACAAGACAAAAGTGACTGGAAATGCAAGCGGGGCTAATGTCAATTCAAATATTAGTCGCCACATGTATATGTATAACATTGCGATTAATGTCAACTACCTCCAAGACCATTCTCATGCAAAATGACAGAACGATAACTAAGTTGTAGAATGTCAAACGAGCCAGAATAAGTTTGTCGATGTCTCTTGTTTTTCTTCCAGTGGCTTTACGAGTATGCCTGAAGTGCAAGGAGAGAGCCACATTGAGAGCAGTCACACAATTTAACAAATAAAACCTTGAACTGTCAAGACAAGTGGTTTTCCCGGCAAATTTAATTTTGTCATTCTAAGTGTGCTTGCTGAACCTCCTAACTCAGATACCAACGCTTTGTGCTGCTTATTGCAATATTTGTTGGATTTCAAATACTTCAATGTCTGATACATCAAAATAAACTAGAGTGGAGATAAATTGGCAAAATAGATGAAAAAAAATAAGTCCTTTGCTTGATATATTTATTTCAGGACAATATTAGGATCTTTTATCAATTGAAAATCAAATGTAACAGCAGTTTATATTATAGCCAAGAGGTGTACTATAATCATATAAAGTGACCGTCTATCTAACGTTGAAACTTCAGGCTCACCAGCGCAAAAGACTAAAAGCGGCTCAGGGTGCCCTACTCTCCAATGGTCACAATGAATTACAATTTAAAATATATATTTCTAAAAACCTATATTTATATATACATATGTAATAGCATCAATAGTTCTGAGAATTGCTTGACCATTATGAGTAAGTTCTAGATAAACACTTTAAGTCTCAGGTTCAGCAATACGCCAACAGTGGCATACCTTTCTCAACTTGGCTCTGAATTGTCTGCTGGACAAGACAAAGGTGACTGGAAATGCTAGCGGGGCTAATGTCAATTCAAAAATTAAAGTCGCCACATATATAACATTGCGATTAATGTCAACTACCTCCAAGACCATTTTCATACAAAATGACAAAATGATTACTAAGTTGTAGAAAGTCAAACGAGCCAGAATAAGTTTGTCAGTGTCTCTTTCTTTTCTTCCAGTGGCTTTACGAGTCTGTCTGAAGTGCAAGGAGAGAGCCACATTGAGAGCAGTCATAAATAAACATATCAAACCTTCAACTGTCAAGACAAGTGACTTCCCCAACAAATTTAATTTTGTCATACAAAGTGTGCTTGGTGAGTCTCCTAACTCAGATATCTGCATAATGCCAATTTTTATAGACATTGCTGAGATGAGTAGCGCCGTGTACTGCTTATTACAATATTTGTTTGATTCCAAATACTTCAATGTCCGATACATCTCAAAATAAACCAGAATCGAGATAAATGGGCAAAATTGATGAAGAAACAACAAGCCCTTTGCAATCAAATTGCATTTCAATGTCAAGTGAATGTCAAAAAGCAAATCTTGAGAACTAGATATCTCCTGCTGTTCAAAATGAAATACAGTCAGGCCCATAGCAATAAAGACGCCAAACAAGTTGTTACAGAAAATTAAATTGAAGTATGAAACCCTTGTGGACTGATAAGTATGTTGCATTGAGAGAAGATTCACGAAAACCACAGCAACCAAGAAAACAGGGATAATCCAAGCATTACTAGGGTAATTAAAGGGGCATGTGTGTCGTCGATCAAAATGTTGACATGCCTTGATCATAATTTCTCTTTCTAAACAACACAGTTGTAAGTTGGTTGTGTAAAACTTAGATAATTTCATCTTGAAAAAATCCTTTGAAACACTTTGAAGTCTTTTGCTGCTGAAGTGCAACTCCTGAAGTTCATTTATTCCATTGAATATTACAGCCGATAAATGTATTAGATTTGTATTTGTCAAGTCAATAAGCTTTAAATGCTGCAGCTTGCAAAAAGAGCAAACTCCAACCTGGTAAATTTGTGAATTTTTTAGTGATACACTTGTTAATTTGGGGAAACCAGAGAAAGAATCCTCTACGATCCTCCCAATTGACGTTTCTTCCAAGTATAAGTACCTTAAGTTTCTTAATTGTACCAGCCGCGAAGAGAAAGTTTTCAGTGGATTTTGACCAACATCCAATTTGATGAGATTTGGAGCCTCAAGCTTCTGTATATTTTCCATATCTGATAAGTTGGAGTGCGAAACATCAACAAACCATGCAGATTGCAGCTTTATATACTCAACAGAAAGGAGCGGTCTCAATCGTATTATAGCAATTGATGATCCACTGTGTTCCAAACTTATTGGATTGATGCACAAGATGGCTCTACCAAAACAGGTGCAATGGTCCGGACATTTTCTTCCACAAACTGCTTCATCATCACCTGACAAAGGGCAGTGCAGCACACCATCACATATTTCAGTCGGATGAACACAGATGTTCTCTTTTGTGCAACGAAGCATTCTGTGGCATATTTGTGATGTACAATTCAATTCATCATCTTCCAAGGGACAGTCTGTTATGCCATTACAAATCAATCTATATGGAACGCACCACTTTTGATTCTGACAGAAGTACTTGTCTTTGCAGAATAAGTTGGCACACTGTTGCTCGAAATAATCACATTTTTGGAACTGCCAGGCCTCTTTGCATGGCACAATATTGCCATAATAATCCATGTCATACACACAGTCATATGCTTTAGGATAACATACAGAGGAACCAAAGGGACATATATAATTGGTATAGTCAATGTTGGTGTAATTGAAATATTTACTTTGATAAATACTGTTGGCACAAGTGACATTGCATTGTTGGTGTAACATTGCATTGAGAGCATTAGAATCGGTTTTGATACATGATTGCTGCTGACTTTTTATCACTAAAGGACTCCACAGTTTGTTATATTGCCAACGTTCTGGGCATTCTCTTTCATCTTCACCACGTTCACAATCAGGAATGAGGTCACACAGCCTTGAAATTGCAATACATGATCCGTCCTTGCACTGAAAGTAAAGATGTGCTTGTTGCGCATCTGAGCAATCATTGGTGCAGTTCAGCTCATCACTTTTGTCTGTGCACTGTGGCTTCGAATCACAAAAGTATGTTTCCAGTATACATTCTCCATTACTGCAGGGTTTGAAGCCATCTTCACAAGATTCCTTTATTGGCAAAGGAGCCTTCATGCACACTATACCAACATCTCCTAATTTATCGGGAATAATTGGGAGCTGTGTTGCCTTTAAAAAATAAGATTTGCTTACCTCAGAAATGCTCATCCCTGATGTATACACAGCAGCAGAACTATTATCTCTCAAATAAACAATGAAATTGCTGCCATGAAATGAAATAACAAGTTCTATTAAGATTCTTACTTGGTTTATAAGTTTTCTATGGCTGCTAAAACCACCGATTTTTGTGCAGGTTGAATCAATAACATCTTTATCAATTTGCTTGTCCTTGACATACTCTATCCTCAAACACTTTCTATGGCCCCATATCCAACCCTTGTCACAGTAGTAATCCTCATTGATATCTCTGCAATCTTCCTCATGGATTTTTGTATCTTCAGATGTTGTGGAATATTCACATAAGAAGGCAGCATTTGTGAATTGTCTTTGGCAGTCAACGTAAGTCCATGATCTGGTTGAGGGTATTGCAGCCAAACATTGATTACTGCCATTTTGTTCCATCATATTTTTACGAAGAGTTGACAAGAGATACTGGTACTCATCACTGTGGAGCATTAAAGAATTATTCAAAGAGTATCTGTGTGATGCATTTAGTGCAAATTCGGCCATTTTGTGAGGAATGTGTAACATGTTGAACGATCGCCAATTGTCATCATTCAATTTCCCTAACTGAAAAAGAAATATTAGCATATTACGCGTTTTCTTTCAAATTGTCTTATTCAAAACCATGAATACTGTATCATGTAAACAAACCGGATTCATGCAGCTTAAGTTTTCAAGTGCATCTTAAACTTGCATATATACACAGGGGCGAGTACATCTGGTATGTACACTACTCAAAAAAATTAAAGGAACAGCTTTTTACTTTCGAGTAAACATTGATCTTCTTTATAATTGGAAGGGTTCATGAAATCACAGCTGAATGTATTGGAATGAATATTGTCTATACAGGGACCGCGCAAATTTGGTGACCCCCCTAAACTGATGTGAAAACACAAAAATGACCAAATGTGGTTTTGTTCACGTTCTCGTGTGGTCCACCGAGGCTGTGGCTGTCAGGAAACACATTGTAAAGGATGTCCCACACATGTTCTATGCATGGAATTGAGGTATGATAAACTTAATAGGCAGTCCATCTCTGCAATACCCTCCAATTTAAGATGAGCCATAGTCACCCAAGCAGGTTGCAGATGTGCATATTCATGCAAGTGCAGCCTATTGCTAAACCCCAACAACTTCATGTTTGAATATGTTTCATTCAGAAAAATATTACCTTGTGTAAGTTGTGTTTCTTCTGACACAAACATGATGCCAACATGTCAATAATGAGACCTGCTTGCACCTTTACTGTCCTTTAGAAAATAAAGGTCACTGCTGACACAACTGCTGAAACAGGGGCTTCGGTTCAACTCCAACATGGCTGCACTGGAATGTGGGCAATGGGAGGAGCAATAACTCACTTTCTGCATCTCAAAATGTTCTTCATGCAGTTGGGTGCTTTTTTTTTGTCAAAGATCACGACATTTGTGGCACCATCAGAGTCACTTTTCAGTCAAATGAGGACTCCAATGTCGAAGATGCTGGGGATAATTGTCCTGTTGCTGCATAATGGGTCTGTGTGTGCCTTTCCAGGTTTTCTGTCATACAGTCCAGTGTACCTGCGCCTCTGTCAGAGCCAAGAGACCACATCTGTTTACACACCAAACCTTAAGTCTTCCTTCTCAATTCAGCATCTTTCTGTATCGCAGTTACCCATCCCTGACAGTCTAAATTTAAGACAAAAACTGTGTGGCACATTTTGTCCTGGCCTGTAGTTGTCAGACAAACTAGATTATTCAACCATGTTTCATCCTTTATTTGACAATTGTCATCTGGTTGATGATTCTGTTAAAACAAGGTTTAATAATCAGCTTGGCTGTGGTAATTGAGGCCGGAACCGCACTCTGGCCGGTCTGATGTCATTGAACTTCAATACACAACTATGACTCTGATTTAACATTTAAAACAATAATTTATTTAATTACATAACATTTGTAAATGATTTCCTTAATTACATAACATTTGTAAAATCTGCGAGTTGTTATGACATTCTGCAGTTTGATATCAATTGATCACATATCTGAACCCAGGAGCTGTAGCTCAAACTCCTTCATTAAACATAATTGAAACATCACAATATCTTATTTGAGAAAACAAGCTCTCAATTATTCCTTCTATTCTAACAATTCACTCAGTTCACACAAACAATTATGAATTTAGAATTGGATCAAATTGGTGCCATAACAAGTACAGCCCAATTTGATCCCTTAAATTTTAGTTCCCAAGGTAAAATTGCGATGATGACTGTCTAATTGATGGAATATAAATCATGATACTTATCTGATGTTAAGACATAGACAGAGCTCAGGAACTGTTTCCTCTGCTGGATCTCTCAGTTCATCCCAGTCATCTCTCTGCCAGCTTGCTGATACACTCTGCCCAGCTATTGGATAACAGCTGCTAATAAGCTGAGCTAGGAGTTGAAGCCAGAGGCCCATAAGGGTTTTATCTCTGAGGCATCAGTCAATAAAGCATGGCTCTGCTGAGCTCGACAACAGTGCAATTCTTCAGATTGCCTCTTAGTTTGCTGCCCTCTGAGATATCCTTGAGACTTGTACTGCTAGACATTGGAGCATGCCCTTTTGATTTATAGCAGCACGTAGACGGCATGCTCGCCTTGAGTCCATTTCATATAATGCAAGAGTTTTCCTAAATAATTGATTATAAAAATGAAGTAACGTGACAGCACTTGTCACAACCCCCCCTGTTTTAAAATAACTCTTGCATTAATGACTCTTCAAGTTCCATCCTCTATCTTTCCCCTTGGTCTAACCTATCTCTAAACCCTTTTTCCTCAAATAAACAGTCCATCGCAATTCCTGAATCAGGAAACCAAACATCAATAAACCTTCAAGAAATTCAAGTAAGTAAATTCAAACAACCATCAATCCAAACACAGCTTAATAACTCAAAATTCAACAATCATATAATTAATCAGCATAAAAGCATAACATATATATATCACCTTAGTAATTTAATTAATTGAAATTTAAATTAAAGTCTTGTTCAACAATCATCAACGAAGTCCACCGAGCAATGGAGGCGCAATTCTAGAGTTCGAGCAAATAAACCTTCTATTAACACACACACACGAATCTTCTTGTCATTGTCCAAGCGATCACATATTCGAGGCTGAAGTCGACCTTCAACGAGAGTTCGTTTTACTTGAAAGTTCGTTCTTCTTGCGATTCTACAAGACCAAGTCGGACTTTGAATCTGTGAGAGTATCTTCGCGAGCTTGCTCGTGCGATTCCAGTTCTCGGTTTACTTCAATTGATGACCAATTAAGACTTCCAAGGCAAGCCTTAATTCGGTGAGGCAACAAGCTGAGCGTAACGAGTGGAGGATGAGCTGAACGAGAGAGAGCGAGAGGAAGACGAGAACCTGGCCTGCAATCAAAATAAAAGAAATTTGATTTTAGAATTAATTCCGAACTTCCATCAATCATTCAGTCCTCAACAACATCATTAGCCAGCTCATAAATATAATATTCATAATTATTCATAAAACGAGTAAATGTAATTCACAACCCACTGCAATTCTCAAATTCACTCTAAGTAGTAGAATCAATGAATATAATCAAATAAATGTTTTAAGTGAATTTTCAGACATGCGTCTTCTATACTCACTTAGATTGCGATCACAATCATATACTAGCATCCGCAGGGAAACCTCCTGCACTTATTGTATTTCATTGACACTAAAATTTAAATTCACAAAGGCTGCTAGTACAGCGCAGTTCCTCACTTGGAACTTTACATTAAATTACCAAATTGCCAAGATCATCACTTAATCCACTCACCTCTAATCTGCAAACAACTGATACATAGATTAAGTAATCAATAAAATCAAGAATTCAAACAAGAATTCAAACAAGAATTCAAACAAGAATACAAGTTTGATTAAAACACAGCACAACACTTCACTCGATTCAAACCAAATAGTAATATTAAATGTGATATAATTAATGATTATTACAAGAAGGCAATTTAAATCAAGTACAATTACTTCAGTTAAATATCTTAAGAAATCAATAAACTTTGCTTAAATAGACACAACTCAGATTAAATTTCAACATTCACGTGCAGTTTTTGTTATTAGTCTCATGCCAATAGACTCTTAAATAATTAAATCAATAACTCAAGCGGAATTAATAACTCTACAGAATAGTAGTCTCCACAATTCCCACAAGCGACTCCACAATTCGGAGCTGTAGGTTGTACAATATCCATTTGTACATCGGATTGACAGTTATACCCAGGCAGCTCAAGATTTCCCAGACATCTTTGCCTAGCCTGCAATTCGTCAATCAAACTCTGATAAGGCCCTTTATTATCAATCAATCTTGGGCTATCAGTTAATTTATACAAGTAATTATTATCGCTGACCAAAATTCCAATCACACAATCTCCTTCCAGTAATTTCTGAACCTGATTTCTCTTCATCCTTCGTACTGGAATTAGAGCAGGTAAATCCAGTTCCAACTCTCCTACAAGTAATTTACAATCTCCTTGTTTCCATGAAACCCTTAAAATCGAATACAGGGTGTGATGATCCATCTTGATAAGACTAGATGTGACCTTTCCCTGAAAATGTAATTGTTCAGCAGCAGCTCGAACGTTCATAACCTCAAGTATAACCCTATCCTTTAAATCTGAAAGCTCTAGATAGATCCTAGCCCTGGGGTGTTCTTTCAGCTCAGGGTGTACCATATACAAGCTTGCTTGTTGGCAACAATAATTAAACATTCTCTTAATACAGTAGATTAATGCCATCATAATCAAGAACACCGTAAAGTTCATAGCTATCATTCTGATCATCGACTCAGAGCTAAGAACAACTTCCTGGGTCGAAGGAGTCGGGGAAGCTGTAGTTGACAAAGGGTTTGCCCTTGCCAAATGCGGAGCTCCCATAAACATTAGAGATCTCAAAACTCCATTACTCCGAGCTTGTCTAAAACATAAAAATGTTGCCATAACAAATCCTATAAAGCCAAAAAGGGCTCCCACAGCAAATACTCCCTTTGTCCAACCCTTGGGTGTAAACCAGTTTGTAATATCACCATCAATTCCCAGAAGATCCCAATCTCTATCGAATTTCTCGCCCTTTTCTCTTAATTCTTCAGTTAATTCCCGTAGCCTCATAATGGCTGAAGTAGTATTATGTAACCTAAAGCTTCGTAATTTCTCTAAAGTGTCGGATTGGGGAGCCTCCCACTCTCGATACTCGTCCATAATATCTAGGTTATTCAAAAGAGGTTGCATAGTCAAATTAGGAAATGCTTCCCTGGCAATCTCATTAGACACATATTGAATAATAAGCCTAGGTTGTTCGTTGTCTGGACAATTTGTAATTCTACGACCAACATGACCGTTCACCGAGCTTATGCTGCAACGACAAAGAATGTCTTTGGATAATAAAGCAATAGGAGCTCCCTGCATCTCTCTAGGAGTCCTAGACTCATCGCATTGCATCCTCCAAGGAGTCTGCAAGCCACTCAAGAGAAGATGAGCTCCAGCATCTATAACTTCTGCCTTAAACTTTACAGGAGCAAACATATACTCAACTTCACATAAGTCAAGAATAACTTCAGCGGATTTATTTAAATATAAAGCTGACATACAATTCACCCGATGATTATCCTTCTCTAAGAAATTCTGGTAACAATGGTATGCGTTACCAATCTGTTCACAATCTTCCAGATCAAGGCTATTAACTTCAACAAAATTATACTCATTGGAAACAGCCAAATACTCACTCTCTAACTTAATTCGAGTATAATCATGATTAGACTCTGGCTTATTAAAACTACTATCAGTTATCAATGGTAGGCTGATGGAACGTGTTCTGTAAAGCCAATATTGTGCACTATCTTTAGCTAAGATAGGCCAAGATAATTGGAGAACCAATCCATGATGATTTGCAATAAAACTGAACTTCGCCCCATAGAACTCACTAAAACTCTTAAAAAGCAATTTGTGAGTTGGGTGCCAATCCCTTAGTAATTGGCTTGCTCTAATAATCAAGTCTTGCATATCAGTCGGTGCTAGAAGTCTATAACTGAGGTGTCCTCGATCAAGCTGCTGGACTGCAGTCAAAACAGCCTCGACTTCTTTCAAAAGATGCTTGAATTGCTCTACCCTCTCATTGCTTAAACTTAAATACCTAGATCCAAGCAGACTCAAAACACGAATAGTTCGTGTTCTCTTCTGTAGAACATTCATTCGCTGATAAACCCCTCTTAAAGCAGACTGCATTTCAATGTTCGTTGAATTGAGTAACTCATATAACTCCTCGATGTTTCTAGTCGTGTTTTCAAACAACTTAGTTTTTAGTTCAACTATTTCGATTAAGTCCTGCCTCATGGTTTGATGGGAATCTTTCAACAAGGACTGCCGCCCTGCCAAAAGTCTAATGGCTTTAACAAAAGCTTTGGCCCTGGTTTGGGTTAATGACGAATGCATAACACCACTGAAGGATGCAGTGGCCCATTGCCATATCTGAATCCTATCATGTTCAGATTCCCAGTAGTCAGTGTCTAAAATGTCCTCGATTATCGGTTCATCCGTGGGTTTCAACTCTGGTTGTTTGGATCTGCGAAATCTAGTCCGTCTACCAGGCAAAATTGGATCTTGGAAAATAGTTACCAATTCCTGGAATCTCTTAAGCACTTGCTCTCTCAACTCAACTGTCTGTCTATCTGCATATGTTAGGAGCGGCTGGTAGTCTTCACAGATTCTTCGTAACATCTCTTCCTCTCCACTACAAATCTCTTTTAGAATCTCCTTCGATTGTTCAGGAATCTCAGGAAGTGCCAGATTTGGCCAATTCAATTTTACATGTATCTTAAGATCCTCAAGTCCTATAATAAACCGTTTGTTCGCTGAGAAGGTGACACCATATGGGGCACTCACAAAACCCCTTGTCTCCTCATTCCTAATCCTTCTAGAAAAGCTGTTCAAACTATCTCTCATATCTTCCGCAGGTAAGGCTATACCTTGTAGATCAAACAAATCTGCAGGAGGAGTCACCAACTGCTGCAAATCTACGTCTCTTTGCTGTCGATTTGGTATTAAATAATCTGGACAGATAGAGACTTCCAAATCACCTAATGGTATAGAATCATTACAATGTCCCACAATTCGCACTCCTTCCTGGAACGCCATGGAAAATGATTTCCAAGGACAGCTACATTCCAAATCATTACCTGTTAAATTAATAACCTGCAATGATCGAGATACCCTTTCAGGAGTATAAGGAATACCCAATTCCAATACCTCAAGTGAGTTATAGCTAAGATTAATCGTTCTCATTTTGGGGTAGTACAGCAAATCTTCAGGAAAAATCATTAACTGATTATTACTCAAATCTATTTCAGTCAATTTAGCTAACCCTGGGTTCAAATTCAAAGACTTGAACCGATTAAAAGTCAGATTAATAAATCTCAAGTTTAGGAAACCTTCCCAAAATGATGGTCTAATAGTCTTAATCTTGCAGTTAACTATTTCAATTTTATGCAGATTAGACTTTACAATAAGGTCATGCCTAGTCAATACTTCTTTCTCACCCAGGTCATTTAAAGTCAACTTCAAAAGATTCTCAGGGAATCGTCTTACTTTCCCAAAAAACGTGTAAGGTTTATTGATAATAAGTTCTCTTAAATTCATCAAGGGAGTGAAATCGGTTTCTTCCATTAATTCAATTCCTGATAGCTCCAACACATTCAGCTTATCAAAAACCTTGCCTCCCAGAAAATTAGTTAAGTTAAGCTCAAAACGTTTTCCACGAATCCTAAGAGTTCTCAAATTTGTATATGGAAAATCTTGTATATTGGCATACAATCTAGCAAGACCCTGAACAGTTAGAACCTCAAGCGTGGAGTGATTTGCAAGCTTGGGCCAATTGAATCTATATGCTCCTGGAGCATTTATCCTTAATTCAGTTAAATGTAGATTACCTAGCTGATAATCCTCCACTGCGCTTTCTAGTCTTAATCCCAGCTTTCTTAATCTAGGCAAATTCAAACTGGATATTGGTTTCTCAAATATTGAGTACTTTAGACCTTCTAGCTGTTCGATTTGAGTCTCCATCTCAACAGGTCTGTGAGTATTAAACTCAGCTCTCTGAAAACGAACTTTCTTCACTGCTGGAAATAATTCCAATAAATCTGCCAAGTCTATCTTAACCGTCCAAAATCTCAGTTCTAGCTCCTGTATTCCTGCTATAGACGCGAATGGCCTCAATTGTATCACCTCAGTATTCCAATTCTGAAAAATGATAGTTCTTATTCCTGTCATATTGACCATTCTACATACTTCATTGAAACCAGTCTTAGGTACACACTTAAATGCCCCTGGCTCAATCATTCGACAGTGAGTATTAAATACTCTTTGTGAGCATTCAGGTCTAACCTCTGCATTGTCCTGAAGACTGATGCATATCATAGAAAAAAACTATGAGCCCCACATAATTAAAACATACAGCCATACTTCTATCTTGTCAGCTTGCAGCACAACAAACAGAAAATAACCAATACAGCTAATATCCCAATCAAAATTGCTATTAACTTCCAATAAGAAACACCAAATAAGTGAAGAATCACCTTTAGCATGCCTTGTTCCCTTTTCTCCCTTCACTCTGTAATTTTTAAAGTTTCTCAATCAATTATACATTCTAAGTATATAATGAATTCATATGCTCAGTGATATAGATTATTAAATGCCTTACCTCTCTCAACATCAGCATGTGGTAGTAAGTAGTCTCAGAATCTATTGTATAATGATTCTTTGCCCCTCGCTCCTGAGATTGAGTCGAGACTGAAGAACAAACTCGCTCAAGCTCAACTATATACTAAGACTCAAGGACTCACGATCATTCTAAGCCAATCAAGTGATTGCACTCAATATCCAAAATAACACATTATCGATCAGTAATCACCCAAAGGTCAGGGATTCTTGGCTTATGAAATGTCAAACAAAGGATGTTATTTATGGCCACAAGATGATATAAGCAATTTATCCTCGGGCAAGTACTAGTACTAAAACAAATAAGTTAATCATTCTGATCTTATTCAGTACACCCACCAAGGTTGTCATAAACATTCAGACATGAAATGAGGAGCGTTCAATTAAATATATATTTAGAGTAGATGCAAGTATCCACAGTCATTCATTAATATATATATATTGTTTTTAGGAGTCAATGCACTTACTATCGAAACAAGTAGAGTCTCACAAATAAAAGTCGAAAGGCAAAGGGCAGTTCAAGGCCAAATATTGTTCTTAGGAGTCAATGTAATTTCATGCTGATCTTCAAAGGCAAGTAATAAAGACTGAATATTGCACACATTCTTGCACTAATTGCATAAGTTCCCTCAGGCAAGAACTGGTGCATTTTGATTGATTGGGTCATATTTCGGCTACTTTTGATGGTTTAGGACTGGAGTGGGTCACAAATCATAAGCAGTTAGTGGATGGTGCATCCATCTGTTCTAACGAAGTTCATTTATTTAGTTATTTTCCCATAGCAACGGCAAGATCTCTAGGTAACAATCAGCAACCACTTCATGTTGTCCTGTCCAAACAATGTATGTGCTATTAGCGGCTTAAACCTAGAATGAAGACTTGTGGAAGGTCTTGTTTTCTAGCTTCTGAAACTTTATGCATTCTGCGAGTGTGCTACCACTGTTTCCTTTCAACTGGAGGATTACAGGCCCTGCATCAGCAGAGAAGAGACCAGGTTGTTATGTTTGTTGCTGGCCTGAGTGATAAGTTATGCTTATGTTGTTATTGATCTATTTGATTGTTCAATTTTGGATTTACTATGATATTGTTGAATTATTAAGCTGTTATTGTTGAATTTTGACCTGTATTAGGTTGATAATTGTTGGAATTAGCCCAACTCATAAAGAAACAATGTTATGATCAGAGCACAATTTTAGGTAGAAAAACAGAAATGCTGGTAGGTCTCAAATCGAACCCTCCCCAAAATCGAATAAAGTCTGCTAAATTCACAAGAGCAGCGAGGTGCGGCTAAAAGTCAGGTGCCCACAGCAAGAAAATAATAATGTGTGTAAAGTATTGGTTGAAACTTGTTGGCGTGTGAAAATTGTCTTTGTAGTTGAACAAGGGTGACTGCACTAAAAAAGATCAGGCATGTACATACAGAAGAATTTGTTCTCAACTGAACGAAAAACCTCAACAAGCAATCAGAGCATCACAAGTGCTGGTATTCGCAAAATGTGAATGGTTATATACGAACTTCAGTTGCCAACAATAATAACGGTGTATCAAACGTTTTGTAAGAGTGAATAGATCACTCACTGATTCACAAAGGAAGACTAATGGACGGTCATGTCGACTAAGTCCGAACTTGAACTGAAGAAAGGTAGCATTTTGATCTCCTCAAAGAAGGAATACCCAAGAAAACACTAGACACGCAGACTGTATTCTGACATTGGAACTAGTTTCCATGTATAGGGAACGTTCAACTTTTTACAAGAGTCACAGCTGGTTCTCAACATTAGTAGTCTAAAACTAGTCTCAATGGCCATCGTGCATGAGCACCCTAAGAAATCCCAAATTGTTAGGAAATTTGATAGCAAAAGCAGCCCTACCAGGAAGGAAGTTCTCAAGAGACAATTTTTTATAACACTGAATTATTTTGTATACCACTTCAAGGATTAATAGAGGTGTTTTAAGTACTAAATGATTCGACGAGGCAAATTTTAGCACCATCGCAACATACGAATTATTTGCTAAGTCCCTTCAAGGAACCTTCAATTTCTTGCAAGAATCGCAAATATTTGCTAGCACACTACTCGGCAATGTGTGGTTCACTGCAATAGTAAGTAGGCTCACCCACCTGTACTACAATTGACCAGGATTGCGTAGATTGTATGAATTTTATTTATTATAATCTTGCATTTTTTCCTTATGGATCTTTCTAGTTTCTCTTTGCAAAAATGGCAACTATCTGCTTCAACACCAGATGTCGGTGTAAAGAAAGAGAGTGTAGCCTCATGTGGAACCTCCAACTGCATCGTGTCGACCTCTGGTGTAACTGCAAATAGTCGACCTAGCCTCCACACGTGACATCCATACTCTCCATTCTATAAATAGAATGAGCAGTCTATAAATAGAACGAAACACCCCTGCTAGTCAAAACTCCTCCCATTTCCTAGAAGAAGTGGGGGGTGGCACAAAGACCCCCTCTTCGTCCAAATTCCTCTGCGTCTTAGACCGAAGTCTCGGCTGTCCCACTCTTATTTCTATTCAAAACGAAATGAATTATCTTAAATGTAGTTTACTAACTCACTTAATGGCACGTTTCTGTATGTTTTTATACATTTTCTTTGCGCTTGTAGCTGGTACTTCTGGCAATCATGCTGATTAAGTTCTTTGTGTATCGAATGTTCCCAAACGAACTGCATTTTCTGCATTCTTATGGAACATTCCAAACGCCGTGCTTGCTTTGGTCATGCGCGCATTTATCGCCCCAAGAGCTATGAAAACCATCAACACGGCCAAATTACAGGAATTTTAATAACACAGTTATTGGACAAGCAAAAGATTGCTTGATTTAGGCCATTTTCCAGACGTGGAATGCATTGGCTTCAGCCTACTAAAGTTGACTTAATATACGCTGCATAACACCATTGGACCATTATAAATGATGGTCAAGAAATTATAAATGATGGTCAAGAAAAGTTGATAATTGAAAGTACTGTGTAATTTCTCGATTAATAGGATAGGCTTTCACAGGGCAGTGCTTAGTAGAAAATGACTTGTCGAGTAGGTCGACAGTGGTAAAAACTACTAATGATAAACTTCCCTTGCTAACATTTCTGGGTTTTGGAAGTCTGCTTTAGAGTAGCACTTATCTGTAATATTAATATTATGCAAGAGCCAGTAACAAACCTCATATTCAGTTCATTATTTTATGAATTTTGCCATTCATTCTATAATAATACTTCACCATACTTTACATCCTTATAACTTCTAGGCTAATGACGTCGGCAGCACCATTTTCCCTCTGTACATACTTTACTTAGTTGTCTATTTAATCCCATCATTCACTATCCTTCGCAACTTAGCGCAATCACACAATTTAGCTTTTAACTCAGCTCCCCAAGAACTGAACTTTTTAGCGACCAATGTTTACATTCTGAAATTTTTTTGCTGAGTCATGCGTAGGCGTGGGAATCTTACGTAATCAACCATACTGTATTACATAACACCCAATCAACCTCGCTGGGGTCATGGTGTCTTTTGAGTGCAAAAGATCCAAAACTAGGTCATCTTTGTTTACATTTTGTACACAGAATATATTAAAAGATATAAGAAGATACTTCTTATGTTCATAACGCCGTAAATAATGACCCTAAATTGCTGAAATTTATAGAACTCACTCTTCGTTAACCACTCTATAAACGACCCAAGTCTCATTCTCTTGACATAAATTGCAGAAGAGCCACCAATTTACCAAATCTTCTCTCACAGAAATTCAATTTTCACGCAACCAGACTGCTCTTTTGAAGGATTTGGCCTAGATAAAATAACCCAAGCTGGACTTCATTAATATTTCGACATTCTCTTGATCTGTCAGTTACCTGCCCTTACCATTATGAGCAACACATCCTGTATAATAGGATCGCAACCCAGATCAAGATTTCACAGCAATGATAATATACTTCGTAGATCGTTGTTATGTAGACAAACTCAACTTTTCAATATCAAACATTTAATTACTCATATCGGACTTATTCCCGATATTTTAACATGTATTCAAAGGACAATCTGTATCATGTACCTGACATATTCTCATATATGCAACTGACAATCTGTATCCTGTCAATTTAAGCAAACCATCGTTATCTCAGATGTTTAACACATACATCAAGGCGATAATTCTATTATAAAAGGCAACATGCCTTCTGACCTCAATAAACGATGTGTTTACAGTTCAACCTTCAATTCAATCCATTCACTCACAATGATTTTTCTTTCTTCACATTAAAACTGTTCGATTACATTAAACTATACTATCATACAATCACGTTCCGCGTCATTACGCCTGCGAGACATGCATGAAGCATTACCCACAAAGATGGCTAAAGCAGATAATTAATATGTTATGTCATTTTCGATATATATACTCAATGTTCGTCTGATTTTCTTTAACGTTTGCCAAATAGGAACTCCTAATGACAGTCTTACTGAAAATATTCACAATGGTATTCACAATGATGACAGCAATACCAATACTTGATATGAACAACCTGTGTTCAATTTACTTGTAGTTTAACGACTTACCTGGTCGATGACAGATCTAATTACAAACGTAATCGAAATAATTGCAGTTTAACGACATACCTGGTCGATGACATATGTATTACAAATCTTAAAACAGTTTTCATCAAATGATGGTATAAAATAACAATCCTCGATGCATATAGAGGAAAATTTCGATAGATTGAATTAGAATTATTGTACTAGTTGTATCAATAATAGCTAAACCATCTGCTAACCACTTCCCTGACTTAAACATCAGCAAGTTTAGAAAAATAGTACCATTAACTTGCATCTTAATCGCTATATTGAACATATACCTTCAAACACTCAGTGTCCTTCACGTATTCCCATTATCTCAGTTATTTCTATAATCATGTTCACACTCGTTAATATCTTCTAATATACATTTTCCCAATATTTACACAACTGCCTTGTAATCAACTAATTATCATTTAAATGTCTCAAAACTTACATATACTATTAATACCCATAAATCCTATCCCCTTAATCCCAATTTAACAACGCTCCCACCTCTTAAATCGCCCAATCACCCAAGGTCTCCTCTCTTCAGCCTTCTCTTCAAACCGCCTAGCCATCACATGAAACACCGCCCTTAGATTCTCCCTTCCCTTACCAACGTAAATTCCCGACAATTCATCCATCTTCGCAAGGAAGGCATCCTCCGATACATCCCCACAGGCTATTAGCTCCTCAATATGAACGTCATTAACTAATCCGTGTTGGAAGAAAAATGGCGTTTTCTGTTGAAAATGTTGCGAACTTCTAAGTTGCTGTAAGTAGTATTCGTTAACAGTTCTTAAGACACGCGGCTTCTCACCATTGTAGTGGTCACAACGTACGTTCGTTCCGATCGAATTTGTGTCTCGCATGTTGACATATTTTCCTTTGGTCTGGGTGACCGCGTCCTTTGGAAGATGACACTCTCGGCCTCCCTCCGTTTGACATCCGGAGTCCGTCGTCCACTCTGCCTTCGCTTTCTCGAATCGTGCCAATCGTTCATAAAGGTCCTTCTGAGGAGTGTACGGTTTGCATCTCTGGCTGACAGTTCTTTTCCCTCTTCCTTCCTTCGAGACTGTAAGTCCAATTCGAACTCGACGTTCATCATCGACTTCTCGGAAGCGTACTCGTCGACCGCTCGTCACTGTTGGTTCTTCAGTTGGGAATGACTCGTCATTTTCACTGGTACTGATCGTAGTCGATGAAGTAAGGTCCTTCGATTCATCCTTCAATTCTTCCTTGAAATACTCGTTCTCTTCGGGAGCATAGCTTATCTTAAGCTTTAGGCCTCTGCCTAACGATGTAATAACTGTCCTTCTCGTAGGTTCAACTGGTACTACGAGAGGAGCTCCAGGCCTTGGCTCTTTGGGTCTAGCTCCGAAGAGTTGATACCCTCTGCCGACTCCAGGCAACTTATCCATCTTGTATTTTCAACCTTCCAAGTTTAACCTTCTCCAATGACAATCAGTAGTGATGTGAAGATTTTTGCAGATGCACTGTATCTTGTAGCATAGCCTCTCGGTGCGCACGGCCTCCCAAATTTTTGGACCCCTTTTTTTCTCTTGACCCCCTCCTTCCTATGGCTTGTGATTGGTAGTTTTTTCTATTTTTTTTCCATTTTGGCCCTCGCTCACACTGCCCTCTGTATGGCTGATTGCTAACTTCTTGATCAATTTTATTCTTTTAATATAATAATTTTATCACCTACCCCTTTTTTGTTATTCAGAACTATCATTATTTTCATTTCTATCTTGACCTTGAAACTAATTTCGTTCATTGATTGTTCTCTAAGAAACTTACAATTAGAACACCACACTGAGACTGCTTATTATGGATCAACCAGTTCAGTGATCAGAATAAAAACTTGCGAATGGGGCTTCAAAAGTAGAATGACAACATTAACTGCTAATATATAAGCAAACTTTTGAATGGTTACTTTTATTAATGAGAATAGCAATAACGAGCGCCGATTGGTTTTTCTTTCGTGTTTTGGCGTCGTTATTTGACATTATGAACGATTAAGATTGTATAGCAAAGACTTGGCAAACCTGCTTGAAGATTTTCCTGTCCGAACGATATCCTTCGAACATTCGATATGACTAGACTGTTCATGAAATTATTTATAACAAAATGGCTGACTACAGAAGTCAATATAGGTGCTACTTGTTTCCATTCAACAATTGGCTGAAAAGGATATGGAGATTGATAAGAGGCTTCATAGTGATATATTCTCGTATCCTGTGTACTGTAAGTTATCATTTGTACTCTCATTAGTACTCTGATTGATGTAAGATCTGCAATAATTATTATGGGACATGCATACTGGGATATGCAGTCCATTCTTCTTAGTCATGCTGACTTTACAGAAGAAATTGTATTAGGTCAGTAAAACAATTACTCGTGGTGATAATTTTCTAGAATTATATCACCTTATGTTTGCCTTTTTGCAAACAGTACTCATCCTCGTCAGGATTTAAGTACTTCAAGCACCTTACTCATTCCAAATGGCTGTCAAGAAAACTCAATAAACCCGTGCACTGGTTCATAAGAACTTTTAAGCCCTCGCTCTAAGGTCACTTCTCAAACATTTAAGTTTATACTTATTGTAACGATAATACAATAAAGGTGCTTATATTCGTCGGCCGACTCAATGAACTAAATCCTGTTAGTCATTCCAATTTATCTCTCTATAATTACTCTTCGAGCTCATCTAGCTCTCTCTATTCTCTTATCTCTGTATTTGAGCTCACCTAGCTCCCCCTTTTTAATTTCTTTAGCTCACATGGCTATCTTATAAATCCCAATTGTACTTATTATGTATCCCTTACTATATTCTATCTTCTCATATTACTACCCTGGAGACTACAAGATACTTATAATCCATATCCTATAACCTTTATGTAACAATTAACTACAATTTTTCTGTTTATCACAATTAGTTATGATATATTTATTTTTCTATATCTGCTAAATGAGTGCAACAAACTTGTTGTTTTGCACTTGTGACTTATTGTATCCAGGGTGCTGTATCTGTTTGCATGCTCAGAATGCATGTTGCACTCACATAATGCTCATAAATTGATTACTGAGTCTGCCTTTCAAGTAACCCTTGCCCCCGACTCATCTTTATGAGGCTTCTCCTATTACCCCTGAAGTGCAACAAACTGTACACGTGCTCGACTCAAGGACAAAATGAGAGCCTGCCACGAATTAGTTTGGCCCACATGTTGGATGGATGAGTTTTACGTCCTGTATTTACACGCTATATTTCACACAATAATACAAAATTATGATCATACTATCAATAGTACTCAATATTTTTCTATGCACACACAATAATCAATAATATAACAAATATATGACTTATAATATATCAATTTAGCTATATTTAATGCAGCTCACTGCATTATCTCGTTTAATTGAGATTCCTTCAGTAATGGATTTGCCATTAATTCTGCTTGGAACCTATTAAATGAGCCTTTCACTCTAATCATTGAGCCACTGCTCACTGGTTCCATCATAGTTGACAATCCTGTTTCCTTGGCTATAGTGTACCATTGGTTTAATCTTTCCAGTCCTGTTTTGATATGCAACTGGAGATATCCCCCATGGAACCTAGCCTTGGTCACACGACCCAAAGTGACCTCGTCTGCCATTAGGTCCCTTCTCTGGTCTTTGGTCCCATCGCTAGGTACCCTCACATGGTCCTCAATGTCATTTGGAATTTTCTCGTTTCCAGACTGAACCTCATAAACCTGTAACCTTTGGCCTTCCAGGGACTTCCTTTCTTCGTCCAGGTTCAACATCGTGAGAAGCAATGATGCATCCTGCATTTCTAACCGACTTGTTTTCTGCAACTGCTTTGCCATTTCTAAGACATCATTATAATTCTTTCTAACTTCCTCAATTGTTGTCATTTGTTCCCCTTTGCTTCCCCTGACAGTTACATGGATCAATCGACTTTGATGATAACTTCCTGGCAAAATTTGATTCAAAATATTTGCTATTATGAAAGAATTTACATCAAATCTTTTGTAGATCCAAAGTGGTCCAATGAGACTCATTGCTACCTTCAAACTTTTTCTCAACCCTGTATGTTCTGGCGCAAACAACAAAATCAACTGCCCTGGAATGAATTCTCTGATTTTCTTCCTTCTGCTTAAATGTTGGGCAGCTTGTCGCACCTTCTTCCCATTATTAATTTTAATGGTCGTTTGCATCAAGGTATCAAGTTTTTCTAGCATTTTTGTAACATGCTCTGTGTATGTAGCTGTCAGTTTGTTAATTGGCAACAACTCAAAATCACCAATTGACTTCTCTTCTCTCAAAAACACTAGGAATGTCGGACTGAACCCAGTTTGATCATTTACTGAACAATTGTAAGCCTTAACTACTGACTCGACCTTCCCTGGCCATTCATCGTAGTTGTACTCTAAATTAGCAGTAAGCCAACTTCTCAGTGTCTTCGCACTTCTTTCAACGGGTAACGAAGAATGCCCATGGACCTTACATGCCCTAGCGACTATTTTCAGGCTTTCCTGTATGGCTTTCATGATATGACCTTGAAACGAGGTCTCCCTGTCACAGGTAAGACGCGAAGGTATGAAATATGGCATAAATACCCTTTCCCACAAAACCTTCACAATTGTCTCGGCCCTTTTGTCTTTCAACGGATGAGCAATCAGGAACCTTGTTAAGACATCCTGGACCATAATTACATATTGGTACCCATTCGCCGACGGCATACACAACAAGTCCATACTTATATGATCGAAAGCCCTGTCGTTGGCCTCTATCAATCTGGGTTGCAACTCTCTGTCTTTATCTGATGTGAGATTTCGAACGAGTCTCTGACATTGCAAACAAGTCTGTATGTACGTTATGACATGCTTATACAGATTTCTGACATAAAAGTGCATTCCGATTACACTCATAAGCTTATCAGCTTTCATATTAGTTTCACCGGAAGTTTCATGATAGAACTCCAGGACACTTCCAACGTATTTCTCAGGTAGCGCTACTTGTAATCTCAGATTATCCAATTTAGCTGACACCTTCAAATGGTACAATAAATCGTCCAATATCACGAATTCTTCCGAGAGCCGAATTACCGTTTTTAAACTTCCTGTTTCACCAGTCAGCTTACCATACTGTATGTATTGGATCAATGGTCCCAGAAAAGAGTCAGTTTTCTGTGCTGCTATTAGAGCTTGTCTCGTCGTTGGGATCCTCACTTTAGTCAATACGTCGGCAATGTATTTCTTAATTAAGGGGTCCAAATCTGCCTGCCTAGGTATCCTACTAAGTACTACAGGATTTGGATTAACCTCACTAAGGAACTTGATTCCACTCAGTCCATCTGGTATGGGCTCAAAATTCAGTCTCTCTCCTTCCAAATCTAGATAATTGTCATCCCTGTGATGCATTTCACCTTCAATTTCTATGTCTTCTAAGTCTGGGGGCTCTCCCTCGGGGCCTTGCTCCGGTGGGGCCTCTCTCGCCAGGCTTTCTATTGGAGCTGCAGCGGTCTCAGACCCCCCGGTCTTTTGACTGCCTGCTCTAGCTATCTGTCTGTTAATTGATTTTGGTTTTGGGCTTTCGTAAGCCTTATCTAAGCCGTGCTCAGCGACTCTTCTCATAGCTGCCCTAGTCAATACTGGATATAATGTGTATCCATCATTTTTCGACCATCTCAAGGTGTCCTCGAATTCACTTTCCTTCTGTTCATTCTGTACACTAAAATGAGTGTTTTCAGCTAAATCCTTCTCTGACAAAGCTTGTGGTATTATGTATGGGTCCTCCCTTTTCCATGAAGCATTTGGATGCCTGCTCAACAAGTCAGCTAACTGTATAGTTGGGTCACTTGAAGGACTATAGACTATGCTAGTTTGGAAATTCTGTATTTTCCAATATAGACGTTCAATTCGTCTATTTGCGAATTCTGACCCACTCTCCATAATATGCTGTATGGCCTTGTGGTCTGTCAGACACAGGAAATGCCCTGTTCCCAATAGATTGCGGAAGCTATTCATGGCTATATACAAGCCCATCATTTCAATTTCGGTCGCACTATATGCTGTCGCTGCTATTCGGCTTAATGCCTTGCTCATGTAAGCTATTAAAGCTAATTTTGGTTTCCCTTCTGGACCTTCCTGTAACTGAAAAAGACTGGCGCCGACCGCCTCTCTACTCGAGTCACACGCAATTACGAATTTACCCTGCTCTGTGGGGAACGCCAGAACAGGTGGCGTAGTCAGAAGTTCCTTCAACTTCTTCCAAGCCACTTCCTGTTCCTCATTCCACTCAAATTCCACATTTTTGCACAGCAGTTTTGTCAGGGGACGCATCACTTTCTGAAAACCTTCAAGAAACATTGCTACATATTGAGTTGCACCTAGGATCTTTTTAACCTGCTTTTTGCTAGTCGGTCTCTCCATTTTAAGCAAGGCCTCTATCCTACTCTCCTTAATTTTTAATTTGGGATCTTCGCTATCAGAAATGAGGATATCGTAGCCTAAGAAAGTGACCTTGTCTTTTATTGCAAAGAAGCACTTCTTCGGTGATACCATCAGCCCGTGCTTCGCGAATAACTGAAATATCACTTCAAGCAGTCGCAGATGTTCTTCTGCTGTTTGTGAACACAATAAAATGTCATCGAAGTATTGGAAAACTTGCTTCCGATACTCTTCTTCAAGTTCTCCCAATATTCTATCAATTATTTCATTGAATACGCTGCAGCTTATCCCGAGGCCCATTGGCAACGCTTTGTATCTGTATATAGGTCCATTTCTACTTGTACATACTCCCAAGAATCGTTGAGATTCTGTCGTTAGTTTCACACTATGATAAGCTTGTATCAAATCAATGGAACTTAGGAATTTTCCGGGCCTTCGGCCGAACTCCCTGATAAAAGATACTACTGTCGTACCAGGTCTATTTGCAGGACGTAAAGCCCTGTTGACTGCCCTTAAGTCGGTCACGATACGAGGCTTCGATGTCGGCGTTCGTCTGACCAAAAACATACTGCTCGTCACTTCCGCCAGGCCCTTCGTAAACACTCCAAGAGCACACAACTTCTCCATTTCCTTTTTTACGAAAGATTCGTCTTCAGCACTGGCAATGTACGGTACACCATTGTGTTTAAGTTTTCCCACTATTTCTGGCTCTAAATCCAAAATATATCTCTTTACTAATCCAATCTCAGAGAAGAGAGATACTGCCTCTCGATGTTGACATAAAATGTCAATCAATCTTTGGTTCTCATCGTCACTGAATCGATTATCTTCCGAACTTACTTCATTCTCTATCAGTTGTCGTGTCGGTAAAAGCAGTCGTGGGTCGTCCTTGTCGTTCCAAGGGAATTTCTTTAGCCGATAATCTCTTAATTCCTCTGGAGACATCTCTACATTGCTGCTATCCAGTCGTTCTCGGTCTAGTTTTTCAGTCGTTTCTGGTCCCAAGTCGATAATTGCATTGTATATCTTGTCTGCTATATTTGCTTCTGCAAATATCATTCTTAATTTATTTCCCTCTTGTTCAACTGCATTGCAATGTAAAAACGATTGCACGTTATTTTCCAACTGCAAATAGCCTATTAAAGTATGCTTAGTCAGTCGTCTCGGTCTAACACTATCATTGGCAATGGGCAATCTTGCCTTGCCTCTGTCGAATCGCAATAAACATCTACTAGAGGTTAACTCAGCAATTTCACAATCAACATTCAATTCAAAATCACCAGTCAGATATGGCCTATCTTCTGCCGCCGATATTTCTAAAAATGCTGAGTCTCCTGCTTGTAGATCAACATTTAAATCAGACAATACTGCAATAGTCGGGGCCTGAATCAATAACGTATGATTTGCTGAATCATAAATAGCTTTAGCTTGTTCTTGTAAATCTGCTCCTATAACCATTTCAAAACTTGCAGAAACTGAATAAACATGGCCCTTCATGATTAATTGAGTTCCCCCTATATCAACCATGAATTCTATCAATTCAGTAACCCGAATGGATTCTCCATTCCCAACCAGCAAGTTAAATGGATCCTCAAGTTTCTTTGTCCCTAATTTCTGTAAGTAAGAACTTCGATTGATCAAGGACTGATTTACAATGCTAATAGACGAGCCAGTATCATACAATGCTAGTGCTTTTGTCTTATCTGGTAGCGTACATTTCAATAGATTCTTTGAATCTGTATGGACTATAGGCATGAAATCCACATCTCCTTGAGCTGGATTTGAACCTGTGACTTTATCAGCTATTTTAGGAGCTTCTACCTCTTGCATTATTGGCCGACTACTGTACTCTTTCAAAGCTTCACTGTAGTCAATGCCACAATCTGCATATCTGGGACGCTCTACTAATTGTCTTTTTGATTCATTCTCTGTTACTTCTTCTAAGAAACTAATTTTTCTGGCAGTAATTGCTTTATAAAATTCCACAGGTGGTTGTTCGCTCTCAACCACTGTATAGAACTCATTCAACAATTCACAATTAGACCACTCAATATTCAAATTCAATACTTCAGCTTCGTGTAGCTTTCCCTCGTAATTTTCACTTATTTCTTCGTGTATCTCAATATTGTCAGGTATGTCACGAAAATGACACATTTTGTCACTTTCTAATTTAAATTCTGGAGCCAATGGATCCAGATTGCTAGTTACAATATCAGTTTCATCTATACTGTGATATTCACAGCTCAAGTCTGACTCATACAAGTTATCACTGCTTGTATTTAAACTAACAATTTTGTTTGCTAATTTGCTATTTCGATCACTTGAATTGCAATTAATATCTTGTCCCTGACCTTTATTAGAATGAAGGTCAGTATCAGATCCAGAGGAAGTGCTATCACTTATATTGGCTCTGGATTCTTCTGGGATCAGTCATTTTGGTGCATTTTGTCTTTTCTGACCATTTCCTTCATACTTCCTGCCATTATTCTGGTCCCTCCTTCGATTTTGCTGGCCACCTTGTTGTCTAGAACTGTTTCTAGGGCCTTCGTTCCTGTAAGATCTACCTGATCTCTCATTTTGATGATAATTCATTGGGAATCTATCATTTTGTGCCGTGTTACCTTGATACGATTGATAAGGCTGATTGTACCCTTGGTAATTCTGCAATGACTGACTATAGGTCATTGGAGGTGGCATCGAAGGTGGCAATGAAGGTGGCATTGTTGGAGGCATTAGCATTCTTTGTTGGTCATATTGCGGTTGATAATTTTCAAATGGACCCTGATTTGGGGGCAATTGATTTCTCCATCTACCAGATCTGCACTCATTTGCTCTGTGACCAACTATTCCACACAAAAAACAACGGCCCCTGAACTGACCAGTGAAAGGAGTAGATTGTCTAGATCTTTCCATAATTCTAGGATTTGGTTCTGACCTTTCCTCACTATATCTGAAATCTATCGGTTTTCTGCTATCCGATCTATTTCTGTCAATATCATTCAAATTTTGAGCACTGCTTTTCTGATACTGCTGCTCCTCACTAAGCTTATTCAATTGGGTAGCAACTCTGTCCAATTTGGTCTCAAAATTCATAAGCATTGGGAAATAAGTTGAATCATTCAATCCTTCCTCGTCATATGGATTTAAGGTTTCTAGGTACCCCTGCGTTTTGTTAAAAAGGTCCTTAAAGTCCTTGGGAGGTGCTAAACTCAATGCTCTTCTAATTTTAGCTGGCAACCCACGACGAAAGTGATCCTGTACACTCATTTCACCCAATTCTAACGATTTTACAAGATCTTTTATTTCTGCTAAATATGAGGTCAGTGGTTGATTCTTGAGTAATTTTTTTGTTTCTAAAGCCTGTAATTTCGATTCTCTGCAATGGAATTCCCCGAAATCCGATTCGAACTTCTTCTGGAGATCGGAAATTGATTCAAATGATTCAGCATGAATGGAAAGCCAAGACCTAGCAGCTGATCTACAGAATAAACGAAGACGTCTTAAAGAAGCAGGAAAATCTCCTGCTAATCCCTGATACTCTAGATAATCAAGGAATGATTTGAACCAATCCCGAGGGTCTTCCCCTCCTGTCCCACTAAAATGTTTTGGTGCAAAGTCTGAAGGACGTACCACTGGGTTACTCGAAGCCATTGTAATTAGTTCCGATTGCTTTTCCTGTCTTGATTCCCCAATTGGGTTTTTTGCATGCCCCTCCTTACTTTTGGATGCTACTGAATCCTTTGATCAAGCCCCTCCACTGACTTGTGTATTTTGGGTATTTATTCTATGTACTATGCTAGAAACTGTAGGTGTACTAATACTAGTGGTCGTGACTGTATCAGTAGTCGTCGTTGTCGTTTTTGTCGGTCTAATAATTTGTCTTTTGGTAGACAAACTGTAATCAAACGTGTTACCTTTGGGGTCCGTACCTAATGTTTTACGTATTGGTTGCTGTCTGGATAGTCGTGTAGTCACTGTATCATTAGTGATTGTAGCATTTGTGGTTGCTGTATCAGTCAGTGTATCATTTGTATTTGTCGCATTTGTAAGATTATCTAATAATTCATCCTGCGCGACAGTATCATTTCTGACTTCAATATTATCTACTGCCAATTTATCAGTATTTGCATGTACTTCGGCTTGCACCTCTTCTTTTGCTCCTATGTTAAGTTTATCATCTTCTTCCGAGGAGTCACTTTCAGTGTCTCTATCTTCAGAAGTCCCTCTATCTGCCTCTCTTTCCTCAGAAGCTTCTCTATCTCCTACATCAACTCTATCTTCCTCTCTTTCCTCAGAAGCTTCTCTATCTCCTACATCAACTCTATCTTCCTCTCTTTCCTCAGAAGCTTCTCTATCTCCTACATCAACTCTATCTTCCTCTCTTTCCTCAGAAGCTTTTTCTTCCTGTTCTTCCTGTCTCTCTTTCCCAGTATTATCAGTATTATCAGTTATCAATTTCTCCCGACCATCAATCTCAACCTCATGCCCACCAACTGCACCTGCTTCTATTTCTGGTTCTCTTTCTAAATTATTTATAGCATCATTTTGGTCTTCTCGTGCTATTTCATCATTATTTTCCATAATACTTGCTCCATCTAATAATTTGAAAGGATTTTCACCTTTATTAGGTGAACCCACTGTGGATGTATCTCCCAAACTATCTTTACTTCCTTTACGTGTATTTTTACTTTCTGTACTCCACCTCCTGTTATGCTTTTGCAAATGTAATGGTACCAATACGCCTATTATTCTTTCTAGTGGTACTTTTATTGCAAACGGATCTATAATCTTAATTAAAACCAGTATTGGCAGGTCTAACTGGCCTGGACCTCCTAAACTTAGCCAGGAAGAATAATGTAATGTTTCGTCTCTCTTAATCAATTTTGTTGTATTTTTTGTAATCCAGCCTTCTAAATGAGCTGATGTACTTTCACGAGCTAATCTACCAGAAAACTCACCAAAACTTAACATAACTAGCCATAATAATAACTCACTGCTCTTGAAATGGGCATAGCAAATTCATTGTCATGCCCATAAACACCTAGAATAATTGCTAAGGGAAAAGTACAAAAATGCATTCTAACTTCTTACAACGCATGCTTTTCATATTTCTTTTTTACTTAACTTTTATTTATTGGTGCTGGTGCTCCCACGTTGTTTTAGAGATGTTTTATGGCAATGTTGTGTCTCGTCCTTTTGTCCTTCAGATGATACATTCGTCCTTGGATGCTCAAGGTCGCCAGAGTCGATTTTCTAGGTAGTTTTTTTGATGACATCCCAGCGGTTCGGTTGTCCACCATGTCATCTGGTTGATGATTCTGTTAAAACAAGGTTTAATAATCAGCTTGGCTGTGGTAATTGAGGCCGGAACCGCACTCTGGCCGGTCTGATGTCATTGAACTTCAATACACAACTATGACTCTGATTTAACATTTAAAACAATAATTTATTTAATTACATAACATTTGTAAATGATTTCCTTAATTACATAACATTTGTAAAATCTGCGAGTTGTTATGACATTCTACAGTTTGATATCAATTGATCACATATCTGAACCCAGGAGCTGTAGCTCAAACTCCTTCATTAAACATAATTGAAACATCACAATATCTTATTTGAGAAAACAAGCTCTCAATTATTCCTTCTCTTCTAACAATTCACTCAGTTCACGCAAACAATTATGAATTTAGAATTGAATCAAATTGATGCCATAACAAGTACAGCCCAATTTGATCCCTTAAATCTTAGTTCCCAAGGTAAAATTGCGATGATGACTGTCTAATTGATGGAATATAAATCATGATACTTATCTGATGTTAAGACATAGACAGAGCTCAGGAACTGTTTCCTCTGCTGGATCTCTCAGTTCATCCCAGTCATCTCTCTGCCAGCTTGCTGATACACTCTGCCCAGCTATTGGATAACAGCTGCTAATAAGCTGAGCTAGGAGTTGAAGCCAGAGGCCCATAAGGGTTTTATCTCTGACGCATCAGTCAATAAAGCATGGCTCTGCTGAGCTCGACAACAGTGCAATTCTTCAGATTGCCTCTTAGTTTGCTGCCCTCTGAGATATCCTTGAGACTTGTACTGCTAGACATTGGAGCATGCCCTTTTGATTTATAGCAGCACGTAGACGGCATGCTCGCCTTGAGTCCATTTCATATAATGCAAGAGTTTTCCTAAATAATTAATTATAAAAATGAAGTAACGTGACAGCACTTGTCACACAATTTTCCTTTTTTAAGACCAGCAAATTCAACAAAAATCACTTTGATTTTTTAAGGTCACCCAGGACTATTGCTCCTGACAAAGCAATTGTTGACCAATATTGCTGTGACAACTGACTTGGCCAGTGAAATGGTCAGGCAATAGAAACATGTTTAAGTCATTTAGTTACAGATTGCCCAGTTTCAGAAAAATGACGCGAAACAGGTGCTCCTTTTAATAATTTAGTTTTTTTGAACAGTGTACATATTTTGCTTCATATGTCCTTATGTTTTTGACATCAGATTATTTGACAAAAAGGCCAAAAAAGTTCATACTGATCTTTTGGGCGAGAATAATAATAATTCCTTTAGGACATTGATCAAACATTGGATAATTTATTTATCCGACATAAGGATAGCTCTAGTTCAGAATAACCCTCGAAATTTGCCTGCTTTGCATCTTATATTGTATTATAAATTAACTACTCTCCTGAAACGGCATATGGCATTGGGTACGGATTCCATATTCTATTCCTCACAATAATTGACAGCTATTCATCGCTTTCTATATCAAGTTGGGAATTCGAATCCTGTGTATATCTATGCGAAATTATACTTGCATTTGTCCTGGGTTTCATTCTAGGAGCGGAATTATATTACTTTGAGATATTGTCCTGGACCTCTTATTCATCCCTCTACAAATATATCATCACACCTTGCCAATCACAGGCTGACAGTAAACCAAGCGTCACAGTTTAAAAAATTATATATTGAAGGAATAATTACATTTGTTATACCATTCGACATCTCTGTCAGCCAATCACATGCCAGTATTTCAGGGAAATAATTTCCTTATTCTTTGTTGTCCAGTTATCCTCTCATGTTTGACTGTTTGAGTGTTTGTCTCATGGTATAAGCCGGTTATTCACCATGGGATCAGGAATATGTGTTTATCACACCTCGGGCTAAAGCCCTTGGGTGATAAATCACATATTCCCTCTTCCGTGGTGAATAAAGTGTACTTATCCAAATGATCTATTACTGGCATTCACCAGCCTAATCAGACTAAATGGCTGCGTCTTGAGCATTCACAGCAGACCACAGTTATTATCCTCACATAGTTGCTTGATTAATCTGTAAACTTGCAACTTTACAACTTTAAACTTCAATGGACCTTGCAATAAACAAAAGACATTGACAAATTTTGTAAACACACCGATTATGTGACATAAAGTTGTTCTGGCAGCCTATTGGCTAACAGGCTGTGATGTGGAACTTGCATGGGTTTTCCCGAAACCAATTTTCACTCTGACATTGAGCTGAAACTGTGATTCTTAGTTTTGGTGGATTCACCCTTTTGCCAAAAGCTGGGGAATCTGACCCAGTTTAAAATGAAATCAGAGCCTGAAGTTATTTTACATATAATGCAACGCTAGAGAATAGAGTCATTTCTGACATCACACTTAAACAGCATAGAAAAGAACTTGACATTCCACGTAAATGAGACAAGGACTGTAGTATCACGGAGAGATTGCAGTTATTTTTTTCTGCAACCAATCATATTATGTCAGGTGTGCTCGGATAAAATAAATAATTGCATAGACGTACTTACCTTTCCAAACTGCATTCCTAGATACATCAAAGAAGATGAATGCAATAATTTAACAGCATCTATTCGACTTTCATAGTCTATTGGGACCTTAAAGGCTTCATCCATATACCAGTCAGATATATATGATCGCATCACTTCATTCCATTCTAGTCCACTTTCTGCCCGCCATAGGTTACCCCCTCTTACAGCACATACATCATTTGACTCAAGCCAGTTTCCAGAAAAATTTGTATGGATACTGAAGCAGTTCTTTTCTCCTATACTGTATTTACCATACTTCAAGCAGCTCAATTCTAAAATTAGAGCAAAAGGGGCAGTAACATAGCTAGACAATGACAACGACTCAAAAATTGCATTGACAATTATCCACATTGTCAACCTTTTCCCTCCTGTATGGGAAGCATCCACCGTTATGGTCAAATGTTGTCCATAACTTTGCCAGAATAGAGGCATTTGCTCTTGTCTGAACTCATAAGCGTAAACTTTATCAGAATCATATACTTTATCATATATAGTCATCTCGAGAGGCATTTTATCAATCAACTTTTGATCATCTTCGGATTTTGCAATATAAGCTGCCACCGAAAACTGATTGGGGTACTCCCTGAGATTGCTCCACTCCTTGAAAAACGAGACATCAAATGCAAAAATGTTGTCTGTAACTTCCAATGAGAAGATGAAACATGGGCCATCAAATTTGGGCGCATCTTGTGAGATCTGAACGGGCAACAGAGAATGAGTTGCGCAGTCACTTCTTTTCGCATCAGCAGCTTCAACTGTAACTTGTAATAAATGGTTAACAAAACAGTAATAGTCAATTGTAAACTGCTTGCTTCGAGATTCAAACTGATAATGGGGATATTCAACGATGTTGGTTCCATTGTATGCGCTTGACATCACTGGTTCTGCAAATTCAATGTCTCGGACCTGTACTCTACAAAGATCTTCTGATTTTTTCTCAGAGCGTAGAGCGACAGTAAATTCCAAGTTGTTGGAGCCCATCGACACTACATGCCACAGACATGTTTGGGCAGTTTGAGCAAACTCATTTGCAAAAATGTACACAGACATACATGTCAACCCTATTGGAAAAACTGCTATTCCGTCTTCAGTACATGTCACTGGTCTGGGATGACCCTCTAGACTTATAAAAAAACTAGTATATAACATAATATTGAAGCGACTGAGGGAACATATCTTACAAGGATTGAGCATTCCTACACAACCACTTACTGCAGGTTGCTTGGAGAAAAATATGCGGCCTTTAGAATTCCACATGCCATAGTTATAAATTGTTATATAAAGTACACCGTCAATTGATTTCATTTGCTGATCTTTAAACAACACCATCTGTGATTCAGAGCACAATGGCCCAACTTGGAGTGTCGATTCATCTATAAATCTAAAGGGTTTTGCAAGCAGACCATAAAATTGACAAAGATAGCCCTGTGGTTGGTCCGCATATTGAAAGGGTTGTAGTTTGTAAGTAAATAAACATGAATATTTAAGACATGCTAGTGATATAATTTCATATGACAATGTTGAGGTGTTTCCGAAATCCCACATAATTGTTTGATCATCAACATCATCATTTAATACAAAACGTTTCTTTTTAACAAAAACCCCATTAAAAGATATATTCAATGGCTTCAATGTGTTGCTAGAATTTTGTTCGTAAATCAAGTACAGCTGGAATGAGTTTGCTGTCATCTCTTGCTTTTTTTGTTCCTGACACTTAAAATCCACTTTTGGTGAGGCATATGTGGGTCCATCAAAGAAAGTCAGCTGCTCTGTACAATCAAACGTCACATGAACATTGGATGAAAAAGTTGTTCTCAGTAAAATATGATACTCAGTTACTCTAGACTGAGAGTTATATGCATATGGCATGAGATTGAATGTTTTAGTTGATCCTGGTACAACTACCATATGAGATTCAATAGTATTGAAGGTGACTGTTACATTAGCTTGAACCACTTTTAAGGCCAAAGACAATGCATCCTGTTTTATCAAATTGATTGTGTTCACTTCGACCCCACTTCTTTCATGAATTAAATGTCCACTTTGGTGGATAGTAGTGATAGTGTTATAGGTGACTGACAAATTGCATTGAACGGCTTGAAAGTGAAATGTTAGCTTACTCACCATGAATACTTTAAATATTTTCAGCTGAACTGAACTCAAGGAATGATTGGTCACAACAGTACTGAACTCCTGGTTCATGTGAAAAGTAATACCATCTGTGTCATCACTTCCATAACTGTCTCTTACTGACAATGCGAAGTAATTGTCTGTAAATGGATCTCCATTAGGGAAGTTGTCAATTGTCACATTAATGCACAAACCATCTGGAACTTTTAATTTCCACACACAATCCATTTTGCTGTCCGTTTTGATTTCAACTGCGCCACATAGTCCCTTCAACCTGGCATGGCAATGAGCATATCTCTGCAGATTGCATTCTGTCCAAATTTTCTTGTAGCTAAGCTGTGTATTATATAACATATCAATCCAATTTGATTTTAATACATCCCTCAAATTGAAAGAAATACTTCGAGAAATATAATAACTCCAATGATGATGAGTTTCCAGACTTTGGTGATCTCTTATGAAGAAAAGGAGACCAATGGTAATGATGAAAATTGACATCATGCTTTCTTTTAATTACGTGATGCGGGCATAGCCTGCCAAGCAAGCTTCAATGTCAAAGTGAGAGCCAGTCACGTGACCTCCTCACAGTACCATGCGATCAAAAATTTTTGTACATCTGAGCATTCGCACTGACGCCGGAAAATTCTAAATGTACGAGAATCTCCTAGAATCTCGTCCGTAAGTTTGTGCCACTCAGCACTTTGAGTTGTGGGAACAGTGCTTAGCTCGCCTGGTTGCCAAGACGACAATATCAACAACAGATCACTCTGTCAGTGAAAGATCAGCCACTTGTAAGAATGGAGCAACATTTACCACAAAATCTGATAATTATTGTTCACGTGGATGGTTCAGGAGGATGAAACACATTCAAGTAAGTTTTTAGCACTTCAGGATGGAAATGCAGTTATACATGTATGAGAGGAAATCTGCCAGGGGTTTTGTTCAGATCAACAAAATGCCAACTTCCCGGCACCATGTGCACTGCATGCATGCTTACAAGTAGCAATACTTGACTAAAATGAGAGTAATTAAGACGTCACCAACCTGTTAGGGGGGCAATGCAAAACGAAAATAGGACACTTCAGCCAAGGTAAATCCAGTACGAATGCAAATAAAATCATTTTCAAGTCAGATTATCTGACGGAAAATGTCAAACTGACAAACATTCCTCTTGCTGATGTCACGGCACTTATCCACTTATCCAGGAACCAATCAACAAAACCCAGACGTTTCTACTTACATCATAATTATTTTGCACCTGATGAACAACAAAACAATCTCACTTTCTGATTGCCAATTGAGTGAAATGAGTACACAATCATGTCAATGACCTTTTGTAACACGGTGCAACAATATAACAAGCTTTGCATTTCCAGACAAACAAAATGTCTGAGTTTTTGTTGCTCTTTTGGTTCTCTTGATATTGCTCAATGACGTTTGATTGACCTTTGCACCTGAACGTCTTAAACTTAATTAAGAATTACCTGAAGAAATCTTGCTTCATCAGAAAACAAAATGCTGGTACATGGCTTATATGACAGTTAAGGTGTTGCGGTTTTTTGGTTACGGAGCTGCGGTTTTTTGCTAGCTACAAAAACTTTTCATCTCAAACAGATATGGCTTAGGGTGGCCAAAAAAAAAAAAGTCTTAATTTCATATCGCACAGCCCTTCATTTGGTGTGAAATGGTAAAATAAACATGCTGTTAAAATTTTAGAAAGATACTTCGAGTTTAAGTGGTCCCCCAAAGCCGGTCAGTTTCTGCCCAATATTTTCGAAAAATGTCCTTTTGCGTAATCGCGGTTTTAAATATCTCGCTTATTATTCGACATACAATGATATTATTTATACCATGCGAAATGGTAAAATAAGCACTCTGTTAATATTTTAGAAAGATCCTTCGAGTCTAAGTGGTCCCCCAAAGCCACTCAGTTTCTGGCCAAAATTTACAAATAATTCATTTTTGCGTAATACAATCTTTCTAAAATATTAACAGAGTGCTTATTTTACCATTTCGCATAAAATGAAGGGGTATGCGATATGAATTTCAGAAATTGGTCTTTTTTCTGGCCACTCTAATATGGCTTGATTTCGTTATTCAGTTAATGATACTTTTTCCTGGACGAAAATGACAGAAAATTCCTGTAACTCATTGTCAAGTTTTTTTTGTCTTGTTTGGTACATCACATTATGCTACAGTGTGTCTCATCTAGCATGTGAACTGAAATTTAGCACTGATCCAACAGTCTGTATAAAACCAATGCATGGCCTTGTATGAGTGGCATTGCCACCAAGTTGTCCAGGAGTGGCGCCACAGTTCATTTTTTGTGACGTCACCACGATTTGGCCAATTATTCTGGTTGAATCACCAATGTAAACAAGTAAAATGGGCTGCCGTCCCATGAAATTGCTCGAAAATCGGCAAAAAACAGTGCTAAAACATCGCGAAAATCTGATATTTACATTGCAAAACAGCTGATCTACGTGTGAGTATGTGTATTTCTACAGTGTGACCCATAGGCGTACCGGACGCGCAATTTGGGGAGGGGGGCGAGCGACATTTCCCCTAATTTAAAGATTTAAATTTAATGCCATTTCTAGAAATCATAAATTTTCAATAGTTCTTATTTAATCATCTGCCCGAATGTCTTAGCCATTTCCCAAATCTCACTGTTACCCAAACTTTTGGGGGGGGGGGGCGATCCCCCCCTGCCCCCCCCCCTCCAGTACGCCTATGGTTTGACCTGTAGATGCTCAGCAATGAGGCCAAACACCATTTCGCAAGTTAAATGAGACAAACTGTAATTAGTCTATATATTTTAGTAACTGTCAAAACTTATCACTTTAGATAAAATTCCTCCTCCTCCCATATCATCTAGTTGGTTCCCAACAATATTAATATGTAGTGTAGGCCTAATCGTAAACCGTTCATGCATAAAGTTAGGCTACAGGTGTCGTGTCACCATAGTGCTCAACAGGTCCATGTATACTTTGCTTTTTCACTTGGTTGACTTGTGACGAATTAATAAAAAGAAATAGTGAAACGTGTTTGCATAAAATGAAAATGAAAGTTAATTGAAACGTCCCAATAATTATTATCTGATTATGGTTAAAATTTCAGTCAGCAACTAATTTTCACTAAAATTATTTGGTTAAGTGCACCCTCAGTATGAAACAGTAGTTTTCCTTTAGATCTGGTCTGAAAAATTCCACAGTTATATGATGATGTCACCCGGATGACAGACAGACAGACAGACAGCCAGCTAGACTACTGTCTGTCTATCTGTCTAGCTGTCTGTCACCCGGATGCCCAAATATTGCCGATCCCGTGGTGAATAACCTGCTTGCACATGGGCAACAATGATTATGGGATCATTGCGATGAAGCACTGGCTTGTGATTGCCTGACAGAGTTGTCGAATGGCATAAGCAAGTTTGTAGACCAGTGCAACACTTCTGCAAGATGTAGCAGTTCCGAACAGTTCACATATTGATTATAGTTGGTCTTTTGTCGAAAGAGAGGTCCCTTCTGCCAATATTATATAGATAGTGGATGGTGAGGAGACCAATATTGAGTTTTATTGGCCGAAGCAGTAATATTGGTCGAGGCCGGAGGCCGAGACCAATATTACCTGATGAGCCAATAAAACTCAATATTGGTCGACTCAACATCTACTATTTGTTATATTTTGCACCAAAATTTTCGGACCTATACCTGTTTCTGAATAAAATAGTTGTCTGTTCATTTGATATTCTCTAATAACCGCAAATAAAAACATGTATAGAAAAAAAAAACTATTTCATCTGAACTATCTATATAGCTATCTATCTAGCTATCTAGCTATCTAGCTATAATATATATGTCTATGTACAGATCATTTACTCTTGATTATTATTTTTCCCTATTGTAAAAAACGTTTTCAAATGAGTGTTTTTAACTACTATGGTATAGTAAGCCTATTTTAATGATCAAATTATTTTTAAGAATTATCTTTAAACATTTGTATAGACTAATAATTATTGTATTCAGCAAGTTGGGACTCAATCTCACAATGCTTTAATTGCTGCTTGTTCAATTTGATTGATTTCTTTAAACTACTTATATCAGACACTTTAATTGGAATTTGGTCAATTATCCTTGATCGCAATTAGCACACTGTGTATCCTTCAATAACAATCGAGAATTTGATTGGAAGGCAGTCAATGCAATGAAAGAGTCAGAAAGACTACAAACAATCTGATTTTGCCACTGCAATAAATCAAGTGCATGTGCACTGAGGACGCCAATATAGCTTTCAGGCGCCAATAACACCTTCCACACGCCAATATCGTTATTTATTGGCGTGGCACATGATCAATCTCGGCGCACTTGATTGGCTCACAAATTTTGGTGCAGAATATAAATGTTTATGTTTTAACATGAAAAATTAAAGTACTTTCTAAATTATAATTGATATGGTCAATTTAAAGCAAAATTTTCAACATCTCAGCTTCTGTGAAAAAGATAATTTGATACATTATATTTTATTTATTTATATTTTATTTACATTAATGTCAACTTATAAAGCGCCTTTTTCTTGAAAAATGCTCTAGGGTGCTGCACAAACAATAGCCTATAGCACATGGAATGTACAGTGTAATTAATAAAGACAAAATCGAAGTAAATTAATTGAAGATACCAAATGCAGTGTAAAGATAATAAATATTGAAATCTCAGATAATAGAGGTATCTTTTTTTCCAGATTTAGCATACCCACGACTGTTCCACGGCGCACATACACGACTTTACGGAGCGTGGACATGCAAGGTCTGACACATACACGCGCGTGTACATGCCAGACAGCGCACGCGTGAATTTTAATTTGATGTGAATATGTCATAGCGCGCAGATACACGCGTAAATAAAATGCGCTTGTAAGCACATCCACGAGCGTGCGTGAAAGAAATTTACTTCACGCCTGCTTTGTGGAAATGGATTCCAGCGCATTCGTGGACCTGTCAATGCCCCCAAACTGATGGGTATGTTAACCAGCGCAACCCAGGATGTGGGTGCTAGCGCAGATGAGGTCATTCCAGTTAAAGCTCCTACATGCTCTACAGCGCATTTGTGAAAATGCTCTACAGCGCATTAAATTTTGTCTACATGCTCTACAGCGCATTTGTCTACATGCTCTACAGCGCATTTGTCTACATGCTCTACAGCGCATTTGTCTACATGCTCTACAGCGCATTTGTCTACATGCTCTACAGCGCATACATAGTTCATTCAGCGCATTGGGTTCATGATATACAGTGGCACACAGCGCATTTATTGTATAATCAGGGAACAAGAACAACAGGCAGCAGTATAAATAGTTTTATTTTTGAAAAAACTAAACGGTGCAGCTCCAGTACATATGTAGACTTTTACATAAATCCATTAAAAATTCAAAATATGAAATAGCAAACAAAACAGTTTCATGTTTAAAAATCAATATGAAATAGCACACAAAGTCACCAGTTTAAAAATCAATATGAAATAGCACACAAACAGTTTCCAGTTTAAAAATCAATGAAATAGCACACAAACAGTTTCCAGTTAAAAATCAATGAAATAGCACACAAACAGTTTCCAGTTAAAAATCAAATACATTTAATACATTTAATACATAGAAGGAGTGAACTTCACTACAGCCTTTCGTTTGCGTCGTCGGCGAAGAATTGCTCTCGGTGACTCGGCCTCCTGGGGCTCCTCGGTTTCCTCAAAGAGTCTCTTAGATGGCTGACCGGCCGGACGTCCGCGTGGGGTCTGGACCATCACAGCTGGGAGTGGTGCAGGGTCGGGCAGCAGGCGCAGAGGAGCCAAGGGGGTCGAAGGCCCAGGAACCTGTCGTGGTGTCTGAGGAGGGGGTGGTCGGGCAGGAGGGGAGGACGGACAGGAACAGCAGTTGGAGGGGGTGGACGGACAGGAACAACAGCAGGAGGGGGTGGACGAACAGGGGGAGGAGGACGAACAGGAACAGCAGCCGGAGGAGCAGAACGAGCCGGTGGGGGAGGACGAATGGGGACTGCAGCCGGTGCGACAGGGATGGCAGCAGGGATGGCAGCAGGGGCTACAGGACCAGCAGCAGGAGAGGGAGGGGGGACAGGTGGCGCTTCAGGTTCCTCAACATCATACTGAAAGAAATGCAACAGATTAATACTCATGATCTCTCAAGTCCCTGAATTTAGAAAGCTTCCTCAAAATGAATGAATGTGTGACAAGGTACTTTAACAGCCTATAAATATTGCCCATGAACACATTATGTCTTTGTGTCATGATATGCAACTCATTAAATAAGATGTGCAGCTATTCATCAAACAAATCACATTAGTTAAAGAACATAATATTTACCAGAGGCTGCTGATTGTGATCATAGCATGCTATGATCAATCTTTTCATTTGGTCGTGGTTCACACCCGCCTGTACACCTCGATTCGTCCAAGGGATGTCCTCGGGCCACCATCCAGGCTTGTTTTCAGGCTTTCCCCACCCAATGCGACGACTGCTGCCACCCATCGTAGTTTTCACGCAGTTCAGTGCGAGGGCCCTGTAAATATATATAATTGCATTTTATACAAGAATCAAAAAAGACTAGACAAAAATGACAGTCAGCCAGAATTCATATCAGCCATGCAGTACTATTTTGATTTACCACCAAGAATGCATAAAATTTGTTAAAATGTGTCAGTTTGCATTGACAAGTCCCATATTGCAACAAGCTGCTAAAATAAAATAGCTGCTATTGGGGAGATTTCAAGTCAATTTGTATTGCTGACTCATGTAAATCCCTTTCAGATAATTAAACAGCGAAACCATTACTACTTGCTGTTAAATATAACAACCATTACTACTTGCTGTTAAATATAACAACCTCTACAATTCTCTTATTTTATGAAGAAATAAAGTATCTTATATTCTAAGACTCTTTCATTTGATTGTGTTACTATTAGATACTAACCTGTTTTGCTGGAATGTTCTCTCTTGAAGTTGGGCAATTGTGATCGTTGGCAGCACCAACTGCATCTGGACAGGGGGGTGGGGGTCTTCCTCCACTTGTGGTGCTTCTTCTTCTTCTTCCTCGCCCTCTGCTTGCAAACCAGCGGCTGCCTCGTAAAATTCTTGGATTTGACTCCTGAAGGCTGGCTCAAACCCTGAATCAGAAACGAAAATTCATTAGTTAGAAGAAAAATTATGACAATTATGAACAGTTAGAACAAATAACCATGGACAGGGGCGGATCCAGAAAATGTCCGACGGCGGGGGGTTTGAACTCCCTAACCCCCCCCCCTCTGGATCCGCTACTGATGGACTGGGGTTCACGGATAGCAGGTATACTAAAACCCATCCCCCCCCTGCCAAAAGCAGCAGATCTCTATGTTAGGGTCCTGTTGTATGACACGTTTAGTGAGACTACTTCAAAAACCAAATTCGCAACCAATGAAAATCGAACCAGAAAAATTTTTGCTGACTCATGTAAATCCCTTTCAGATAATTAGTCAGTTTACATGTTCTGTATCTTTTAAGAAGTGTGCTGTTTTAAGTTTGTGCAGTTTATTTTGTACATGTTATTTTACCAACTTTTTCAATAAGGAAGCATAATAAAGATTATTATTATAATTACCTTTGGAGTAGTATCTGATGGCACCATTGCGGTCAAGGTAGATGAATCCACACTTCAAACCCCAGTCTTCCATCTTGTCAACATATTTCTTCATCTGTTCCACAGTACGCTCAATATCTCTGCTTAGCACCATCTTGGCTGTGATATGATGTAATCACTTTGCCCCATTACTATAAAACTTTTATTCAGTCCTTTCTGACATAAAATCAATTCGAACTTAATTAATTTGAAAGAATGCTTTACTTGAAATGTATCAATTACTATATTTATCTATATATTATATATTCCATCATTCACAATTACTAAATGGTCTTGGAATACCTTCAGTTGTAGATGTTATTAGTAAGAATACATATCGCTTTTGTAATAGAGCTCTCAGTGTAAAATCCCAGGCATTTTAATGGTCACAATAACTTCCATTTATATTTATTATCTTTTATCATTATGTTTTTAGCCCATTTCTGTTATACATGTACCTTTTACCATGTTATCGCTGTACTGACTGTGATATATATATATATGTTTTTTCCCCATCTCTGGGTGCTCAATTAAGAAATAAAATAAAATTATATACAAGTTGAATATTACTTAGGCCTAGAGTCAATGGGGATACATTTATTTCAATATCTTTACTCATTTCTGTGTTTCTTTTTCAGAGACAGGGTTGAGTTTCAGATGCCACGTGAGACTGTCTACAGTATTCAGTTGCGCCAGTCAAAGAGCTACTATCGTCCAAAGACAGATGTATACTGTCTCCCTGATGCTGATGCTCATGGTTGCCTCACCAAGAAGTATGTCGTAGTTGAACGTATCACAACTGAGGACGTCTCTGTATTCGTATGTTCTTGTGACTCTGACCAACGTAAGCTTCTTATGGGTGCTGCAATTGGAGGGAATGTAGCCAGCTATGATGCTCTGCCAGCTTGCTTGCATGCTTCTCAGGTCATGCAGCTCTGGCCTTGTGACTCTGACATTTTGTGTGATGATCCACAAACTGAGACTGATTTTGATGTATATCGTTTGAGTGCAACTCACTTCTGTGTCTACAGTGGAAGCTTGCGTTCTTTTGGAGTCGTCTTCCAAGGACCTCGGTCAACCAAGTGTGTTACGTGTCACTCTAAAGTCACCAGCTGTTCCCATGTGAAGACTTACAAGAAAAAGGCTACAGAACACGGACTGGATATGCCGAGTCAGGATGATCCCTTCACCTGCGAATCTTCACTGCCTATCCCCTATCCACTTGGAGACAAAGATGCTGAGTTGTTTGGACTCTATGCATCCAGCACTTGCCAGTACCCATACCATCTTGTACCAGCTGCAGGAGAAACACAGACTTGTCCTCATGGCAACATCTATGATGATCGGGATCATCACAGTTATATGATGATGTCACCCGGATGACAGACAGACAGACAGACAGCCAGCTAGACTACTGTCTGTCTATCTGTCTAGCTGTCTGTCACCCGGATGCCCAAATATTGCCGATCCCGTGGTGAATAACCTGCTTGCACATGGGCAACAATGATTATGGGATCATTGCGATGAAGCACTGGCTTGTGATTGCCTGACAGAGTTGTCGAATGGCATAAGCAAGTTTGTAGACCAGTGCAACACTTCTGCAAGATGTAGCAGTTCCGAACAGTTCACATATTGATTATAGTTGGTCTTTTGTCGAAAGAGAGGTCCCTTCTGCCAATATTATATAGATAGTGGATGGTGAGGAGACCAATATTGAGTTTTATTGGCCGAAGCAGTAATATTGGTCGAGGCCGGAGGCCGAGACCAATATTACCTGATGAGCCAATAAAACTCAATATTGGTCGACTCAACATCTACTATTTGTTATATTTTGCACCAAAATTTTCGGACCTATACCTGTTTCTAAATAAAAGAGTTGTCTGTTCATTTGATATTCTCTAAAAATCGCCAATAAAAACATGTATAGGCCTAGAAAAAAAAAACTATTTCATCTGAACTATCTATATAGCTATCTATCTAGCTATCTAGCTATTATTTAGCTATAATAGATATGTCTATCTACAGATCATTTACTCTTGATTATTATTTTTCCCTATTGTAAAAAACGTTTTCAAATGAGTGTTTTTAACTACTTTGGTATAGTAAGCCTATTTTAATGATTAAATTATTTTTAAGAATTATCTTTAGACATTTGTATAGACTAATAATTATTGTATTCAGCAAGTTGGGACTCAATCTCACAATGCTTTAAATGCTGCTTGTTCAATTTGATTGATTTCTTTAAACTACTTATATGAGACACTTTAATTGGAATTTGGTCAATTATCCTTGATCGCAATTAGCACACTGTGTATCCTTCAATAACAATCGAGAATTTGATTGGAAGGCAGTCAATGCAATGAAAGAGTCAGAAAGACTACAAACAATCTGATTTTGCCACTGCAATAAGTCAAGTGCATGTGCACTGAGGACGCCAATATAGCTTTCAGGCGCCAATAACACCTTCCACACGCCAATATCGTTATTTATTGGCGTGGCACATGATCAATCTCGGCGCACTTGATTGGCTCACAAATTTTGGTGCAGAATATAAATGTTTATGTTTTAACATGAAAAATTAAAGTACTTTCTAAATTATAATTGATATGGTCAATTTAAAGCAAAATTTTCAACATCTCAGCTTCTGTGAAAAAGATAATTTGATACATTATATTTTATTTATTTATATTTTATTTACATTAATGTCAACTTATAAAGCGCCTTTTTCTTGAAAAATGCTCTAGGGTGCTGCACAAACAATAGCCTATAGCACATGGAATATACAGTGTAATTAATAAAGACAAAATCGAAGTAAATTAATTGAAGATACCAAATGCAGTGTAAAGATAATAAATATTGAAATCTCAGATAATAGAGGTATCTTTTTTTCCAGATTTAGCATACCCACGACTGTTCCACGGCGCACATACACGACTTTACGGAGCGTGGACATGCAAGGTCTGACACATACACGCGCGTGTACATGCCAGACAGCGCACGCGTGAATTTTAATTTGATGTGAATATGTCATAGCGCGCAGATACACGCGTAAATAAAATGCGCTTGTAAGCACATCCACGAGCGTGCGTGAAAGAAATTTACTTCACGCCTGCTTTGTGGAAATGGATTCCAGCGCATTCGTGGACCTGTCAATGCCCCCACACTGATGGGTATGTTAACCAGCGCAACCCAGGATGTGGGTGCTAGCGCAGATGAGGTCATTCCAGTTAAAGCTCCTACATGCTCTACAGCGCATTTGTGAAAATGCTCTACAGCGCATTAAATTTTGTCTACATGCTCTACAGCGCATTTGTCTACATGCTCTACAGCGCATTTGTCTACATGCTCTACAGCGCATTTGTCTACATGCTCTACAGCGCATTTGTCTACATGCTCTACAGCGCATACATAGTTCATTCAGCGCATTGGGTTCATGATATACAGTGGCACACAGCGCATTTATTGTATAATCAGGGAACAAGAACAACAGGCAGCAGTATAAATAGTTTTATTTTTGAAAAAACTAAACGGTGCAGCTCCAGTACATATGTAGACTTTTACATAAATCCATTAAAAATTCAAAATATGAAATAGCAAACAAAACAGTTTCATGTTTAAAAATCAATATGAAATAGCACACAAAGTCACCAGTTTAAAAATCAATATGAAATAGCACACAAACAGTTTCCAGTTTAAAAATCAATGAAATAGCACACAAACAGTTTCCAGTTAAAAATCAATGAAATAGCACACAAACAGTTTCCAGTTAAAAATCAAATACATTTAATACATAGAAGGAGTGAACTTCACTACAGCCTTTCGTTTGCGTCGTCGGCGAAGAATTGCTCTCGGTGACTCGGCCTCCTGGGGCTCCTCGGTTTCCTCAAAGAGTCTCTTAGATGGCTGACCGGCCGGACGTCCGCGTGGGGTCTGGACCATCACAGCTGGGAGTGGTGCAGGGTCGGGCAGCAGGCGCAGAGGAGCCAAGGGGGTCGAAGGCCCAGGAACCTGTCGTGGTGTCTGAGGAGGGGGTGGTCGGGCAGGAGGGGAGGACGGACAGGAACAGCAGTTGGAGGGGGTGGACGGACAGGAACAACAGCAGGAGGGGGTGGACGAACAGGGGGAGGAGGACGAACAGGAACAGCAGCCGGAGGAGCAGAACGAGCCGGTGGGGGAGGACGAATGGGGACTGCAGCCGGTGCGACAGGGATGGCAGCAGGGATGGCAGCAGGGGCTACAGGACCAGCAGCAGGAGAGGGAGGGGGGACAGGTGGCGCTTCAGGTTCCTCAACATCATACTGAAAGAAATGCAACAGATTAATACTCATGATCTCTCAAGTCCCTGAATTTAGAAAGCTTCCTCAAAATGAATGAATGTGTGACAAGGTACTTTAACAGCCTATAAATATTGCCCATGAACACATTATGTCTTTGTGTCATGATATGCAACTCATTAAATAAGATGTGCAGCTATTCATCAAACAAATCACATTAGTTAAAGAACATAATATTTACCAGAGGCTGCTGATTGTGATCATAGCATGCTATGATCAATCTTTTCATTTGGTCGTGGTTCACACCCGCCTGTACACCTCGATTCGTCCAAGGGATGTCCTCGGGCCACCATCCAGGCTTGTTTTCAGGCTTTCCCCACCCAATGCGACGACTGCTGCCACCCATCGTAGTTTTCACGCAGTTCAGTGCGAGGGCCCTGTAAATATATATAATTGCATTTTATACAAGAATCAAAAAAGACTAGACAAAAATGACAGTCAGCCAGAATTCATATCAGCCATGCAGTACTATTTTGATTTACCACCAAGAATGCATAAAATTTGTTAAAATGTGTCAGTTTGCATTGACAAGTCCCATATTGCAACAAGCTGCTAAAATAAAATAGCTGCTATTGGGGAGATTTCAAGTCAATTTGTATTGCTGACTCATGTAAATCCCTTTCAGATAATTAAACAGCGAAACCATTACTACTTGCTGTTAAATATAACAACCATTACTACTTGCTGTTAAATATAACAACCTCTACAATTCTCTTATTTTATGAAGAAATAAAGTATCTTATATTCTAAGACTCTTTCATTTGATTGTGTTACTATTAGATACTAACCTGTTTTGCTGGAATGTTCTCTCTTGAAGTTGGGCAATTGTGATCGTTGGCAGCACCAACTGCATCTGGACAGGGGGGTGGGGGTCTTCCTCCACTTGTGGTGCTTCTTCTTCTTCTTCTTCACCTGCCTCTGCTTGCAAACCAGCGGCTGCCTCGTAAAATTCTTGGATTTGACTCCTGAAGGCTGGCTCAAACCCTGAATCAGAAACGAAAATTCATTAGTTAGAAGAAAAATTATGACAATTATGAACAGTTAGAACAAATAACCATGGACAGGGGCGGATCCAGAAAATGTCCGACGGCGGGGGGTGTGAACTCCGTAACCCCCCCCCCTCTGGATCCGCTACTGATGGACTGGGGTTCACGGATAGCAGGTATACTAAAACCCATCCCCCCCCCTGCCAAAAGCAGCAGATCTCTATGTTAGGGTCCTGTTGTATGACACATTTAGTGAGACTACTTCAAAACCAAAATCACAACCAATGTAAATCGAACCAAAAAAATTTTTGCTGACTCATGTAAATCCCTTTCAGATAATTAGTCAGTTTACAAGTTCTGTATCTTTTAAGAAGTGTGCGTTTTTAAGTGTGCGCAGTTTATTTTGTACATGTTATTTTACCAACTTTTTCAATAAGGAAGCATAATAAAGATTATTATTATAATTACCTTTGGAGTAGTATCTGATGGCACCATTGCGGTCAAGGTAGATGAATCCACACTTCAAACCCCAGTCTTCCATCTTGTCAACATATTTCTTCATCTGTTCCACAGTACGCTCAATATCTCTGCTTAGCACCATCTTGGCTGTGATATGATGTAATCACTTTGCCCCATTACTATAAAACTTTTATTCAGTCCTTTCTGACATAAAATCAATTCGAACTTAATTAATTTGAAAGAATGCTTTACTTGAAATGTATCAATTACTATATTTATCTATATATTATATATTCCATCATTCACAATTACTAAATGGTCTTGGAATACCTTCAGTTGTAGATGTTATTAGTAAGAATACATATCGCTTTTGTAATAGAGCTCTCAGTGTAAAATCCCAGGCATTTTAATGGTCACAATAACTTCCATTTATATTTATTATCTTTTATCATTATGTTTTTAGCCCATTTCTGTTATACATGTACCTTTTACCATGTTATCGCTGTACTGACTGTGATATATATATATATGTTTTTTCCCCATCTCTGGGTGCTCAATTAAGAAATAAAATAAAATTATATACAAGTTGAATATTACTTAGGCCTAGAGTCAATGGGGATACATTTATTTCAATATCTTTACTCATTTCTGTGTTTCTTTTTCAGAGGCAGGGCTGAGTTTCAGATGCCACGTGAGACTGTCTACAGTATTCAGTTGCGCCAGTCAAAGAGCTACTTCCGTCCTAAGCATGGTGTTTACTGCCTGCCTGATGCTGATGCTCATGGTTGCCTCACCAAGAAGTATGTCGTAGTCGAACGCTTGACAACTGAGGACGTCTCTGTATTCGTATGTTCTTGTGACTCTGACCAACGTAAGCTTCTTATGGGTGCTGCAATTGGAGGGAATGTAGCCAGCTATGATGCTCTGCCAGCTTGCTTGCATGCTTCTCAGGTCATGCAGCTCTGGCCTTGTGACTCTGACATTTTGTGTGATGATCCACAAACTGAGACTGATTTTGATGTATATCGTTTGAGTGCAACTCACTTCTGTGTCTACAGTGGAAGCTTGCGTTCTTTTGGAGTCGTCTTCCAAGGACCTCGGTCAACCAAGTGTGTTACGTGTCACTCTAAAGTCACCAGCTGTTCCCATGTGAAGACTTACAAGAAAAAGGCTACAGAACACGGACTGGGTCTGACGACTCAGGATGATCTCTTCACCTGCGAATCATCACTGCCCATACCGTATCCACTTGGAGACAAAGATGCTCAGCTGTTTGGACTCTATGCATCCAGCACTTGCCAGTACCCACACCATCTTGTACCAGCTGCAGGAGAACCACAGACTTGTCCTCATGGCAACATGTATGATGATCGGGATCCAGTGGAGCAGGACTGGGTCCTGAATGAAGATGCGTCCATCCACACCAAGCATGCCACCAGATTGTGCATCGTTTACTATCGCCCAAGCGTTGGTGACTGCACTTGCCGTCTCGCATATGATGGAAGAAAGGACCTTATCCTGAACCTCGACAACAACCAGTTGTTCTCCTATGTCTGGTTGTTCGACATCCTGCATGATGCTCAAGAAACCAGGTATCCCTTAGCTGCTGCCTTCCGGTCAGCAAATCGTACCAGGTCGGCTTGTGGGATGGGCCCGCTCGGATATCCACACATGTACAACTGCCTTCGCACAGCCTACAACTGCTTCCTAAGGTTGCTGGCATTGGACTACGAGAGTCTTTTCCAGTGTGATGAGTGTGGACCAGAGGTAGATGCCATCATTATGGACGGAATAATGATGGGATCCCGCCAGGATCTTTTGCCTGTCTATGACATGCCTGAGCCCGGTTTGGTGGAGATTCCTGAGTTGCCTTTGCGGAAGAGAGTCCTCATCACCGATACAACGGCCCGCAGGCTGCTTGGACAGTATGTGTCTCTGAAGAAAGGACGTTATTCTAAGTGTGAGGAAATGCACCAAGAGGACTACAAACAGCTGTGCGAATCGCTGAGAAAGACTCCTTCTGTGTGCCAAGTTGTGAGTGAAGCAGGAGCTCTGTGTCCAGTGTCACACCAAGTACTGCTCGGAGAACTGTCGAGAGGCTCTTCCACATGTGGCATCCTACAGATAGCTGGCGAGGTCACCGTGCGTTGTATTATTGACCGGATATCAAAGGGCAACAGAGTGATTACCGATGAAGAACAAGCCCTTGTTGAACGGACCTGCCCGCTCTTACTGCCTATCATCACTGCCAGTGATATTAGAGATGACACTCTCGCTTCCTGATGATCGTAAGTATTTATTTGCTAAAAATCAGTGTCATTATCAGAATCACATTGTCAAATTAGATAGAGAGAATATTAGATGTGTAATAATCATGAAATTGTAATTTTCGGATTAATGCTGAGTACTAAGTACAAAATAAAAAAGAAAATAGTCTTGCAGTGTACAGTCTCTTGTTGGGAGTCACATCTGTATGCTGATCCGACAATGAGGTGTTATTGGGCAGTATTTTTTGCATGTTTAAATACATAATAAATGTTTTTATCTGAATTTTCAGACTGTTATGGAGAACCCTGCGCTATGAATGAAGCTTTAGAGTTCTTCCCCAACAATCCATTGAGACGAGGAGTCGGAAAATATGCAGCTGATGCAAAGAAACAGCCCACAGTGACTGGTTGCCGAAAAGAAACCTCCACTCATGCCACTCTGACACCTGGTAAGAAACATTAGCAGTTTAAAAAGCAAATATGTCATTCAAGGAACCAAATATACCACCCTGACACCTATTGATATTCAATTTGACTTTACAAGTGATCACATTGTCATCAAATTTATATATAATTGTAATTAGCAAATTATCTAGTTGCTGAGTCCCAGAAATATTGCACATAAATATAAATTTAGTGACCATCATTAAGAGCTCTGTATCTTTGACATAGGCATGATATCACCGTATTGTTGACAAAGAGGAAAATGTATAGATTGATGGAATAACATCGTTTCATAATGTGTTTTTCTTTGTTGATTTCAGGGCTCTTCACGATGTTCTGCCCGCACGGAATCTGTCTTGGTTTCCAAATGATGGAGTCAGCTGAATCTCCCAGAACCGCATTTGACATCCTGACCAGGCGCTTCACAAAAATGCCAAGACTGATTATATACGACAATTCTTGTAAATTGCATTTGTATTGTCTAAAGCGAGAACCTTCTCTGTTTAAAGACACCCGTTTTATGGTAGATCGGTTACACTACAGAAAAGGCCATGTCGGTTGCTCACTCGGATACTCGATGGACAGCTATTCTGCAGATCCATTTATTCTGAATTTGAACAGCCAAGTAAATGAACAAGCCAACTCCAGTCTGAGAAGATTGTCAACTCAGCTGGCTTATATGCCGCCCGATAATGTAATGAAGCACACCTCTGTATTTTTGGCTCTAAGAAATTTAGATAAGATGGTGTAGATTCACTCTTGTTGAAATTGCACAATTTTATTGACCTTAGCCATTTCACTTCAATTTTTGTGAATTACATGAAATTTAAAACATTGTACAATTCTATTTGTATGTTGAATGAAGTAATGAGATGCTTTTATTGAATAAAAAGTATTTCAATTGGAATTTTTGTCTCTTTAACATTTTATAACTACACTGTAAGTAATTAATGTGCTGTATTTTACATTAAGGCACTGATTTGAATGTCAATAATTGCGCTATATATCATATATATACACAACTGCGCTATGTCACATATACACGACTGTGCTGTATGTAACATACACAAGTGCGCTGTATTACATCTACACAAATGCGCTGAAATCGTCATTCACGAGTGCGCTAATCAACACAACCACGAGCACACTATATACACGATTGCTGTGTTTATTATTCACGAGTGTGCTGGACAACATGCTCACAAGCACACATCCACGCTATATTTGGCATGTATAGGCGCTTTGTTGAATTGTAGAAATTAGGTGGCATATACACGCGTGTGCGTTGATGCAGGTCCACATGTGGTAGTAAAAACACTTACACGCGTGCGAGTGGAGGCATATACACGCATACAGGTGCGCGCAATTACATGTCCACGCGCGTGTATGTGCGCTCACTAGCATGCGTGGATGTGTGAAATAGTGAAAAAAAATATATATGGATAATATGCTTGTTGAAAAAGGAACATCTTTAATGAACTTTTAAAACTATGGAGTTCATATATTCTGTCGCATCCACAAAAATGACAACATTCAATGCATAGCAAATTCCAGAAATTTGAAATGTCCGTTTAAACAACATGCTTTTATGGTCATTACTTTTTCTAACAAAGAACCAGAAGTATTCCAGAAGAGAACCTTATTTTCCCACTCTTGAATAGGAAATGACCACTCCAGACACGAACGTGTTTAAAAAGCCCATATAAAGGAGACAATAAAAACTTTTTGAGGAAGTATGGCACTTTGCAAAATTCCTAAATTCTATATAGTGCAGTGGACAAAATTTTGAACTGTTTGCAAGAACTTTGCTTTGAAGGTAAAGATATCACTAATCTGCGTTGAAAATTCTCATTTATGCATTGTACCTTTTGGTGGCTGTAAACTAGAATTTCAGGTAATACATACAATGGGTTGCAGCAGTATACACCCCCCTGGAGTGGTCTTCAATTTTCTGTCATATCTTCGTTCAGAAATAGGGGAGACCGGGCTGGTTGTCACAGGGGCAGGTTGTCACACTTTCGGGCAGGTTGTCACACTTTCGGGGCAGGTTGTCACGCTTTTGGGGGCAGGTTGTCACACTTTCGGGGCAGGTTGTCAAGCTTTCGGGGCAGGTTGTCACGCTTTCGGGGGCAGGTTGTCACACTTTCGGGGCAGGTTGTCACACTCTCATGGATATTAAACTGTCATGTCCTTTGTACATTCTACTGATGATTGATGATGTAAGCAGAAAAGGCATAGCGTCTAAATAGATCTATTTCAAATTTTCAAAAGGAATTTGCAGAAAAATTCTACAGTCTGCACTCACCCTATTCCTTATCAAAATGCATTTCTGTTGCCTTGATAAGTCAAAATTTATAGCACCCTTGTACAGAGTCACATGATTGTTAAGGTCTGCACTGGGCAAGTAGGGGATTCCTGACATGTCCAAAATAACTTGTCACATTCAGGATTTGACTTACAGAGTCTCACTTCCTGCATTCAAACTCTTAACCAAAAGTGTGACAACCTGCCCCGAAAGTGTGACAACCTGCCCCGAGTGCTGAATTTTTAAAAAATGTCCAATATGACATCAAGATTTCGAATGACATAGGTAAATATGCACCAGATAGATTTAAGTTACTCCTGTACTGACTTTAATTTACAATGGCTGTGCCCCTACTTGCCTTAAATAGAAATAGAGCATGTTTAAATTCTACACAGTGTGACAACCTGCCCCTGTGACAACCAGCCCCGGTCTCCCCTACATCATAAATCCAATACTTCTACATGCTCATACTGACCTCTCTTGCGACCTATATTCGCCATAAAATTCTGGATGGTAAGTCTTGGACGAGTAGAAAAACTTAATTCAATAAAAATTAGTGTTGCCAAAGTATACACCCCCTTCATGTAGTGAGATTGTATGCAGCTATAAAAAGTTTCCAGCTTCCGGAAGTCCAAGAGAGCATTACGTGAATGATTATCTTTATTGTTTAAGCAGTTAGTGCTGTTTTAAGTAATTTTTTATAAAGTTCCTTCTTGTGTAGACTGGTCCAAAATATGTATTCCAGGTGCCGTTTTCGCCTGTCATACAAATTTGCATTCAGCTTCTCAGATAAATGAGAAAATAACAAGGAAATGAGCTTGGCAGGTGTATACTTACCCTGATCGAACTCAAGACACTTCCCAGTTTGATATCTTTGATAGAACTAAAATATGAGTATGATAACATTTTTTGCTACTTTTTATATTTTATCACAAATTGGAAGACGAGTAGTCTAAATATCACTTAAACTTGATTGAGCATTGTGAAATTGCACCTACTTTATATTCATAGCTGATAGAACCATACAGGGATAATGGCTTTATTAAAACCACTTATTTTAAGACACGGGACATCAAATGGGAGAGTGCCAAAGCTAAGCATCGCCGCAAGTTCATGTGACCATATGTATTTTCAACTTCTGTTGCAGATACTGAACAGAGACTTTTTCTAGGTTGTATCAGGGTGTGTCCCTGCCTGTCTAGCCCTTTCTTGCTTTTTGGGGGCTTCCAAAGGAAAGAGTATTCCGACACCTTTTGTCATGTGACAATGTCATCTCATTCTGACACTGCTGTGGCGGATGCTGATGTGTAATTATAGGGCTCAAACATTTTTGTTTCCCCTTCAACCAATAAACTTCTCAAATGCAGCTTATCAACATCATAAAATATGTTTTATTTTCGTATTGAATTTATTACAATTTTCATTTACAGTAGGTTTATTCTGTGATATAGTCTATCCACAGTCAAACACAGAAGTTACAGAAATTTGGTAAAACAATCCAAAATGTTGAAAACCAATCGAAGATTAAGTATTTATATCATAATTTTACTTTTTCAGATCAAAACAACATTATTATCAATGAAAAAACATCAACAACTTACAAGGGGTGTATACTTTCGCAACACTAACTTTTCCTAGTTTAAGTTTTTGTACTTTTCCATGACTTACCAACCAGTATTTTTTAATTAAATTAATGTTGCAAAATGAATAATATTGTGATTAATGTCAACTACCTCCAAGACCATTTTCATACAAAATGACAGAATGATTACTAGGTTGTAGAAAGTCAAACGAGCCAGAGCAAGTTTGTCAGTGTCTCTTTCTTTTCTTCCAGTGCCTTTACGAGTCTGCCTAAAGTGCAAGGAGAGAGCCACATAGAGAGCAGTCACAATTTAACAAATGAAACCTTGTACTGTCAAGACAATTGGTATCCCTGACAAATTTAATTTTGTCATTCTAAGTGTGCTTGCTGAACCTCCTAACTCAGATACCAGCGCTGTGTACTGCTCATTGCAACATTTGTTGGATTTCAATTACTTCAATGTCCGATACATCAAAATAAACTAGAGTAGAGATAAACTTACAAAATAGGTGAAGAAAAATAAGCCCTTTCCTTGATATATTTATTTAAAGACAATATTAGGATCTTTTATCAGTTGAAAATAAGATGTAACAGCAGTTAATATTATAACCAAGAGATGTACTATAATCATATAAAGTAACCGTCTATCTAACGTTGAAACTTCAGGCTCACCAGCGAAAAAGACTAAAAGCGGCTCAGGGTGCCCTACTCTCCACTAGTCACAACAAATTACAATATTAAAACTTTCTTTTTTTAAAATTTTATATAATGGCATCAATAGTTCTGAATTTCTTGACCATTGAAGGTAAGTTCTAGATAAACACTTTAAGTCTAAGGTTCAGCGATGTATACACCAACAGTGGCATACCTTTCTCAATTTGGCTCTGAATTGTCGGCTGGACAAGACAAAAGTGACTGGAAATGCTAGCGGGGCTAATGTCAATTCAAAAATTAAAGTTGCCACATGCATAGCATTGTGATTAATGTCAACTACCTCCAAGACCATTTTCATACAAAATGACAAAATGATTACTAAGTTGTAGAATGTCAAACGAGCCAGAATAAGTTTGTCAGTGTCTCTTTCTTTTCTTCCAGTGGCTTTACGAGTCTGTCTGAAGTGCAGGGAGAGAGCCACATTGAGAGCAGTCATAAATAAACATATCAAACCTTCAACTGTCAAGACAAGTGACTTCCCCAACAAATTTAATTTTGTCATACAAAGTGTGCTTGGTGAGTCTGCTAACTCAGATATTTGCATAATGCCAATTTTTATAGACATTGCTGAGATGAGTAGCACCGTGTATTGCTTATTGCAATATTTGTTTGACTCTAAATACTTCAATGTCCGATACATCTCAAAATAAACCAGAATCGAGATAAATGGGCAAAATTGATGAAGAAAAAACAAGCCCTTTGCAATCAATTTGCATTTCAGGGTCAATTGAATGTCAAAAAGCAAATCTTGAGAGCCAGATATCTCCTGGTGTTCAAAATGAAATACAGTAAGGCCCATAGCAATAAAGACACCAAACAAGTTGTTACAGAAAATTAAATTGAAGTATGAAACCCTCATGGACTGATAAGTATGTTGCATCGAGAGAAGATTCACGAAAATCACAACCACCAAGAAAACAGGGATAATCCAAGCATTACTAGGGTAATTAAAGGGGCATGTGTGTCGTCGATCAAAATGTTGACACGCCTTGATCACAATTTCTCTTTCTAAACAACACAGTTGTAAGTTGGTCGTAAAAAACTTAGATAGTTTCATCTTGAAAAAATCCTTTGAAACTCTTTGAAGTCTTTTGCTACTGAAGTGCAACTCCTCAAGTTCATTTATTCCATGGAATGTTACAGTCGATAAATGTATTAGATTTGTATTTGTCAAGTCAATAAGCTTTAAATGCTGCAGCTTGCAGAAAGAGCAAACCCCAACCTGGTAAATTTGCGAATTTTTTAGTGATACGCTTGTTAATTTGGGGAAACCAGAGAAAGAATCCTCTACGATCCTCCCAATTGACGTTTCTTCCAAGTATAAGTACCTTAAGTTTCTTAATTGTACCAGCCGCGAAGAGAAAGTTTTCAGTGGATTTTGACCAACATCCAATTTGATGAGATTTGGAGCCTCAAGCTTCTGTATATTTTCCATATCTGATAAGTTGGAGTGCGAAATATCAACAAACCATGCAGATTGCAGCTTTATATACTCAACAGAAAGGAGCGGTCTTAATCGTATTATAGCAATTGATGATCCACTGTGTTCCAAACTTATTGGATTGAGGCATAAGATGGCTCTACCAAAACAGGTGCAATGGTCTGGACATTTTCTTCCACAAACTGCTTCATCATCACCTGACAAAGGGCAGTGCAGCACACCATCACATATTTCAGTCGGATGAACACAGATGTTCTCTTGTGTGCAACGAAGCATTCTGTGGCATATCTGTGATGTACAATTCAATTCATCATCTTCCAAGGGACAGTCAGTTATGCCATTACAAACCATTCTATATGGAATGCACCACTTTTGATTCTGACAGAAGTACTTGTCTTTGCAGAATAAGTTGGCACACTGTTGTTCGAAATAATCACATTTTTGGAACTGCCAGGCCTCTTTGCATGGCACAATATTGCCATAATAATCCTTGTCATACACGCAGTCATATGCTTTAGGATAACATACAGAGGAACCAAAGGGACATATATAATTGGTATAGTCAACTTTGGTGTAATTGAAATATTTACTTTGATAAATACTGTTGGCACAAGTGACATTGCATTGTTGGTGTAACATTGCATTGAGAGCATTAGAATCAGTTTTGATACATGATTGCTTCTGACTCTTTATCACTAAAGGACTCCACAATTTGTTATACTGCCAACGATCTGGGCATTCTCTTTCATCTTCACCACGTTCACAATCAGGAATGAGGTCACACAACCTTGAAATTGCAATACATGATCCATCCTTGCACCGAAAGTGAAGATGTGCTTGTTGTGCATCTGAGCAATCATTGGTGCAGTTCAGCTCATCACTTTTATCTGTGCACTGTGGCTTCGAATCACAAAAGTATGTTTCCAGTATACATTCTCCATTACTGCAGGGTTTGAAGCCATCTTCACAAGATTCTTTTATTGGTAAAGGAGCCTTCATGCACACTATACCAACATCTCCTAATTTATCGGGAATAATTGGGAGCTGTGTTGCCTTTAAAAAATAAGACTTGCTTACCTCAGAAATGCTCATCCCTGAAGTATACACAGCGGCAGAACTGTTATCTTTCAAATAAACAATGAAATTGCTGCCATGAAATGAAATAATGAGTTCTATTAGCATTATTACTTGGTTTATAAGTTTTCTTTGGTTGCTAAAACCACCAATTTTTTTGCAAGTTGAATCAATAACATCTTTATCAATTTGCTTGTCCTGGACATACTCTATCCTCAGACACATTCTATGGCCCCATATCCAACCCTTGTCACAGTAGTAATCCTCATTGATATCATTGCAATCTTCCTCATTGATTTTTGCATCTTCAGAAGTTGTGGAATATTCACATAAGAAGGCAGCATTTGTGAATTGTCTTTGGCAGTCAACGTAAGTCCATGATCTGGTTGAGGGTATAGCAGCCAAACATTCACTAATGCCATTTTGTTCCATCATATTTTTACGTAGAGTTGACAAGAGATACTGGTACTCATCACTGTGGAGCATTACAGAATTATTCAAAGAGTATCTGTGTGATGCATTTAGTGCAAATTCAGCCATTTTGTGAGGAATGTGTAACATGTTGAACGATCGCCAATTGTCATCATTCAATCTCCCTAACTGAAATAGAAATATTAGCATATTATGCATTTTCTTTCGAATTGTCTCATTCAAAACTAATAATACTCTGTCATGTAAACAAACTGGATTCATGCAGCTTCAAGTGCACCTTAAACGTGTAGGTATACACAGGGGCGAGTACATCTGGTATGTACACTGCTAAAAAAACTAAAGGAACAGCTCTTTCGAGTAAACATTGATCTTCTTTATAATTGGAAGGGTTCATGAAATCACAGCTGAATGTATTGGAATGAATATTGTCTATACAGGGACAACGCAACTTTGGTGACCCCCTAAACTGATGTGAAAACAGAATATGACCAAATGTGGTTTTGTTCACGTTCTCGTATGGTCCACGGAGGCTGTGGCAGCCAGGAAACACATTGTAAAGGATGTCCCACACATGTTCTATGCATGGAATTGAGGTATGGTAATCTTAATAGGCAGTCCATCTCTGCAATACCTTCTAATTTAAGATGAGCCGTAGTCACCAAAGCAGGTTGCAGATGTGCATATTCATGCAAGTCAACGTATTGCTAAACCCCAAAAACTTCATGTTTGAATATATGTTTCACTCAGAAAAATATTACCTTGTGTAAGTTGTGTTTCTTCTGACACAAACATGATGCCAACATGTCAATAATGAGACCTGCTTGCACCTTTACTGTCCTTTAGAAAATAAAGGTCACTGCTGACACAACTGCAGTAACAGGGGCTCCTGTTCAACTCCAACATGGCTGCATTGGAATGTGGGGCAAATGGAGGAGCAAAAACTCACTTTCTGCATCCCGAATGTTCTTCATGCAGTCCTTTTATTGGTCAAAGATCACGACATTTGTGGCACCATCAGAGTCAGTTTTCAGTCACATCAGGACTCCAATGTCGAAGTTGCTGGGATAATGGTCCTGTTGCTGCATAATGGGTCAGTGTGTGCCTTTCCAGGTCTTCCGTCATATAGTCCAGTGTACCTGTGCCTCTGTCAGAGCCAAGAGACCACATTTGTTTACACACCAAACCTTAAGTCTTCCTTCCCAATTCAGCATCTTTCTGTATCGCAGTTACCCATCCCTGACAGTCTAAATTTAAGACAAAAACTGTGTGGCACATTTTGTCCTGGCCTGTAGTTGTCAGACAAACTAGATTATTCAACCATGTTTCATCCTTTATTTGACAATTTTCCTTTTTTAAGACCAGCAAATTCAACAAAAATCACTTTGATTTTTTAAGGTCACCCAGGACTATTGCTCCTGACAAAGCAATTGTTGACCAATATTGCTGTGACAACTGACTTGGCCAGTGAAATGGTCAGGCAATAGAAACATGTTTAAGTCATTTAGTTACAGATTGCCCAGTTTCAGAAAAATGACGCGAAACAGGTGCTCCTTTTAATAATTTAGTTTTTTTGAACAGTGTACATATTTTGCTTCATATGTCCTTATGTTTTTGACATCAGATTATTTGACAAAAAAGCCCAAAAAGTCCATACTGATCTTTTGAGCGAGAATAATAATAATTCCTTTAGGACATTCATCAAAGATTTTATAATTTATTTATCCGACATAAGGATAGCTCTAGTTCAGAATAACCCTCGAAATTTGCCTGCTTTGCATCTTGTATCTAATCATAATAATAGTCATAGCAGAATCTCATCTCACTCATAAGGCTTTTTTCTCTCAATCCATAACATCTTAAATTACACTCCTAAGCCTGTCAATTCATCTGAAGTTCCCGATAGGGCAAATTTTTCCCATAAACATTCATTAATTCCATAGTTACACAAATATATCTTGGGAATTTGCTACAAAAAACACGTTTTTCCACTTAAATACATCTCACCTGTACATTTAACTGCCACAACAAGCACTGTAAAGCATTTAATATTAAAGACCATTAAATTCCGCATCTTTTGATATGCAGACTGATCTTCTATGGCCAATATATCTACCCAGTTACCAGATATTCCTGTTGGGAGTTTGACAAAAAACATATTTTCAACATACAAATCTGGAAGCTATATATTTCTCTGCCACATCAAGACCAGTAATGCATATTATATTGCAGGCCACTCAATTCTGCATCTTTTTCCACACTGATTGAACTTCTATGTCCAATATAACTTCCCAGCTCCCAGAAATTAAATTGCGTCATGCATTTAGAAAATAAGCTTTTCCAACAACTCCAGTCTCTCAGTGTTTGTAGTGATGTACACCACGCTGTAGTAGTTCCAAACAATCCACCTTACTTCATTATTAACTGAAAGCTAACTGGAACCTGCAAATAGGACCTGCCTTCACATTACTCGAACCAGGGAAGAACGTGGAACTCGCCACATTTTTGAAAAGCAAGAAGCCCTGACGGGTAGTGAACAGCTAGTTGTATTATAAATAAATAAACTACTCTCCTGAAACGGCATATGGCATTGGGTACGGATTCCATATTCTATTCCTCACAATAATTGACAGCTATTCATCGCATTCTATATCAAGTTGGGAATTCGAATCCTGTGTATATCTATGCGAAAATATACTTGCATTTGTCCCGGGTTTCATTCTAGGAGAGGAATTATATTACTTTGAGATATTGTCCTGGACCTCTTATTCATCCCTCTACAAATATATCATCACACCTTGCCAATCACAGGCTGACAGTAAACCAAGCATCACAGTTTAAAAAATGATATATTGAATGAATAATTACATTTGTTATACCATTCGACATCTCTGTCAGCCAATCACATGCCAGTATTTCAGGGAAATAATTTCCTTATTCTTTGTCCAGTTATCCTCTCATGTTTGACTGTTTGAGTGTTTGTTTCATGGTATAAGCCGGTTATTCACCATGGGATCAGGAATATGTGTTTATCACACCTCGGGCTAAAGCCCTGGGTGATAAATCACATATTCCCTCTTCCGTGGTGAATGACCTATACTTATCCAAATGATTTATTATTGGCATTCACCAGCCTAATCTGACTAAATGGCTGGTCTTGAGCATTCTCAGTAGACAACTGTTATAATCCACATAGAGTTGCTTGATTTATCTGTAAACGTTACAACTTACAACTTTAAACTTCAATGGACCTTGCAATAAACAAAATACTTTGACAATTTTTGTAAACACACGGATTGCGTGACATATCGTTGTTCTGGCAGCCCATTGGCTAAAAGGCTGTGATGTGGAACTTGCATGGGTTTTCCCGAAACCAATTTTCACTCTGACATTGAGCTGAAACTGTGATTCTTAGTTGTGGTGGATTCACCCTTTTGCCAAAGCTGGGGAATCTGACCCAGTTTAAAATGAAATCAGAGCCTGAAGTTATTTTTAATATTTTGCAACGGTAGAGAATAGAGTCATTTCTGACATCACGCTTAAACATCATAGAAAAGAACTTGACATTCCACGTAAATGTGACAAGGACTGTAGTATCACGGAGGAATTGCAGTTCTTTTTTTCCGCAACCAATCATATTGGGTCAGGTGTGCTTGGATAAAATAAATAATCGCATAGAAGTACTTACCTTTCCAAACTGCATTCCAAGATACATCAAAGAAGATGAACGTAATAATCTAACAGCATCTATTCGACTTTCATAGTCTATTGGAACCTCAAAGGCTTCATCCACATACCAGTCAGATATATATGAGCGCATCACTTCATTCCATTCTAGTCCACTTTCCACCCGCCATAGGTTACCCCCTCTTACAGCACATACATCATTTGACTCAAGCCAGTTCCCAGAAAAATTTGTATGGATACTGAAGCAGTTCTTTTCTCCTATACTGTATTTACCATACTTCAAGCAGCTCAATTCTAAAATTAGAGCAATGGGGGCAGTAACATAGCTAGACAATGACAGCGACTCAAAAATTGCATTGACAATTATCCACATTGTCAACCTTTTCCCTCCTGTATGGGAAGCATCCACCGTTATGGTCAAATGTTGTCCATAACTTTGCCAGAATAGAGGCATTTGCTCTTGTCTGAACTCATAAGCGTAAACTTTATCAGAATCATATACTTTATCATATATAGTCATCTCGAGAGGCATTTTATCAATCAACTTTTGATCATCTTCGGATTTTGCAATATAAGCTGCCACCGAAAACTGATTCGGGTACTCCCTGAGATTGCTCCACTTCTTGAAAAACGAGACATCAAATGCAAAAATGTTGTCTGTAACTTCCAATGAGAAGATGAAACATGGGCCATCAAATTTGGGCACATCTTGTGAGATCTGAACGGGCAACAGAGAATGAGTTGCGCAGTCACTTCTTTTCGCATCAGCAGCTTCAACTGTAACTTGTAATAAATGGTTAACAAAACAGTAATAGTCAATTGTAAACTGCTTGCTTCGAGATTCAAACTGATAATGGGATATTCAACAATGTTGGTTCCATTGTATGCGCTTGACATCACTGGTTCTGCAAATTCAATATCTCGGACCTGTACTCTACAAAGATCTTCTGATTTTTTCTCAGAGCGTAAAGCGACAGTAAATTCCAAGTTGTTGGAGCCCATCGACACTACATGCCACCGACATGTTTGGGCAGTTTGAGCAAACTCATTTGCAAAAATGTACACAGACATACATGTCAACCCTATTGGAAACACTGCTATTCCGTCTTCAGTACATGTCACTGGTCTGGGATGACCCGCTAGACTTATAAAAAAACTAGTATATAACATAATATTGAAGCGACTGAGGGAACATATCTTACAAGGATTGAGCATTCCTACACAACCACTTACTGCAGGTTGCTTGGAGAAAAATATGCTGCCTTTAGAATTCCACATGCCATAGTTGTAAATTATTATATAAAGTACACCGTCAATTGATTTCATTTGCTGATCTTTAAACAACACCATCTGTGATTCAGAGCACAATGGCCCAACTTGGAGTGTCGATTCATCTATAAATCTAAAGGGTTTCGCAAGCAGACCATAAAACTGACAAAGATAGCCCTGTGGTTGGTCCGCATACTGAAAGGATTGTAGTTTGTAAGTAAATAAACATGAATATTTCAGACATGCTAGTGATATAATTTCATATGACAATGTTGAGGTGTTTCCGAAATCCCACATAATTGTTTGATCATCAACATCATCATTTAATACAAAACGTTTCTTTTCTTGAACAAAAACCCCATTAAAAGATATGTTCAATGGCTTCAATGTGTTGCTAGAATTATGCTTGTAAACCAAGTACATCTGGAAAGAACTTGCTGTCATCTCTTGCTTTTTTCTTCCTGACACTTAAAATCCACTTTTGGTGAGGCATATGTGGGCCCATCAAAGAATGCAAGTTGTGCTGTACAATCAAACGTCACGAGAACATTGGATGAAAAAGTTGTTCTCAGTAAAATATGATACTCAGCTACTCTAGACTGAGGGTTATATGCATATGGCATGAGATTGAATGTTTTAGTTGATCCTGGTACAACCACCGTACGAGATTCAATTGTATTGAAGGTGACTGTTACATTAGTTTGAACCACTTTTAAGGACAAAGACAATGCATCCTGTTTTATCGCATTGATTGTGTTCACTTCGACACCACTTCTTTCATGAATTAAATGTCCACTTTGGTGGATAGTAGTGATAGTGTTATAGGTGACTGTCAAGTTGCATTGGACGGCTTGAAAGTAAAATGTTAGCTTACTCACCATGAATACTTTAAATATTTTCAGCTGAACTGAACTCAAGGAATGATTTGTCACAACAGTACTGAACTCCTGGTTCATGTGAAAAGTAATACCATCTGTGTCATCACTTCCATTTCCATCTCTTACTGACAATGCGAAGTAATTGTCTGAAAATGGATCTCCATTAGGGAAGTTGTCAATCGTCACATTAATGCACAAACCATTTGGAACTTTTAATTTCCACACACAATCCATTTCACTGTCTGTTTTGATTTCAACTGCGCCACATAGTCCCTTCAACCTAGCACGGCAATGAGCATATCTCTGCAGATTGCATTCTGTCCAAATTTTCTTGTAGCTAAGCTGTGTATTATATAACATATCAATCAAATTTGATTTTAATTCATCCCTCAAATTGAAAGAAATACTTCGAGAACTATAATAACTCCAATGATGACGAGTTTCCAGACTTTGGTGATCTCTTATGAAGAAAAGGAGACCAATGGTAATTATGAAAATTGATATCATGCTTTCTTTTAATTACTAAGTTAATGAATAAAATAACTGATAAATAATAGTGCAGTTTGAGCACCTGCGTATGAGGTGTAGCCCGCCAAGCAAGCTTCAATGTCAAAGTGTGAGCCAGTCACGTGACCTCCTCACAGTACCATGCGATCAAAAATGTTTGTACATCTGAGCATGCGCACTGACGCCGGAAAATTCTAAATGTGCGAGAATCTCGTAGAATCTTGTCCGTAAGTTTGTGCCACTCCGCACTGTTGAGTTGTGGGAACAGCGCTTAGCTCGCTTGGTTGCCAAGACGACGATATCGACAACAGATCACTCTGTCAGTGAAAGATCAGCCACTTGTAAGAATGGAGCAACATTTACCACAAAATCTGATAATTATTGTTCATGTGGATGGTTCAGGCAGATGAAACACATTCAAGTAAGTTTTTTAGTACTTCAGGGTCATGGAAAAGCAGTTATACATGTATGAGAGGAAATCTGCCAGGGGTTTTGTTCAGATTAACAAAATGCCAACTTTCCTGCACCATGTGCACTGCATGCATGCTTACAATACTAGTCTAAAATGAAATTAATAAAGACGTCACCAACCCGTTAGGGGGGCAATGCAAAACGAAAATAGGACACTCCAGCCAAGGTAAATCCAGTATGAATGCAAATAAAATCATTTTCAAGTCAGATTATCTGACGGAAAATGTCAAACTGACAAACATTCCTCTTGCTGATGTCACGGCACTTATCCATTTATCCAGGAACCAATCAACAAAACCCAGACGTTTCTACTTACATCTTAATTATGTTGCACCTGATGAACAACAAAACAATCTCACTTTCTGATTGCCAATTGAGTGAAATGAGTACACAATCATGTCAATGACCTTTTGTAACACGGTGCAACAATATAACAAGCTTTGCATTTCCAGACAAACAAAATGTCTGAGTTTTTGTTGCTCTTTTGGTTCTCTTGATATTGCTCAATGACGTTTGATTGACCTTTGCACCTGAACGTCTTAAACTTAATTAAGAATTACCTGAAGAATTCTTGCTTCATCAGAAAATCACAAAATGCTGGTACATGGCTTATATGACAGTTAAGGTGTTGCGGTTTTTTGGTTACGGAGCTGCGGTTTTTTGCTAGCTACAAAAACTTTTCATCTCAAACAGATATGGCTTGATTTCATTATTCAGTTAATGATACTTTTTGCTGGACGACAAGGACAGAAAATTCCTGTAACTCAATGTCAAGTTTTTTTGTCTTGTTTTGTACATCACGTTATGCTACGGTGTGTCTCATCTAGCATGCGAACTGAAATTTAGCACTGGTCCAACAGTCTGTATAAAACCAATGCATGGCCTTGTATGAGTGGCATTGCCACCAAGTTGTCTGGAACTAATCCAAGAGTGGCGCCACAGGTTCATTTTTTGAGACGTCACCACGATCTGGAAAATTATTCTGGTTGCGTCACAAATGTAAACAAGTAAAATGGGCTGCCGTCCCATGAAATTGCTCGAAAATCGGCAAAAAACAGTGCTAAAACATCGTGAAAATCTGATATTTACATTGCCAAACAGCTGATCTACCCGTGAGTATGTGTATTTCTACAGTGTGACCCATAGGCGTACCGGACGCGCAATTTTTGGGGGGCGAGCGACATTTGCCCTAATTTAAATCAATTTTCTTGATTTTTGGATGTCCGGCGGGGATTTTTTCTAGGAAAAAAATGACCATCCCGCCGACGGTCTTTTGACATCCCGCCGACGATCTTTGACATCCCACAGGCATTTAGATCTTGCCCCCCAGGCATTTAGATCTTTCCCACAGGGATATGATGTTATCCCGCCGATTTACGATCTTATCCCGCAGTGATATGCTTTTAATTAATTATATAATAGTTTTATAAACATTGTATGTCGCCGGGATGGTCATTTTTTTTCCTAGAATTCAACTGAAGCTACCCCTCAGTGGTAAAAAAGTTCTCCGTAACGTGCCGTGAGATCTTAGCATTAGGCAAGAGGTGTCGTGTCACCATAGTGCTCAACAGGTCCATGTATTGTATACTTTGCTTTTTCACTTGGTTGACTTGTGACGAATTAATAAGAAGAAATAGTGAAACGTGTTTGCATAAAATATAAATGAAAGTTAATTGAAACATCCCAATAATTGTTATCTGATTATGGTTAGAAGTATCAGTCAGCAACTAATTGTCACTAAAATTATTTGGTTAAGTGCACCCTCAGTATGAAACAGTAGTTTTCCTTTAGCTCTGGTCTGAAAAATTCCACAGTTATGTGATGTTGTCACCCGGATGCCCAAATATTGCTGATCCCATGGTGAATAACCTGCTTGCACATGGGCAACAAAGATTATGGGATCATTGCGATGAAGCACTGGCTTGTGATTGCCTGACAGAGTTGTCGAATGGCATTTATAAGCAAGTTTGTAGACCAGTGCAACACTTCTGCAAGATGTAGCAGTTCCGAACAGTTCACATATTGATTATAGTTGGTCTTTTGTCGAAGGAGAGGTCTCTTCTGCCAATATAAATGTTTATGTTTTAACATGAAAAATTAAAGTACTTTCTAAGTTATAATTGATATGGTCAATTTAAAGGAAAATTTTCAACATCTCAGCTTCTGCGAAAAAGATAATTTGATACATTAGATTTTTTTTATTTATATATTTTTTACATTAATGTAAACTTATAAAGCGCCTTTTTCTTGAAAAATGCTCTAGGGTGCTGGACAAACAATAGCCTATAGCACATGGAATATAATTAATAAAGACAAAATCAAATTAAATGAATTAAAGATACTAAAAGCAGTGTAAAAATAATAAATATTGAAATCTCAGATAATACGCTTGTTCAAAAAGGTACATCTTTAATGAACTTTTAAAACTATGGAGTTAATATATTCTTTCGCATCCACATAAATGACAGCATTCAATGCAAAGTAAATTCCAGAAATTTTAAATGTCAGTTTAAACAACATGCTTTTATGGTCATTACTTTTTCTAACAAAGAACCAGAAGTATTCCAGAGGGGTAATTCCGTGTCAATTCTTCAAATTTCAGGACATTTTCCCACTCAACCGACTCAGAATGCTTTGAAAACTTACCAGAACGAAGGTTTCTTGCCTAAAAGCACAAATCCCAAGTAATACAGTGATATCTTCAACAGTTTCTCTGAAAAAAATTCATGAAAAATTAGTTATTATTCCTGAAATTTTCTAAGTCCAGAAATTTGAAGGCATGTAATTCAATCAATGTAAAACCTAGAGACTACCAATTAATCAACATGTTTTAAATGTAGCCCAAGTGTTATAACGCATTGTTTCAACCAACTCAGTGCATTTTCCTCTATTTCTCAGGTTGTCGAAAAAATTTGAAAATTGCAGTTTATTGACATTTTTGTTCCCAAATTTCTCAGTCGATATAACAAGTGGAGATTTAATAAATTATCATAGTTGAAGAATCTTTGCTATGACTTCTAAACATGTGTACAGTATCAAGTTAACCACACAATTATTCTTGGAGAAATGTGGTCTGAAAACTGAAAAATGTGTAAAATTAGTCAACTTCTGACAAAATTTTACAAGGTATAGTAGCCTATACCAAAAAAAAAATGAATACACCGACCTAAAGAGCAACATCACATGTGTACATTAAAAAAATTTCAAGTTGGTATCTGTTGGCTTTATATCGACATAGACTTTTTAAAATGTGTTGTCTTAAACGGGCATTATCCAAAGTTTTTTTTTTTAATATACGAATAAAGCTGCTTGTGTGAGTCGTTTTTTTAATGTATTCTGCTATAATTAAAAGTTGTCACATGTGTACATTAAAAAAATTTCAAGTTGGTATCTGTTGGCTTTATATCGACATAGATTTTTTAAAATGTGTTGTCTTAAACGGGCATTATCCGAAGTTTTTTTTTTTAATATACGAATAAAGCTGCTTGTGTGAGTCGTTTTTTTTTAATGTATTCTGCTATAATTAAAAGTTGTCTTTGTGTATTGTTGTGGTTTGAATTCATTAACATTGTTCATATTTCAGCTTAATTGGTTTATTGTTGTTTAAGTCCATAATGCACTTTCATCCAAATTCTGCCATTGGGGTTCTGGTGGGGCCCAGTATTATCATGGCATATTTGGTATCCAGCACAAACCATTTAAGTTTGCCTTTGCCAGACCATGTGCATTAAGAAATTGTACAAGAACATCATCCTCAGCTTTTGATGCACTCTCGTAATTAAGAAAACCCATAATGGTTACAAAAGAATTTGAGATGTTTCATTAATTAATCTATTAACTGACCTAATCTACACAAAGCAAAACTGTAGTGATTAATGCCGAAGTTGGTGCGTATTTGATAATGCCAAAAACAAATCAAGATGTTTTCATAGTGCATCAGTGTCTTTGACAATATAACAAAGTTTATTTCAGGTAGCTGCAAAATTTGTTTTCAGTGTAAGAAAATCATATCAATGTTCATTGATACGATGCAGTGCAATAGTGTGTATGAAAAAGAGCACAAGAATATTTTTCATGGCGAAAATGTATCAATATGACAAATTTGTAAACCTGAAACAAGAAATTTTTGAAATTTTGTGTAACAAAAGCGCCAACAGATACCAACTAGAAATTTTTTCTCTGAACACATGTGATGTTGTTCTTTAGGTCAGTGTATTAATTTTTTTGGTATAGGCTACCATACCTTGTAAAATTTGGTCAGAAGTTGACCAATTTTACACATTTTTCAGTTTTTCAGACCACATTTCTCCAAGAATATTTGTGTGGTTAGCTTGATACTTTACACATGTTTAGAAGTCATAGCAGAGATTCTTCAACCATTATATTAACTCTCCACTTGTTATATCGACTGAGAAATTTGGGGACAAAACGTGAATAAACTGCAATTTTCAGATTTTTTCGACAACCTGTGAAATGGAGGAAAATGCATTGAGGTGGCTGAAACAATGAATTATTACACCTGGGCTACATTAAAAACATGTTGCCTAATTGTAAGTCTCTAGGTTGTAAACTGATTTAGTTACATGCCTTCAAATTTCTGGACTTAGTCAATTTCATGAAAAATCCTAGATTTTTCCTGAATTTTTTTTTCAGGGAACTATTAAAGATATCACTTAATTAGGCCTACTTGGGATTTGTATTTTAGGCTAGAAAACTTCATTCTGGTAGATTTTCAAGGCATTCTGAGTCGTTCGAGTGAGAGCCATTTGTTGAATTGACATGGAATTACCCAGAAGAGAACCTTATTTCCCACTCTTGAATAGGAAATGACCACTCCAGACCAGAACATGTTTAAAGGCCATATAAAGGAGACAATAAAAACTGTTTGAGGAAGTACGGCACTTTGCAAAATTCCTAAATTCTATGTAGTGCAGTGGACAAAATTTTGAACAGTTTGCAAGAACTTTGCTTTGAAGGGAAAGATATCACTAACCTGCGGTGACAATTCTCATTTATGCATTGTACCTTTTGGTGGCTGTAAACTAGAATTTCAGGTAATACGTACAACGGGTTGCAGAAGTATACACCCCCCTGGAGTGGTCTTCAATTTTCTGTCATATCTTCCTTCAGAAATACATCATCAATCCAATACTTCTACATGCTCATACTGACCTCTCTTGCAACCTATATTCACCATAAAATTCTGGATGGTAAGTCATGGAAGAGTAGAAAAAATTAATTCAGTGAAAATTAGTGTTGCGAAAGTATACACCCCCTTCATGTAGTGAGATTGTATGCAGCTATAAAAAGTTTCCAGCTTCCGGAAGTCCAAGAGAGCATTATGTGAATGATTATCTATATTGTTTAAGCAGTTAGTGCTGTTTTAAGTATTTTTTAGAAAGTTCCTTCTTGTGTAGACTGGTCCAAAATATGTATTCCAGGTGCCGTTTTCGCCTGTCATACAAATTTGGAACCAGCTTCTCAGATAAATGAGAAAATATCAAGGAAATGAGCTGGACAGGTGTATACTTACCCTGATTGAACCAAGATTCTTTCCAGTTTGATATCTTTGATAGAACTAAAATATGAGTATGATAACATTTTTTGCTACTTTTTATATTTTATCAAATTGGAAGATGAGTAGAATATCACTTAAACTTGATTGAGCATTGTGAAATCGTACCTACTTTATATTCATAGCTGATAGAACCATACAAGGATAATGGCTTTATTAAAAACACATATTTTAAGACACAGGACATCAAATGGGAGAGGGCCAAAGCTAAGCATCGGCGCAAGTTCATGTGACCATATGTATTTTCAACTTCTGTTGCAGATACTGAACCGAGACTTTTTCTAGGTTGTATCAGGGTGTGTCCCTGCCTGTCTAGCCAATTCTTGCTTTTTGGGGGCTTCCCAAGGAAAGAGTATTCCAACACCTTTTGTCATGTGACAATGTAAGCTCATTCTGACACTGCTGTGGCGATTGAATTTTTTACAATTTTTATTTACAGTAGGTTGATTTTGTTATATTGTCCATCCACAGTCGATCACAGAAGTTACAGAAATTTGGTAAAACAATCCAAAATGTCAAAAACCAATCATAAATTAATTATTTATATCATAATTTTACTTTTTCAGATCAAAACAACATTATTATCACTGAAAAAACATCAACAACGTACAAGGGTGTATACTTTCGCAACACTAACTTTTCCTAGTTTAAGTTTTTCTACTCTTCCATGACTTACCACCCAGTACTTTTTAATTAAATTAATGTTGCCAAATGAATAATATTGTGATTAATGTCAACTACCCCCAAGACCATTCTCATGCAAAATGACAGAACGATAACTAAATTGTAGAAAGTCAAACGAGCCAGATTAAGCAGAAAGGAGGTGACGGTTTAAGTCTGGCATCTGGCAATTATCCCATGCTTTGTTCCAGGAGTTGACATGAACGAAGCTTGCACAACTGACATTGATTTTTAGCTTGCCAAGCCATTTTACTGCCATTTGGAGGTCAGAACATTTCTCTAAATTTGGCCAATGTTCCATTGCGACCTCTATGTCCATGATGGTGAGCATCCTTCATGATGAGTCTTGTAGCAGGATGGTCATAAGGCAATAACTTCTGAAAGTTGGAATCAAATGTCATGGGGTTGAAATTGGTGAGACGAGTACCTACTATCCACAGTCCTTGGCTCCGTGGCACAATGGTTAGCATTCCTGCCTTGTACACAAGAGGAAGTGGGTTCGAACCCCGCTCCGGCCATGTCCAGAGGTTATCGCTATAATGATTGGTATGATTACCGTTCAATATGGTGAGTGCCGGTGAGCAGATTTATCTGGAATGGGCGCTATATAAAACCATACTATATTATTATTTTACTATATTATCTTGGATAGGTTTCAACACAGGTGACAGCCGCTGGGTTGGGGTTGGGGTAATTTCTGGGGATTGGGGCAATTTCTGGCATGATGCTCACTCACCTGCATTACATCTGGATCATCATGAGATTCACTAAAAACCGTTTGAAAATTTTCACATGCACTTTTCAGTCTCTGGGTCTGTATCTCAACATGTTATCGCATCTTTTTCAACTCGTGTGACTTTAGATGAGTAGCAAATTGTGACATTGCTTGTTGATAAGTCTGATCCACAACATTTTGGTATGCTTCTAAATCGAGACCATTGACAACTGCATACTCTTGTAACTCAGAACATTCAATTCAGCAACAATATTCATCATGTGCATCATTAAAGTCAGACATGGCTTTCTGTAAATCTGCAACAATGTCTTTGCAATTCAATTCAGTTGCAATTGAATTAGTAAGTCTCTTAGCCATATTTGTTACTTTTGTCTTATATTTAGTTCTTAGCGCCTTTAAGTTAGTTAGCTTTACCCGAAGTACGTCCTGTTGATCTTCAGGCTTGCGACCATCTGCGCTTGCATCATGTTCCTCTCCTTCGTTCTTCTTCATGATGTGAGCGAAGCAGAGCGATGTAGAACAAAGTAGAACGAAGACGAGCGAATTAGAATGAAGACGAGCGAACTTTTCACATGTGTTTCAAGGGGGGGGTTTTAATTTTTGACAACACTTCCAAGGGGGGTAATCAATTTTAACAAAGAAAATTTTTTATAAATCCTGCATAAACTAACTTTATCCGCGCTTTTTTACGTGCAAAAGTCCGCGAATCTGTACGCATGACCATGTATAACACTAAATATTTGTGTATTCGTATATGTGGGGTACTAGAAACCCGCATGAATCTCAAGGGGGGTATCAATTTTTGATGGGATGTTCTGGCAAAACTCTCAGCCCCCCCAGTCATAAATTCTGAACGGTCCCTAATCATTAACCAATAATTTACTAAGTTTTAAGAATATTTTAAGAATTTAAATTCTCATTTTAAGATTTAAGATCATTTAGGGTATATTCTATTAATTGATACTTTAAGAATAATTACTCAAATAAGTAATATCTTAAGAATGAATGAGTTGTGATTTAAACCTGATCAGCACCAGTGAGGGCTTTTTATAAGCACAGAACATCTTAGGAAGTAAGGTAAGTAACTTAGAAGTAAAGTAAGGAACTTAATGTTAAAGTAACATATATGATAGCCTAAGCATAAGATAACTTGAACTGTAAGTTTTACAAGTTTTATGAAATACACAAAATAATTGTAAAATAAGAATTAACACCACAAAACTTAATGAACTATAAACATAAAAGTAATGTGATGTATTGTTGGGATGTTCTTGGGAATGATAACTCAGCTAGAGAGGTGCATCCATTTGACAGTGTTTATTCCATGAGAAAAGTGCATAATAATGAATGTGTCATAACACTGTACAATAACTGAACTCCAAAACTCTGAGATGACTCTATAAACACTCCATATAAAAACTCTATATAAACTCTATATGAACTGTATACCAAAAACTTGTATACCAAAACTCTGTAATAACAAAAACTGACTGGGCTTATGGCCCACCCTGTATATATACCAGTTGCTATCTGTGATTGCCATCAGACAGCAGCTTTGAACTAGCATCAAATTGTAAAGTCCAGGCCCTAATTAACATTTATATAAAGGAATTATGTATTAAATATGTTTTTTATATTAAGATTGAACTTAGTCAGATTTATGTATTATATATTAATTGTAAAAGCATGATAACCAATCATGATTGTGTCAAAGAAGGTTTAATTGAACATACTGACCAGAGACCAGATAGAATATCAATTTAACATTAAAATGCAGTTTATATAAATTAAATTGTGCTTTAACATGTAGCTAAGCTTGTAGGAAGCCCCAGATGGTCTGGATATTTAAGGGCACAATTTAATCCTCAAACAAGACATTAGTGATCAGGAAATATATTTTAAACATAAAACTACTAGAATAAAATCCAATAGTACTGCTGTATATTTATGCATGGACTTGGCTTAAAGCAAGCCCTTATCTAACAGCCCACCTGTATGTATTTAGCAATTAGGGTGTCTTTGTCTTTTGAGCTCATGTGTCAATTGGGGCCACAGAAAATGCCTTGCTCTTTAGAAATGCCACTTTAATCTTTTACCCTTAAGTTAGAAATCCCTAAAATTGACACAATGTTTAGCAATTGCATTGTTAGAGATTTTAAACTTATTGTATTGTAAAACCCATTGTCTGTGTGTAGCTTGGTCTCTGGAACAGTCACTGTTGTAAGATAATTTATGCAGATATGCATCAATGAACATTTTAGATTTGGATGAGCATTGATCAACTAACTAACAAGTTGAATCTGATTGGTTCAGCCCTAAAGGGGCTGGACATATTGCTGAATTGTTGTTAGGCCTAGTTTTGGGAATAAACAGCATTCTATGTTTTGAGCTCTTTGGAGTGGGACCTTACTTACTGACTTTGTCTTGCCTTGAAACATAGTGAACATTACTTTATCAACAATTTGGATTTACTGGATTATGGTGAGGCTGTGGTAAAGCCCAACAAAGTGGAAGTTTTGTGAAGTGAACTTGTCTTTTGAAATAGGTAGATGTCATAGGCCAGGGATCAGGGATAGATCCTGGAAGTGTTGCAAGGATAGCAACAGGTAGAATAGGAAGATCTCAAGATCTGTAAATGATGTCTCAGTTGAGCGAAGCCTGCTAAAAGGCTGTTGACACCTCAGACTTTGTCATATTTGATAAAACAGCCTTTGGAAAGCTGTAATGAGTCTGCAGAGGGTAGACGTGTCATGTGGTGACCCTACGAGTGCTTGAACAGCAGAGTCATAAATGGAGTACTGAGACTCATGAAGAAGTGACAAGAAGGAACCATCCATCACATTTAGCAAGTTGATCAGGTCAATCAAAACAGATCGACAAGATGCCTCTGGATAACCAAGGAAACCCCATCCTGGATGCCAATGGAGTCCCTGTACCAGACCAAGTGCCAGTAGCTGGAGCTGGAGATGATGCAGCAGCAAGGGAGTTGGCAAACCCTCTCAGGACGGAGGAATTCACCAAATTCCTCAACCTGGAAAGAGCCCAGAAAGAGCTGGACAGGAAGGAGACAGAAAGGCAGCACCAGGAGCGACTGGAGAGAGAAGACAAGCTTATAAAGTGGCAATATGAGCAGTCAGAGAGGCAGGTGGCAATGGACCAGGCAGCCAACGTGCCAAAATGTGATGGAAAGCAGCCAGATGCAGTTAGAGAGTGGATCAAGCACATTGATCTCACAAGGCCTTATTCTAATTTGACCATCTTAATAGCTGCTCAGACTGCCCAGGGTTCCTTAAAGGAGGAGATGGAGCTGTTTAAAGACAGACTCCCAGATGCACCGCCGGTGGAGTGGCCAGCCCTGAAAGAACATCTCCAAAAGTCCTTCTTGTCACCGGAGGAAGATGATAGGCTGAAGTTGGAAGTGGAGAGATTGAGGCAGGCTGCCTATGAGACCACCTCTGCATATGGACGCAGATTTAGGCAAGCGGCTGATTTAGCGTACCCAGCTTTCGGAAAAGGAACTCGTCCTAACACCCAGGAGACCCTACTTGTTGGTCATTATGTCAGAGGCTTGTCGGACCAACGTTTGAAAGAAAAAATCATCAGACATGGAATGCCAGAGAAATTGAGTGAAGCAATGGATAAAGTCGCCACTTATGAAGCTGGAAACACCCGAATTCTCCTGGCTAAAGAGAGAGGCCTTATTGATAATGCTCCAATACGCCATGAAGAGCCCATGGAAGTGGGGGCAGTGGGACAGCCACGCAGCCAGAAGTCTGAAATTCTGCAAATGAAGGAGTTCTGCAACATGCAGAGGCAAGTAGAAGGGTTGACAACTAATTTCACCAAAATGTCAAGTCTGTTGGATGGCATCAGCAAGGACCTCAAGGCAATGAAATCCGCCCCTGCACAGACAACTCCTGCCTTCCAACCAGCCTACAACCAGCCAGGGGCCTACTCAACACAGCCAGGATCATATCCAGACTACAAATGGGCAGCTTCTGGACTCCCCATCTGCATCCAGTGTAAGCAGGAGGGACATGTTGCACGTTTTTGCCAGATGAGGAATCAACAGAGACCTCAGCAACCTCCAAGACACCAGCAGAATCAGATGTCACGAAGGAACCAAAAAAACATGTAAGTGCCGCACCAATTGACGAGTTGGTTTTCATAAAATTATCAATTGCAAATTGTAGTATTTATGGGCTCGTCGATTCTGGGGCGGCACGTAGTGTAATCAGAAGGAAGGATTATGACATGTTATGTAAATGGACTGGGAGTAGCCCTATTTTGAAGCCCACTGTTGAATTGACTGGAGTTACTGGGCATGAGATAACTGTATTTGGCAGCACTCTGGTGCGTTTTGAAGAGCTAGGCTTATTGGAAATGATTGTGGTTGGCGACATTGGGCACTCAATGATATTGGGAAGAGATGCCATGAGAGAGAGAGGTGCCAAAATTGACTATGAAAAAGGAATATTGAGATGGGAAGACAAGGAATTGCTTTTAATGCCCAGAGAACATTTTGACAGCCAGTCTGACAGCACAGTGACAGGTGGCATAACCCCAGAACACCAGGATGACAATTGGGCCACAACTGTCAAACCAGATAGACCCCCCCGGCCTGTCAACACATTGTTAAGTCAACCTGGCCCCCCCTCAGTGCAAGGATCCGCCACTGAGGCATTGATGTCACCTGCAGGCCAAACTACTGCAGTGGAGCTCTCTTCCTTTGGTGAGCGCCCTCCCCAGTTTGGATCATTGTCAATTAAGAAGGTAGTAGACAATTTTGAACATTTATTTGCGGCTAAAGGAGAGCCATTGGGGTGTCATCCTGATATCAATATTAGAATTCGCACAACAGGCCCTCCAATTAAACGCAGAGCATATAGAATACCGCTGGCTAAGAGAAAAGACTTGGATCAGAAAATTGATGATCTCCTCTCTGAAGGGATCATAATACCTTCAGCTTCTCCATGGGCCAGCCCAGTTGTTTTAGTTAGCAAAGCCGACATGTCAGAAGGCGCCCGCTTCACTTGTGATTTCACTGCTTTAAACAAAGTGACTGTAAAAGACTCATATCCAATTCCTCTGATCAGAGACATTTTTGATCAAATGACTGGTGCCAAAATTTTTAGCACTTTGGATCTCAAGTCAGGCTATCATCAGCTCCCAATTGATCCTGCAGACGTTGATAAGACTGCTTTTGTGTGCCACAGGGGACAGTTTGCTTGGACACGTTTGGCTATGGGGCTAGCCAATGCAACTCAACAGTTTCAGAGGGCCATGGAAACTGTTTTGAAAGGATTAATAGGCAAATTTGTACAGCTCTATGTCGACGATGTTATATGTTTCTCATCATCAGAAGAAGAGCATGCAGAACATTTGAGGCTTATTTTTGAACGTTTTGAGCAGTTCAACTTGCGATTGAATCCCAAGAAATGTGTTTTTGGTTGCAAACAAGTTAAAATGTTGGGATACATTGTGAGTGAGGATGGCTTAGCGGCTGACCCAGACAAGGTCGCGGCCATTGCCAAATTAGAAGCTCCAGAAAATTTGGCTCAGTTAAAAAGCTATCTTGGCATGTCGTCCTACTATAGAACATGCATAAAATCCTATGCCAAGATTGTGGAACCCCTTGTCAGATTGTCAAGGAAAGATGTGAAATTTGTCTGGGGCAAGGACCAGCAGCAGGCATTCGAAGAATTGAAGAGACAGTTATGCAGCGAGGAAGTCATGGCTCATCCGCGCATGGACCGTCCGTACATTCTTAGAACAGATGCATGTGATTATGCAATCGGATCAATACTATGTCAATTGGATGACAATGGAATAGAACGGCCCATCGTATACCTCTCAAAACAATTATCTGCCACACAGAGACGTTGGGCAACCATAGAAAAAGAAGGTATGGCGATCATATATAGTTTAACGGTTTTGCGCCCCTACCTCTATGGCAGTGAATTCACTGTGTGGAGTGATCACAGGCCATTATTAGCCTTGTTTACAAAGGAAATGAACAATGCCAAAATCCAGAGATGGCAAGTCTTATTGGCAGAATATAGCTGCAAGGTGCAATACACCAAAGGGAAGCTCAACATCAGAGCAGACATGCTGTCCAGGATCAAGCACAAGGAGAAGGAGGAATTAGCTGTATTTGATGTGGATCATTGGCAATTAGGGGACAAACTGCCAGATCTCCCAGAAAGCCTGGATGAAGTGACTGCTTATGGATTGGATCTCAAGAAGATCCAAGTGGAGCAACGCAGCATGACTGAATGGACAGAGGCCCAAGAAGATGAAGACAGCTGCTATCTCATCCAGAATGGACTCTTGTACAGCTCCTCAAAGCCCTACAAACATGCTGGGGACCACCTCAGGTTAGTCCTGCCCCCTTATGCTTGCAGTGGCGTAATTGAAGCTGCCCACATTGAAGGAGGTCACATGTCTTTCATCAAGACCCTCAGGCGGATCCAGGAAGTCTTCATATGGCCCAGCATGAAAAAGCAAGTGATTGACCATGTAGCACGTTGCTCAGTATGCATTCTGCATTCTAAAAGGAAGCCCAAGGCTCCAATGGGGACCATGCCCATACCTAATAGTGCTGGGGAGCTTGTGGCTGCAGATCTCATAGGTCCATTGATAACATCTGAAAATGGCAACAATTATATCCTCACTGTCATTGATCATTGCACTGGCCACGCTGAAGCCTACCCCATCCATTCCAAATCAACCCAATGTGTCTGGCAGAAATTGGCACAAGAATATTTCTGTAGACACTCCCATCCTGCTGTTTTATTAACAGATCGTGGACTAGAATTTAACAGCAACAGTTTAAACAGTTATTTGGAGGGAGTGGGGATCAAACACAGGCGGACAACAGCCTACAATCCCCAGTGCAATGGAAAATGTGAGAGATTCAACGGAACTCTCAAAAGCATGCTTGCAAAGCTGGTGAACAACCAAAGAAGTTCCTGGGAAAGTTTACTTGGTCCATGTCTAATCTCTTACAACACTTCTGTGTCTGATGTCACAGGTCACACACCCTTCTTTCTGCATTTTGGCAGAAGAGCCAGAATGCCCCTCTCCAGACTGCTCCCCACGGATCCACCACTGGAAGGACGCCTCCATGACCTGGCAACAGCACTGAGGACAGCAGCAGAAATGACAAGGGAGTCAAGATTGGCAAACAGACAAAGATTGGACAAGAAAGCCAACACAGACCACTTTCAAGCAGGCGACAGTGTGATTGTTTTGGCCCAAGAAAGTCTCAGTTTAACAACTAATTGGGATCCACACTGGACTGTCACGAAAGTGAGAGGCAAAGTCCTTTGGATCACCCATCAGCAGACTGGGAAGCAGCAGACGATCAACATTAACAAGGTCAAGTTAGTGGATCCAACACTGGCCTGGGATCACATCAATCCTCGTCCCAAAAGAAGACAAAACCGGCCCCCTAAAGCTGCCCCAGCTCCGCCACTGAAGCAGCAGGCAGCAGCAGCACCACTCCACCCAAGTGCACTCAAGGATGACAGGGTGCGCCAACCAAGGGTGAAGAGACGTCGCTCCAGCAGCCCTCCCCCAGTGGGCACACCCCGTGACAAAAGAGATGACCAGCCACCTTCTAAGAGCAGTCACACTCAGTCACAGCCTGAGCAGTCACCTGAGAAGTCAGTCCCAGAGAAAGCTCCTCATCCTGCAGTCATCAGACCACTGCCCCAGCGCCAGCCTTGGATTGATAACAAGCGTCAACACACTGTGCCAAGACCTCCCACAGGTCCAAGGATAGCTAACCAGCTATCAAGGAAAGCCCCTATCCAGCTGCAACAAGATCCAGCAAAGAAGGTCTGCACCAGACGGCAGCCCTATCTTACCAGAGCAGCAAAGAGGCTACTTGACTACACAGACACAGACGCACCAACTCAGGAGATCCAGAAAAAAGCAAGGTTGGCTTTGATCAATTTAGTTAAACAATGCTGCTAGCTATAAGTGACTCTTATTAACTCAGGAAAATTTAACATCATTATCACTTTGCACCATTGTTGGCATTTGAGTAACTTGCTCATCTGCGAAGAGGATTATTGTTTTTTTAATCACAATTATTTGGAAGATTACCTTATATATTGGATTACTGTTTTTAAACAATCGTGAATTGACTCTCTGTAGATACTAACAGCAATTTGTGAAACGTTTTTTCTTTATCACCACAGATTGGATTATAATTTTTGTATATATCAGTGACTCTGAGAAAGATGGAATTGTGTTTATTAATGATGTGCCTAGGCTGGTTAACTGCGTTACCCGGTGAATTAGTAGCTGGACAGGAGACCAGCCAGGCCATCCTGATGACTAAATGGAATCAGTCTACTAATGGAGTCCACCTGGACTTAACATCCCAGTCAATGAGGAGGAGAAGATTACAGAGAACCCTGGATCTTTGGCCAAGACCCACGAAGCAGAATCTGAGAACCAAGAGAGAATTGTTGGACATAGGAGGTCATGTCCTAAACACATTATTTAAAGTGGCTACATCAGCCCAACTATAGCTTTAATGCCGCATTGTCAGCCATAGAAGGAAATCAAGAAATCCTGACCCATGCCCATGCTGAATTGGCTTGAATAGCAGAATTAGAAATGGGAAGGCTGACGAGGCACCTGCTGAATGAAGAGCAATTGGGAGAAATCTTGAGGCAGGCAGCGACCCAACAACAGGTATCTGGTACTTCTGAATGGCTATAGGTACTTAACTGCATCACCCTTATGGTTGAATAGTAATCAGTTGATTTATAGGCTTGAGATCCCGTTGGTCGCTAAGACACCATTTTTACTGTATTACATCATGACCCATGTTGTACCCATTAATGAGTCTAAATATGGAATTAGAGTTTTGTTGTCTCATGTTTATGCCCTGGATACCACTACTCTTAATCCCCGGGAAATGTCACAAATTAAGTAGTGGAACATATGACATCACATGTTTGAGAGCTTGTAAGGTCAGTGGAAGGGGGTGGTCGGTGGAGTGCATAGACCGTAAATATCTGACAGGGCATTATGTTATGCCTACACTGCTGGTCAGTGCGTCATTTAACTTCAGCATACATGTGGCTGAAGCTGGTCTACATAATGCTTTGCCAGAGTTGAAATATTACACTCCCCTAGCTCCCCTTAAAATTGACATTGCGGGTCTCTTAAATCCTCTAAAGATCAGAAAATCTCCTTTAAATAGGTAACATGGGCGCCAAAAGTCACCATCCTGAATTTGAGCCTCATTACTGGATCCTTATAATCGTCTCATTGGGCCTGCATGAAGTCCAGGAGATCTCTTGCCAAAATCAAAAACATGTAAGACCTGCAATTACTCCCACTAATGCTTTGGAGATGGAGCCCATTGACTCAGAGGATCCTATATTAAGTGAGTCGCAGGCTGCTCGAAATCCACAAGGTAACAGTAGACCTGTCAGTATATGGCCCAATCTGCCTGCATTTGCTAATTGTACAGGCAATAACACCTGATTGCTTAGAAAAGACGCACACTAGCTGTCTATCAACCATTTTTCTAGCTCAAACGAGCATAACTTTACTGCTGACTCATATAATTAATTGTGACTTTAATTTTAAACATATGTCTATCAAAATAAGTGCATTGTTTAGCTCTTGCAGCACCCTTTTTAGTCTGTATGACAAATAATGTTTGAGATGCATTTACCATTAATATATCACCTTTTAAAGAGGGATCCAATTGAATTTTGTAACCTCCTATCTTTTAACATTGCAGTGACGCCAAAAGTGCACTCAGTGACCCTTGCTGGCACAGAGCCAAGTATTATAGCACGTTACAGCTTATTAGGTAATCTTATCAACTCTTATGTAAGTGGATCTTTTGGATCCCGGCGTATAGGGGAGTCAACAATGAGTCAGCAGTTTCAGTTAAGTGATATTTAACTATTTAAAAGCTGGAGATGCTCTGCCCTAAACCAAATGCAATCATTATGTATAGGAAACATTTTATTTAAAGTAGTCTCTGTAGGGTATGGGTCCAAGAGTCTTTAGGTGAGGACTGCAAAGTAAATTGTTTGACAGGAGTTTCTAGAGAAACAACTGTATAAATCTTGAAACAAATTAAATTGTTTTGGCAGCTATCTATAACATAGAGCTGTATAAATTTTATGTATTTGAAGCAATCTATGCTTTAAACATTATCTAGGCACTTTTTGCCACTTATTGCATTCTTCCTGGAAGCCCATTCAGAAGAAAGTGCCAGGTACCTTAAAACATTTATAATTTCTAAGTGTCAGTTGTACCGGAAAACACATTGTAAATTGAAAATGTCTGCTGGGAGACAGAGGAATTAATTGTGTGTCTGACAAAACTAAGAAGGAAATTTTAAATGAAAATCAAACCTTAAGAGGCCATTGTAAGCTTTTGACGTGGTTACACAATGGCCTGCAAATAATGTCATTGGCTTGGAAGCCCTGAATTGCCCAACACTGGCGCAACGAAATCAAATAGACTATTGGTCTTTTAAGTACTACAATGCTTGTGTGAGAGAGACGGAAACAAGCCCTTTACTTTAAAACCTCTTACTTGTATTTTAATCAATGTGTTTCTATTTTTTGTGTATTAACAAGTTTATTGCAGTGTAGCCCAGGGGCCGGACCAAAGAAGACCAAGGAGCTGTCTGGGAGTGAATTGTCTTTAAGTCTGTAGTGGCACTTGGGAGTATAAACTCATTATTGTATAACTTACTTTTAGTCATAATTGTTAGCAGGGAAGTTATCTAATTTACTTGGGACGGCTACCTGGGGGGTTAGCTCAACCACTAAAATAGATTAGTCACTTACCTGAATAATATAAAATCATACATAATAAAGGTGTAGTAACATATTTAATCAACAAGTAGCCGGGGTTTTACAAAAAACGGAATTTAAAAACTCTTAGGTGCCCACTGGGAAAGGAGTTAAGTGGGAGGGATTAATACCAATCACTGTTTTTATCATGTTGGCCATTGTTTATTTGTGATTGTCATTGTTTAATGTTGTGATTGAATGAAGTTGTGTTGAGTAACTGGGATGCAGTTACTCAATTAGTCTATTACTTAAGCTGCTTAAGTGTAAGGGGCTTAGGCTTAATTAGGGAGTCCATCTGTGATCTCAACAAGTAAAGAGTGATTTATCTACTACCAATGTAATTACCTCAAGTTAGCCTCTTAGCTAAAGTGTTATAACCTCAATATGTAGTTTAAGTCTTATCACTCTAATTATCAAAATTATTATAACTCTGATTTATCATCATAGATCAACATAACAATTATGATATAGTAATTGGAATAACCACGTGTCAAGTGTATAATTGCACTTTAAACATAAATCAACAACATTATGCTTAATTTTAATAATTACGAATCATAACTGTTAAACAATCAACCATTAGTCATTAAGCAAGATGGACTCCCATTGTAATTGGTATCTAATAAAATGTGTTTTAATGAAGTTGTATTGAATGTGCAGAGATGGCTAGGTTTCCCCAGAAAAGATTATCTGGTTTACTAGCATCTCGGGAAAAAGTCGTATTACCATGTGATGATGTTGTTTTTGAATGTTAATCAGGTCCCGAAACTTTTATTATCTTTGATGAATTTTGATGAAATGTCAAGCTGTTTGCTAGATATCAAACAGCTGGAATATAGAGAGGGGTACTGTAAAGTCCAGGCCCTAATTAACATTTATATAAAGGAATTATGTATTAAATATGTTTTTTATATTAAGATTGAACTTAGTCAGATTTATGTATTATATATTAATTGTAAAAGCATGATAACCAATCATGATTGTGTCAAAGAAGGTTTAATTGAACATACTGACCAGAGACCAGATAGAATATCAATTTAACATTAAAATGCAGTTTATATAAATTAAATTGTGCTTTAACATGTAGCTAAGCTTGTAGGAAGCCCCAGATGGTCTGGATATTTAAGGGCACAATTTAATCCTCAAACAAGACATTAGTGATCAGGAAATATATTTTAAACATAAAACTACTAGAATAAAATCCAATAGTACTGCTGTATATTTATGCATGGACTTGGCTTAAAGCAAGCCCTTATCTAACAGCCCACCTGTATGTATTTAGCAATTAGGGTGTCTTTGTCTTTTGAGCTCATGTGTCAATTGGGGCCACAGAAAATGCCTTGCTCTTTAGAAATGCCACTTTAATCTTTTACCCTTAAGTTAGAAATCCCTAAAATTGACACAATGTTTAGCAATTGCATTGTTAGAGATTTTAAACTTATTGTATTGTAAAACCCATTGTCTGTGTGTAGCTTGGTCTCTGGAACAGTCACTGTTGTAAGATAATTTATGCAGATATGCATCAATGAACATTTTAGATTTGGATGAGCATTGATCAACTAACTAACAAGTTGAATCTGATTGGTTCAGCCCTAAAGGGGCTGGACATATTGCTGAATTGTTGTTAGGCCTAGTTTTGGGAATAAACAGCATTCTATGTTTTGAGCTCTTTGGAGTGGGACCTTACTTACTGACTTTGTCTTGCCTTGAAACATAGTGAACATTACTTTATCAACAATTTGGATTTACTGGATTATGGTGAGGCTGTGGTAAAGCCCAACAAAGTGGAAGTTTTGTGAAGTGAACTTGTCTTTTGAAATAGGTAGATGTCATAGGCCAGGGATCAGGGATAGATCCTGGAAGTGTTGCAAGGATAGCAACAGGTAGAATAGGAAGATCTCAAGATCTGTAAATGATGTCTCAGTTGAGCGAAGCCTGCTAAAAGGCTGTTGACACCTCAGACTTTGTCATATTTGATAAAACAGCCTTTGGAAAGCTGTAATGAGTCTGCAGAGGGTAGACGTGTCATAAGGATGCTGAACTATTGTTTAAACATTGATACAAGCTGCACAAAGGCTATTGATGGTTTGATCCTAATTTTAAGCAAACATAGATTTCATTTGAACTAAGAACACACAATTTATCATTATCAGATATATTTTAAATTAGAAATGGAACTATTCTTTTTAAATTTTGATTCAGCTCATATTAATACATGACATGCCCTGGGCTAATTAAATTTTTACAATATAATGAATTATCACCTTAATGGAGATAATGAATATTTAAAAATTAGAAATGGTACTAGTCTTTTTAAATTTTGATTTAACTCATATTAATTATAATTCAACACCTGAACGGAGATAATGAATATGATATGACACAATAAAAAATATCATGTGACAAAACCACAAAAAAACATTACGATAAAAATATACATAGAATATGCATAAATATGATAGGTAAGTCCAATAATGGTAAACCAATGTTGTTGTTAATAAAAAGTCGATGTAATGCAACATTTATGGCAAAGTTAAATCATGCCACAAAGTCTTAAGGCGATAATGATGATTGTCCAATATTCAAGAAATGCATTATTAAAAAGTCTTTAAATAAAAAACAGAGTTAATATTAATTATAGTAAAATGTCTTTTTGACACAGTAGCTGGTCCAGCGTATGCGCTTCCCACGGTCCGGATGGTGTTGCTGATCTTCTTCATCTGATGGGGGAGAAACGATAATGGCCGTCGATGGTGTACCCCAGTTAAATAGATGGTCTGCGATGGATAGTTCATGATGCGCATTAACAACAGTTCGTAGTGACGCATTGTGTCCGGTTGGTATTGCCAATTTTCCCTGAAGTCATCTGATGGGAGTAGGAGCGATAATGATCTTCTATGGTGTATATCTCTCAAATCGTTCATAACGCACAATCACAATGGTTCGTAGAGACATATCGTCTTCAAGATGGTGGATGTTGTCGATCATCACATTGACTTGATATTACCTTACATACTGCGGAAAGGATATTCACTGCTACTTTACATGCATGTAAGCCATTGTTCTTAGTGACGTATCGTCTTCCAGGTTTTGGATGTTGTTGATCAATCTTCACAGCGACTTTGATCATTATTGGCCTGGTGTGATGAGCGTTCCGGTTACGCAATAGATGACACATTCGATGACCCAATGATGTAATTCCTGATATCGTGTTCTGGCCTGGGTAGGCACCAATCTTGTTACTGCAACTTGTTTTGGATGTCATCAGTTTTGCTGATTCCCTTGGCTGTCCTTGATGGATTTTCAATTTCACTGCGCCCTCTTTACATCTGGCGTCAGCACCTTGGACTGCATCACTCTGCGGAACACAACTCTCAAAACACAAGACACAATAACCAAATGACTCTGATGGCATATAGACACAAATAAATTAAATAAAAATTTGGAATATTTTGTACAATTATGTTATGTAAAGTTGTAAATGTTAAGTTTTGGATTTTGGAATAGTTATAGAAGAAAATGAATGAAGAAATTTTGAGATAACATAAATTGATTTTGAATTTTGAATAGTTTGATAAGGATAATTTACGTAAAAAAATTTAAATTTGGAATAAGTTGGATGAAAAAGTAAACAGGATATCTCACTGAATAATTTGGAAAATAACACTGCAAATGATTTTGTTGCAAAACACACATTCTAGATCTAAGAAATATAAACTCATACACTACATTGTTAAGCAAATGAACTAAGATATATATATATAATGTATTTGTAAGATTCTATCTATTGATACCACTCAACTTGATCTCACTGTAAATCACGAGGAAAACTTTTGTTATTTTAGTACGACATGTAATGGCGGCTGCCATCAGGGTTGGCAACATCACTATCTTCCTCTTTGTGAAGATGGTGTATTGTGGCAGAATTTGACGCCTCTTGACCTTTGTTGGCAATTAAGTTGGGCCCTGGTAGGGGACAACCTCCTAGAGGATTTGGTCGAAACGAAAGGGAGGCAACCTCTTTGACCCTACATCCTGATACCAGGATAAGTTTAAAGGTCTGTACATGGCAGGCTAAGTGCCTGATAAGTCGTACCTTGTGGACTGGGAGCCAAATGGTGGTTGGAAATTTAGGCATTTGAATGTCCTTTGCATCAAATTTGATTGGACTCCAGTCAATGTCTAATATCGGAAGCAAGCATCGAAAACGAAAGGCGATCTTGCTGGACTCATGGATGTAAGAAACATTAGTGTTTTCTAGTGTACTGGCAATGGTACAAATTTTGACATTTAGATGTTTGTCGGGACTGAAGAAACATACAAACACTTCAGTCCTGAGTTGTTCCAAAATAGAGACCTTCTGATTGTTAGGATGCCTGCGGCATCGCTCTACCAATTGATGAATGATTGAATAAATAGCTAGTATTAGAGATAATACAATGACAATTGTTTTCCATAGTTTCTCGTCAGCGCATTGTGCTGAAATTTGAAATTTTGGTGGTGAAGTTGGTAAAGTGAAATCCAAAGCATCAGTGGCATTTACTACGGAAGCTAAAATGATAATTGTTTTCTTAATGTTGTCTACCTGATATAGGATATATAGCAAACAGAATACAAAACCAATTTCTACAATGATAATAATAAGGCTAGTGATACTTATAGTAGACTGGAATGAACTATCATCCCAAAAGAAGAATGACCAATCAGTACTAATAGAAGTGTCATTCCAATGATCAATCAAATGTGATAATTCTACAGCATATTTTGCATCCACACTACTGAATTCTGCATGTTCAACATCTAATTCTGATAGATTGGGAAATTGGAAGTTGTAAGGTTCTTCCGTAAAGCTAACACTAGAAATATCTGCAGAAATCTTATCCTTATAAAGTACAGTGTAGGCTAGCAAATTTGCACTATACCATAACTTGCTATCTAACCTGGTAGACCTACAGTTACCATCATATGCATGAAGTTCTAATGCATCATATTTGAGCAAGCAATTGCATGCTACTTCAAATTTGAATAGACTCTTGCTATGAATCTTGCTAACTGTTTCTGTCTTGTTACAGATCAGTGTCCATTCTATGTTTGGAGTATAAAATAGAATTTCTCCTGTTTCCATCTGATAGATGAACTCCCTAAATATAGACACATCTTCTAAAACTAAAGTCTTACAAAAATTCAATATTCCCTCCACATTTCCTTGAAACAAATAATGAGCACATGAGGGTTCATATGCTGGAGTAGGAATATACTGGTAGTTCAGATTCATACTAGAAAGTTCTTCTTCTGACAGTTCTAAATAAAATGAATTGTCTTTAGATACTGCCAAATATTTACTAAAACCTGTAACTAGTGTATACACCTCAGATCTATTTGTGTGATCTGTAGGTAAGGCACTGCTTCAATTTTGTACAAGTCGAAGGATGTTGACTCACTGACTATTGGAATTTTTAACTTAATAAAGATAGATTTTCCGTCATGCGAGAAAGTTGTTAGATGATCCTGCTTGTAATAAGACTTAATGTCTGATGTGACAGTTTTAGAAGGCGGTACAGCCTTGAGTTTGTTGTGCACAAAATTCAAATGGTCTCCTTTACTTCTTACATAACTGCCTGACAGCTGGTGTCATGACTGAGTCATGAACCCTATTATCTGTCACTTCCTCTTGTAGTTTGTCATCCTTCTTCAATAAATACTCAATAGAAGCATTAGCCTTTGACAGTAATAACTGAATAAACATAATAACATAGATTGATTGATAAAATCAGAAAAAATTACTTGAAATTTATTGGGCACTGAAGTCCCGAGCCTACACTATCAGTAAGTGAGGGTAAACATAATTGATATGAAATATCAATAACCATAGGCTGTAGTTACATTGATACCTAGATATCGTAAAAAAAATTTGCAGAGCAAATCTAAAATTGACACTTAAGTGTCGTAAATGCAACCTATTATTTAGCAACTGTCAATTGAACTACTAAACCCTGATGCTGACCCTTGACTACCCTGAGGTGTCGACTGTATTTTTCACAGCAAAAAGAAGGTACTGCATCGTAAATTAATTTATGCAAGAAACACTGATGCTGACCATTGACTACCCTGAGGTGTCGACTGTATTTTTCACAGCAAAAAGAAGGTACTGCATCGTAAATTAATTTATGCAAGAAACACTGATGCTGACCCTTGACTACCCTGAGGTGTCGACTGTATTTTTCACAGCAAAAAGAAGGTACTGCATCGTTAATGAATCTATGCAAGAAATTAAAAAAAGTAAAATAGTTCGATTGTTGAAAATAAATATTCCACAGCACAAAAAAAACAACATAGGCTAAAATTGAAGCATTGCTAGATAACATCAAAGAATATACAAATACAATAAAAGAGTAATTCACAAATCAAATACAAAGCATATCAATAACTGGGAATCATAAACTGATATCCCGTGACCGAATGAACTCGGTATACACGTAATGTCACACTGATACTCGCGTATCGTACTTGAACTGTTGCTACAGCTCTGTAAACAATAACTGACACTGAATGTCGTATCTGGACTTTCAAGTCCATATTAAACACATGTGAACCACAAAACTATGTAACACCTGATGCAAACAATTTATGCCTAAAAGACATCGTATAGCAATAATGCAAAAAAATGAATGCATCGTAATTGAATTTTCCTAGCAAATTCGAAAATTGAGAATTGTGGTTCGAATACTCATAATGAGATAACAGACATATACAATACACTAACATATGCAATACATATAACAAACTAACCTTCCTCATTTCAAACCGTAACAAAAACCATGAACTAGCTGTATTCCTATTTTGGAATTTAAAAAAAATTAGCCTAGTTCAAGTGCGCCAGAAAAGTTGGTTCCAAAGAAACCAATGGTTATCCCTGAGGTTGGCTGTTAAATCAAAGCCATGTAATTCTGTACAAATATAACTGCCCTGACTTAACAGAACAAAAAAAATAATGACAAAATTCACATAACATCGGCAGAATAAAGGTAAATTGAAAAGAATCAAGAAAATATAGTATGAAATCAAAATCATGTTTATTTTGGTGAAACGTAATCTAAGTAAAATCTGTTAGTTGGCATTACAACAGACCTCTGCTGCTGCGGGAAGTGGACCAATCCTTGTATGTCTATCCCTATGCCCGGATTCTCCACCATGTGATGTATTGTTGGGATGTTCTTGGGAATGATAACTCAGCTAGAGAGGTGCATCCATTTGACAGTGTTTATTCCATGAGAAGAGTGCATAATAATGAATGTGTCATAACACTGTACAATAACTGAACTCCAAAACTCTGAGATGACTCTATAAACACTCCATATAAAAACTCTATATAAACTCTATATGAACTGTATACCAAAAACTCTGTATACCAAAACTCTGTAATAACAAAAACTGACTGGGCTTATGGCCCACCCTGTATATATACCAGTTGCTATCTGTGATTGCCATCAGATAGCAGCTTTGAACTAGCATCAAAGGATGCTGAACTATTGTTTAAACATTGATACAAGCTGCACAAAGGCTATTGATGGTTTGATCCTAATTTTAAGCAAACATAGATTTCATTTGAACTAAGAACACACAGTTTATCATTATCAGATATATTTTAAATTAGAAATGGAACTATTCTTTTTAAATTTTGATTCAGCTCATATTAATACATGACAGTAAATTAGTCTTACAGCTGTTAATAACCTTGGGGTTTAAGAATTGTCCAACATCAGAAGCTGGGCTGTTTCAGTCCCTAGAAGAATTGACAAACAACTGTCAGAATGTTTGAATTTAAACTGATCACAGCAAAGCAATAAAACTTTCAAACATTGATAGGACAATCAAGTAATGCATAGAAACATCAGTATGTACAACATATTTAAGTAATTGATATCATAATAATTTTACAGCATAAATGTACAATGATAATATATACAATTAGAGAAATAATGTTAACTGACATTATGAAATGTTTCCAGTTTAAGACTTCAGAGAGAGATGGTTTCTCTTTAAACTCTGTTCAGCAAGTGATTTTTTTAGATTGGAAAAAACAACAAACACAACACTTAGTGGATGTTTTTTACAGTTTCAAAACAGCATACTACTACATTCTCCCTCTGTGTTTCAATAACAATTTATGAGAACTTGCATGTGTCAATCACTGATGCAATGATGGATGGATATAGGCATACCATCACAGTCAGTGTCTCTTTCTTTCCTTCCAGTGGCTTTACGAGTCTGCCTAAGGTGCAAGGAGAGAGCCACATTGAGAGCAGTCACACAATTTAACAAATAAAACCTTGAACTGTCAAGACAAGTGGTTTTCCCGGCAAATTTAATTTTGTCATTCTAAGTGTGCTTGCTGAACCTCCTAACTCAGATACCAACGCTTTGTGCTGCTTATTGCAATATTTGTTGGATTTCAAATACTTCAATGTCCGATACATCAAAATAAACTAGAGTAGAGATAAATTCGCAAAATAGATGAAGAAAAATAAGCCCTTTGCTTGATATATTTATTTAAAGACAATATTAGGATTTTTTGTCAATGAAAATAAAATTTAACAGCAGTTAATATTATAGCCAAGAGGTGTACTATAATCATATAATGTAACCGTCTATCTAACGTTGAAACTTCAGGCTCACAGCGCAAAAGACTAAAAGCGGCTCAGGGTGCCCTACTCTCCACTAGTCACAGTAAATTACAATTTTAAAATATATATTTCTTAAAATTTTATATAATAGCATCAATAGTTCTGAGAATTGCTTGACCATTGAGAGTAAGTTCTAGATAAACACTTTAAGTCTCATGTCCAGCGATGCGCCAACAGTGGCATACCTTTCTCAATTTGGCTCTGAATTGTCTGCTGGACAAGACAAAAGTGACTGGAAATGCAAGCGGGGCTAATGTCAACTCAAAAATTAAAGTTGCCACATGAATAACATTGTGATTAATGTCAACTACCTCCAAGACCATTTTCATACAAAATGACAAAATGATTACTAAGTTGTAGAATGTCAAACGAGCCAGAATAAGTTTGTCAGTGTCTCTTGTTTTTCTTCCAGTGGCTTTACGAGTCTGTCTGAAGTGCAGGGAGAGAGCCAAATTGAGAGCAGTCATAAGTAAACATATCAAACTTTCAACTGTCAAGACTAGTGATTTTTCCAACAAATTTAATTTTGTCATACAAAGTGTGCTTGGTGAGTCTCCTAACTCAGATATCTGCATAATGCCAATTATTATAGACATTGCTGAGATGAGTAGCACCGTGTATTGCTTATTACAATATTTGTTTGATTCCAAATACTTCAATGTGCGATACATCTCAAAATAAACCAGAGTAGAGATAAATGGGCAAAATTGATGAAGAAACAACAAGCCCTTTGCAATCAATTTGCATTTCAGGGTCAATTGAATGTCAAAAAGCAAATCTTGAGAGCCAGATATCTCCTGGTGTTCAAAATGAAATACAGTCAGGCCCATAGCAATAAAGACACCAAACAAGCTGTTACAGAAAATCAAATTGAAGTATGAAACCCTCGTGGACTGATAAGTATGTTGCATTGAGAGAAGATTCACGAACATCACAGCCACCAAGAAAACAGGGATAATCCAAGAATTACTAGGGTAATTAAAGGGGCATGTGTGTCGTCGATCAAAATGTTGACACGCCTTGATCATAATTTCTCTTTCTAAACAACACAGTTGTAAGTTGGTTGTAAAAAACTTAGATAATTTCATCTTGAAAAAATCCTTTGAAACACTTTGAAGTCTTTTGCTGCTGAAGTGCAACTCCTCAAGTTCATTTATTCCATGGAATAGTACAGCCGATAAATGTATTAGATTTGTATTTGTCAAGTCAATAAGCTTTAAATGCTGCAGCTTGCAGAAAGAGCAAACCCCAACCTGGTAAATTTGCGAATTTTTTAGTGATACGCTTGTTAATTTGGGGAAACCAGAGAAAGAATCCTCTACGATCCTCCCAATTGACGTTTCTTCCAAGTATAAGTATCTTAAGTTTCTTAATTGTACCAGCCGCGAAGAGAAAGTTTTCAGTGGATTTTGACCAACATCCAATTTGATGAGATTTGGAGCCTCAAGCTTCTGTATATTTTCCATATCTGATAAGTTGGAGTGCGAAATATCAACAAACCATGCAGATTGCAGCTTTATATACTCAACAGAAAGGAGCGGTCTTAATCGCATTATAGCAATTGATGATCCACTGTGTTCCAAACTTATTGGATTGATGCATAAGATGGCTCTACCAAAACAGGTGCAATGGTCCGGACATTTTCTTCCACAAACTGCTTCATCATCACCTGACAAAGGGCAGTGCAGCACACCATCACATATTTCAGTCGGATGAACACAGATGTTCTCTTTTGTGCAACGAAGCATTCTGTGGCATATTTGTGATGTACAATTCAATTCATCATCTTCCAAAGGACAGTCAGTTATGCCATTACAAACCAATCTATATGGAATGCACCACTTTTGATTCTGACAGAAGTACTTGTCTTTGCAGAATAAGTTGGCACACTGTTGTTCGAAATAATCACATTTTTGGTACTGCCAGGCCTCTTTGCATGGTAAAATCTTGCCATAATAATCCATGTCATACACACAGTCATATGCTTTAGGATAACATACAGAGGAACCAAAGGGACATATATAATTGGTATAGTCAATGTTGGTGTAATTGAAATATTTACTTTGATAAATACTGTTGGCACAAGTGACATTGCACTGTTGGTGTAGCATTGCATTGAGAGCATTAGAATCAGTTTTGATACATGATTGCTCCTGACTCTTTATCACTAAAGGACTCCACAGTTTGTTATATTGCCAACGATCTGGGCATTCTCTTTCATCTTCACCATGTTCACAATCAGGAATGAGGTCACACAGCCTTGAAATTGCAATACATGATCCATCCTTGCACCGAAAGTGAAGATGTGCTTGTTGTGCATCTGAGCAATCATTGGTGCAGTTCAGCTCATCACTTTTATCTGTGCACTGTGGCTTCGAATCACAAAAGTATGTTTCCAGTATACATTCCCCATTACTGCAGGCTTGGAAGCCATCTTCACAAGATTCTTTTATTGGTAAAGGAGCCTTCATGCACACTATACCAACATCTCCTAATTTATCGGAAATAATTGGGAGCCGTGTTGCCTTTAAAAAATAAGACTTGCTTACCTCAGAAATGCTCATCCCTGAAGTATACACAGCGGCAGAACTGTTATCTTTCAAATAAACAATGAAATTGCTGCCATGAAATGAAATAATGAGTTCTATTAGCATTATTACTTGGTTTATAAGTTTTCTTTGGTTGCTAAAACCACCAACTTTTGTGCAGGTTGAATCAATAAAGTCTTTATCAATTTGCTTGTCCTGGACATACTCTATCCTCAGACACATTCTATGGCCCCATATCCAACCCTTGTCACAGTAGTAATCCTCATTGATATCATTGCAATCTTCATCATGGATTTTTGTATCTTCAGATGTTGTGGAATATTCACATAAGAAGGCAGCATTGGCGAATTGTCTTTGGCAGTCAACGTAAGTCCATGATCTGGTTGAGGGTATTGCGGCCAAACATTGATTACTGCCATTTTGTTCCATCATGTTTTTACGAAGAGTTGACAAGAGATACTGGTACTCATCACTGTGGAGCATTACAGAATTATTCACAGAGTATCTGTGTGATGCATTTAGTGCAAATTCAGCCATTTTGTGAGGAATGTGTAACATGTTGAACGATCGCCAATTGTCATCATTCAATCTCCCTAACTGAAATAGAAATATTAGCATATTATGCATTTTCTTTCGAATTGTCTCATTCAAAACCATGAATACTGTATCATGTAAACAAACTGGATTCATGCAGCTTAAGTTTTCAAGTGCATCTTAAACTTGCATGTATACACAGGAGCGAGTGCATCTGGTATGTACACTGCTCAAAAAATTAAAGGAACAGCTCTTTCGATCTTCTTTATAATTGGAAGGGTTCATGAAATCACAGCTGAATGTATTGAATGAATATTGTCTATACAGGGACAACGCAACTTTGGTGACCCCCCTAAACTGATGTGAAAACACAATATGACCAAATGTGGTTTTGTCCACGTTCTCGTGTGGTCCACCGAGGCTGTAGCTCCCAGAAACACATTGTAAAGGATGTCCCAATCATGTTCTATGCATGGAATCGAGTGATGATAAACTTAATAGGCAGTCCATCTCTGCAATACCTTCCAATTTAAGATGAGCCGTAGTCACCAAAGCAGGTTGCAGATGTGCATATTCATGCAAGTGCAACCTATTGCTAAACATCGTACCATTCATTTGTCCTGTATGTACTCCATACACTCCATGTACACCTCCATTGACAAGGAATCCCTGACCATCAAGAAACCTCCCATTGCTAAACATCGTACCATTCATTTGTCCTGTATGTACTCCATACACTCCATGTACACCTCCATTGACAAGGCATCCCTGACCATCAAGTAACCTCCCAAAAACTTCATGTTTGAATAAGTTACACTCCGAAAAACATTACCTTCTGTTTCTTCTGACACAGACATGATGCCAACATGTCAATAATGAGACCTGCTTGCACCTTTACTGTCCTTTAGACAATAAAAGTCACTGCTGACACAACTGCTGAACAGGGGCTCCGGTTCAACTCCAACATGGCTGCACTGGAATGTGGGGCAAACGGAGGAGCAAAAACTCACTTTCTGCATCTCAAATGTTCTTCATGCAGTTGGGTCCTTTTATTGGTCAAAGATCACGACATTTGTGGCACCATCAGAGTCAGTTTTCAGTCACATCAGGACTCCAATGTCGAAGTTGCTGGGGATAATGGTCCTGTTGCTGCATAATGGGTCAGTGTGTGCCTTTCCAGGTCTTCCGTCATATAGTCCAGTGTACCTGTGCCTCTGTCAGAGCCAAGAGACCACATTTGTTTACACACCAAACCTTGAGTCTTCCTTCCCAATTCAGCATCGTTCTGTATCACAATTACCCTTCCCTGACAGCCTAAATTTGAGACAAAAGCTATGTGGCACACTTAAAGTTTGTCCTGGCCTGAAGTTGTCAGACAATCCAGATGATTCAACAATTTTTCATACTTCATTTGACAATTTTTTTTTTTTCCTGATCAGCAAATTCAACAAAAATCACTTCGATTTTTTAAGGTCCCCCAGGACTATTGCTCCTGACATATTATCACAGGCCGATCAGTGGGCTGACAGTAAAACTAAGCATCACAGTTTAAACAATGATATATTGAAGGTGGAATTACATTTGTTATCCCAATGATCTATCCTTGGCATTCACCAGTCTAATCTGACTAAATGGCTGCGTCTTGAGCATTCACAGTAGACCACTGTTATAATCCACACAGAGTTGTTTGATTAATCTGTAACATGCAACTTTACGACTTAAACTTCAATGGACCTTACAATGAACAAAAGGCTTTGACAAATTTGTAAACACAGAGATTATGTGACTATAGTTGTTCTGGCAGCCCATTGGCTGACAGGCTGTAATGTGGAACTTGCATGGGTTTTCCCAACCCAATTTTCACTCTGACATTGAGCTGAAACTGCGATGCTTAGTTTGGTTGGATTCACCCTTTTGCCAGAAGCTGGGGAATCTGACCCAGTTTAAAATGACATCAGAGCTTAAAGTTATTTTACATAATATTATATTGCAACGCTAGAGAATCACTTCAGAATCAGGAGAGCCAGCAGTGAATCAGTCAGACACACCCCCAAAGCTTGCCAATGAACAGGCCTTCACACATGTTATGCAAATGAGACCGATTTCGTCGATTTACTGACTTACAAAAGTCACTGAGATTTGAAAGTTTTTGTGGTAGATAGATCTCTCCGAGATCTTTAAAATGATAGGTAGTTCGTGCATGAGGACCCAGCAGTTTTTACGTAAATTGCCATTAAACATTTGAAGTGGAGAGAAATACTGGGCACTGATTGGCCATGACGCTCATGACGCAAATCTATGTTAATAAGAGGAGACTGACAGATTCGTCTAGGGTAGATTCTCTGGGTGTATAGAAAAGAGTCATCTCTGACATCACACTTAAACAGCATAGAAAAGAACTTGAGATTCCATGTACATGTGACAAGGAATGTATATTTTTTACACAGGTCAATAAAAAATGTGTCTGTCTGTCTGTCTGTCTAGCTGTATTAATAGTATCATGGAGGAATTGAAGTTATTTTTTCCACAACCAATTATATTGGGTCAGGTGTGCTTAGATAAAATGAATAATCGCATAGAAGTACTTACCTTTCCAAACTGCATTCCTATATACATCAAAGAAGATGAACGTAATAATTTAACAGCATCTATTCGACTTTCATAGTCTATTGGGACCTCAGAGGCTTCATCCACATACCAGTCAGATATATATGAGCGCATCACTTCATTCCATTCTAGGCCACTTTCCGCCCGCCATAGGTTACCCCCTCGCACAGCACATACATCATTTGACTCAAGCCAGTTTCCAGAAAAATTTCTATGGATACTGAGGCAGTTCTTTTCTCCTATACTGTATTTACCATACTTCAAGCAGCTCAATTCTAAAATTAGAGCAATAGGGGCAGTAACATAACTAGACAATGACAGAGACTCAAAAATTGCATTGACAATTATCCACATTGACAACCTTTTCCCTCCTGCCTGCGAAGCATTGACCATTACGGTCAAATGTTGTCCATAACTTTGCCAGAATAGAGGCATTTGCTCTAGTCTGAACTCATAAGCGTAAACTTTATCAGAATCGTATACTTTATCATATATAGTCATCTCGAGAGGCATTTTATCAATCAACTTTTGATCATCTTCGGATTTTGCAATATAAGCTGCCACCGAAAACTGATTGGGGTACTCCCTGAGATTGCTCCACTCCTTGAAAAACGAGACATCAAATGCAAAAATGTTGTCTGTAACTTCCAATGAGAAGATGAAACATGGGCCATCAAATTTGGGCACATCTTGTAAGGTCTGAACGGGCAACAGAGAATGAGTAGCGCAGTCACTTCTTTTCGCATCTGCAGCTTCAACTGTAACTTGTAATAAATGGTTAACAAAACAGTAATAGTCAATCGTAAACTGCTTGCTTCGAGATTCAAACTGATAATGGGGATATTCAACGATGTTGGTTCCATTGTATGCGCTTGACATCACTGGTTCTGCAAATTCAATGTCTCGGACCTGTACTCTACAAAGATCTTCTGATTTTTTCTCTGAACGTAGAGCGACAGTAAATTCCAAGTTGTTGGAGCCCATCGACACTACATGCCACCGACATGTTTGGGCAGTTTGAGCAAACTCATTTGCAAAAATGTACACAGACATACATGTCAACCCTATTGGAAAAACTGCTATTCCGTTTTCAGTACATGTCACTGGTCTGGGATGACCCGCTAGACTTATAAAAAAACTAGTATATAACATAAAATTGAAGGGACTGAGGGAACATATCTTACAAGGATTGAGCATTCCTACACAACCACTTACTGCAGGTTGCTTGGAGAAAAATATGCTGCCTTTAGAATTCCACATTCCATAGTTGTAAATTATTATATGAAGTACACCGTCAATTGACTTCATTTGCTGATCTTTAAACAACACCATCTGTGATTCAGAGCACAATGGCCCAACTTGGAGTGTTGGTTCATCTATAAATCTAAAGGGTTTTGCAAGTAGACCATAAAACTGACAAAGATAGCCCTGTGGTTGGTCTGCATACTGAAAGGGTTGTAGTTTGTAAGTAAACAAACATGAATATTCAAGACATGCTAGTGATATTATTTCATATGACAATGTTGAGGTGTTAGTGAAATCCCACAAAATTGTGTGATCATCAACATCATCATTCAATACAAAACGTTTCTTTTCTTGAACAAAGACCCCATTAAAAGATATATTCAATGGATTCAATGTGTTGTCAGAATTTTGTTCATAAATCAAGTACAACTGGAATGAACTTGCTGTCATCTCTTGCTTTTTTTCTTCCTGACACTTAAAATCCACTTTTGGTGAGGCATATGTGGGTCCATCAAAGAAAGTCAGCTGCTCTGTACAATCAAATGTCACATGAACATTGGATGAAAAAGTTGTTCTCAGTAAAATATGATACTGAATAGCTCTAGACTGAGGGTTATATGCAAATGGCATAAGACTGATTGTTTTAGTTGATCCTGGTACAACTACCGTACGAGATTCAATTGTATTGAAGGTGACTGTTACATTAGCTTGAACCACTTTTAAGGCCAAAGACAATGCATCCTGTATTATCGCATTGATTATGTTCACTTCGACATCACTTCTTTCATGAATTAAATGTCCACTTTGGTGGATAGTAGTGATGGTGTTGTAGGTGACTCTCAAATTGCATTGAACGGCTTGAAAGTGAAATGTTAGCTTACTCACCATGAATACTTTAAATATTTTCAGCTGAACTGAACTCAAGGAATGATTTGTCACAACAGTACTGAACTCCTGGTTCATGTAAAAAGTAATACCATCTGTGTCATCACTTCCATAACTGTCTCTTACTGACAATGCGAAGTAATTGTCTGTAAATGGATCTCCATTAGGGAAGTTGTCAATTGTCACATTAATGCACAAACCATCTGGAACTTTTAATTTCCACACACAAGCCATTTCACTGTCTGTTTTCATTTCAACTGCACCACACAGGCCTTTCAATCTGGCACGGCAATGAGCATATCTTTGCAGATTGCATTCTGTCCAAATTTTCTTGTAGCTAAGCTGTGTATTATATAACATATCAATCAAATTTGATTTAAGTACATCCCTCAAATTGAAAGAAATACTTCGAGAAATATAATAACTCCAATGATGACGAGTTTCCAGACTTTGGTGATCTCTTATGAAGAAAAGGAGACCAATGGTAATTATGAAAATTGACATCATGCTTTCTTTTAATTACTAAGTTAATGAATAAAATAATTGATAAATAATATATTTATGTAAAATGATATTTAATATTTGTGAATTGCATATGCAGATTGTGTTTTCCTTTCCAACAGAGAAATTCTGCAGGATGAAGGACATTACTACAAGTCTTTTTATATGACTGTACACTTGCATGTTAATTATTGCATTTTTTCAAATATTGTCTATATGCTCAATTAAGGTCTTAAAATTCTTACATCGGTATTTCACAGTTATGTGATACATAATTTAAACACAAATGACTTTAACCCATATATCAGCCAATATGCACATCACAGAAATTCAAGACTAAATAAATAGCATTTATTTTTAAGTGCTGTAATTATTGAACTGGAACAATTTTTTCAGAGCTATTTATCGCTGTTTTATATTAAGTCAAGAATTCAATTATCCCCTCACGTGCAGAACAATTGGGAGTGGTAAACAAGAAGACATTTCTAACAATTGGTCTATATTAATTCATAATGAGATACAACTAGAATGCTGTCGAGAACGACAAATATACCCCCCCCCCCCTCTCGGACCCCTGTGTTTCTGTAAACCAATGCAGGACACCCTACAGACATACCTTACCAAGCATAAAAGCAGCAAGATGTATATTGCACTCTAACTTTGAAGCTTGTACATGTGGAAATAGGTCAAGGGCGTTTTGCCACTGATCTTTTTTGCATTTTGGAAACAATAAATCTATATATACGTATTAGATTGAGAAAGACTTTGTAGTTACTGTGAAGTGCAAGCATGGGAGCTTTCAGGAGTGGTACGATGACACTTTTAAAAACTTGTCTTATTAGAATATTTATATCAACTGATCGCCACTCACAAATCTTTCGTTTTCCTGGTGAGACATTCAACATATTTCAATATATGAAATTGAAAGTTCCAAATGGTTTGTGCATTAATGTGACAATTGATTACAAAATAATTTTATTTTATGGCTGGAAAAGTCACCCAGAGAGGCGGAAAAGTTTGCTTTCATGGGGTCAGTGATGGAAATGGAAAATTTTTGTCGGGGGAGCTATCAGCTGCCGCGGCAGAGGCACGCCATTCCAAATTTTTAAACGGGGAACAATTCTGAAACAAGGTTTTACTTTTGGCTAATAATACCCGGAGGACTGAAAAAGTGACCATGATAATTATATATTTCCACTGGTGTTCATGGCAAGGAAGCAAATTTCTTATAGTTTTAATGCAGCTGGTTTTACAATACAGGAGAAGCAAAGGAACCAATGGTACCTCACAAAACTTAACATTAACGCAAACTCTAGTATAAGTGCTTATAAATGTTCCTGAACTTCAGCTTTTTAAAAAAGGTTCTGAAAGATTCAGTGCAAGAAACCAAAACTTTTCAAGGAGTCTACATGTATATAGAAATAATAAATGCAGTAAAAGTTCAGAAGGTTTTGAAATGTCTGAAAATTAGGTGCCCAGAATGCCTGATCATCATGACCTTCTGGTGAAGACTTGTCGTACAGAAGTTCATGTACTTCGTGATGAGAAATGACGTTAAATAAATATTGACATACACTACATACATACAAGAAAACTGAAGTCCAGACATCTTTTGTAGTCAATACGTTTTTAGCTAATAAAGCAATCAATGATTAAGTCTGTGCTTCAATTTTAGGATTAGCATGGTCTATACACCCTGACCAAGCATGATTTTGACAAAGTGTATGTCCTGCAACACCCGAGCTTTACCCCACAGGTATTTACACACTCTAAACACAGGGTGGTCAAGATGACAACTCTAGAGTGGTAATTCCTGGTGCCCAAACCTTCAACTACTTGAGTCAAAATTACTAAAAGGTTGTGAATATGACAAATATTGGATTTATTAAGCTGTCCCACTCTGGTAATCAGAGCTCTCAGATGATGATCAAATTGACTACCTCTCGGACACTTACATAGTCAACATAGTCATTTTGATTATGATTAAATAGTCAAAATGACTTTCCAGGACGTCAGCGCCAAATTTTTGCAACCATTACTAGCCTAAAGTGGTCATAACCTAGTCACAGTGACAACCAGATGTTTAGATGTGGCAATGATACAGTGCAGTTACTCTCCTTCATCCAGGGTCTATTTTTAGCCTTAATTGGTGACATCATCACTTGTGACATCATAGGAGCTTTGGTGACATCAAAATTGCCTGGCTAAAAGAAGTGAAAGAAAGTAGCTTCCTGACAGCAATGTTATTGCAATGGAGGGCGAAAACATGTCAATACTTCCAAAATCAGAATATTCTTAAAAAGAAATTGTCTGGTCATGGCACAAGGAAAAGGAGGAGACTTACTAACTTTACAGAGGTCTATGGAATAGTGTGTCCTTCAAAATGTACAATTACTATATATATTCTTTTATTGACATCTACAAATATCACAGTTGATACATATGTCATTTATAATGGAAATATAAAATACTAGAAAATGCCCATTAGTGAAATAAATAAGTTTGGCAATGCATCATTGTGAAGTGATGCTGTTGAGGCTGTCGTTAAAGTAGGGAAATATTTTAAGGAGACCTGGTATTTAGAGTGAGTTGTAGGTGTTTAAAGTTGAAAAGGTTTTAAAATTGTAAATGGGTAATTGTTGACATGCTCCTGTAGATGGCAGGGAGATGTTTCCTGGATGATGCAGGGCAATCAGAGATGTATTATAGCCAGGTTGGCAGGTTATCGGATCAATGATAACATAGGGACAATCTGCCTCTTGTGTAAGGTGCTGCCACCCGTGGGAAAATGGTTATAAGAAGTGGCTCCCTCTGTGGAGGAGTTAAATATGAGAATATGCAGTTTCATGCACTCCTGGTGGGAGATCAGTGGTGGAGTAGGGAAACAGAAATGAGAGGGGAGTTACACGATTGTGGGCTCCCATCTGAAGTATGAGAGGAAAAAAGAAGGATAGGTGGATAGTTTGGTTGAGTGACATGCCTGTGGGAAGCGTATATAGCTGGCAACTGGGTTGATCACGTGACCTGAGTTTTAGCTCAAATGTTAGTGGGATATAGCCTACAATCAAACAATATTAATTATATGCAATATTAACTAAACTGAACCAAATAAAAAACGCAAAACTATTTCCAGGACTGTATTTTGTGTATAAGCTTCAGGTGGGTTTTTGAGTTTATGTGTATGTATAATCAGATGTCAAGGAACCCAGTTGCATAAAATCACTCAATTGTGACCATTTCTTGTGTGTCTTGCCAGGTTTGTCACATTGGGGTACAGCCACTGGATGGGGGTATCAGGCACCCCATAGGGCAAATCTAATGATTTCTTGTGAAAGCTTGAAGAAAATGATGAAAAAGGCCACACAATTCACTTCAATAAGTGCCATCTAACTCGTTAAAAAATTTGATTTTTGGAAAGTCAGACCAGAGTTTGTCACACACAATGATATTCCAATGCAGCAATGCAGCCATGGAAACAAGTCCTCAAACAGCCTGTACAATAGCTGTGGCATCAAAAGTCTTATGGTCTATCAGAAAGACCTAACACAACCTCTATAACAGCTTACCAGGTAAAAATTGGCACTGTGTGTGCCGGTGTGTCCTCCTTGTGCTATTCTGACAACCTGACATCTGCCGCCGCAAGAAAAGTCATGAGGAGGGTACACTTGGAATTGCTGCTTGTCCTATGGCTGCTATAAAGGGTGTGTAAGGTCGTTTTGATGGACCCTAAGCCTTTTACCACTCCAGACAATTTGAGGACCTGTTTCCACAGTTGCATTGTTTCACTGGAATATCATTGTGTGCGACAAACTTAGACATGACTTCTTAAAAAACAAAATTTTAGCATGTTAAGTGATTACAATTGAAGTGAATTGTATGGCCTTTTCCATCATTTTCTTCAAGCTTTCACATGAAATCATCCGATTTGCTCTTTGGGATGCCTAATGTCCCAGTCCACTGGCCATACCCCAATGTGATAAACTTGGCCATAGACTTGCAAATAACAATCACACTTGAATGATTTTTTGTGACTGAGTTCTTTGATACCTGATTACACACATGCGTACATCAAATAGCCCATCAGAAGCAAATACAGAAAAATAAAGCCCTTGGAATAGTTTTGCGTTTTTTATTTGGCTCAGTTTATATACAAACATTAATTATATATATATGCAATAAATAGCTAAAATTCAAGAATGAGTAATAAACCTTTCAGATAAAAGAGTACCAAACACATGATTAAAAGAAATACAAACTAGGTTCCAGCCACCCAAATAGTAATAAAGTAAAATTGCAATTGATTAAAACCAGAGCAACAGACATACAAGATAACAAATGTAGTTTAATTGACAATGCATGATATTTCATATTCCAGACATTATTTACAAGACAGGCATCAAATAACATACACTGTTGCTTTAACAATACTATAATAAAAAAAAAAAAGTTCATTAAATGTTAAAATTAATTCCTTTAATTAAAGTGTAAATTGTAAGCTTATTATTATTGTTTTCATAATAATCACAATAGTGTTTTATGACCGTGTGGACGTAGGAAATATGTTGCTTTAAATGTCAGCTTGAAGTAAAAATTTCCCTAGTATATTTAGTAGGTCAGGTTCCTTACTTTTCATTATTGATGTAAATTTGTCAGTATCATTCAAAGACCGAAAATTGTTGATAAATCTAACAGCTGTCGAGTACAAATTTTCTCGGAAAGATTCATTAGCAGGGCATACTATAAGGCAATGGATTTCTGCAGTTTTTTTTTCAGATCTCTGGAATAAGGAAACCAAACTCAAAACGGAAATTTCAAACAACCATTTTTAGTGCACAGAGGACACTTCACCTTGGGAGCCCATTGTCATATTGAGCAAATAAAACCCTTAGGATAGGTGCACCCAAATATGCAGAGGTCTTAGCACCATGAAAACCAAATAAACTCCAAAATGGGATTCAGGGTCTTCAAGGTTTGATCATGGACAGTAAATATAGTGTATAAAAGGTACTGGCCTCCTGTCCAGATTTACCACATTATCATGTTTCTAAAGTAATTGGTTTGGACAGGTATATTGGACTTAATATGGGTATACAGCTGTAGAGGGATTTATATACTCGTTATACTGCCATGCTCATGAATGCAGCAGTATCTGGGAAAAAGTAAATTTCAGACAGGCAGAAAGCTGGGCTGACATTGCCAGACAACTATACTGTAACTACAGCTATACAGACAACCAAGACTTTTTTTTGGTCTTAGGATATGATGGAACAGTTACTGCATTGATACAATAAACTTTTAGACTGTATCCGTCAGTTGACGCCTCAGACGTCATCCTGACGTCACCTAAACATAATGTGACGTCAGATACTCACTGGTAGAGATTTTCGAAATAAATCTGGACAGACACCTTCAGTGACAGATACAGAAACAGCTACAGATCTTCTATATTATCTGACCACCAAGGCCAATGCTTGATTCTGATTGGTTGAGACCTGTTGGTATATATCCTGTATCTGTCAGGCTGCTTGGCCTGTACAGATATTTTCTGTATCCTGCAGTGATGACGTCACAATCACTCAAAAATTATGTGACGTTGTTATGCAAACAATGGGCAGTGATTGTTTGTCATGACGTCACAATGGCATGGGCTTCTGGTGACGTCACAACAATCTGTTGCTCCTAACTTACAGAATTTGAAGCTTTCAGACCAAAATTTAATGAAGACCACTGATAAAATCATTGCGGGATATAAATAAAACCCTATAGCAGTGTAGTTCACAGCTATGAACATCATTTGTGTCAGGTCTGCTTCTGAATTAACACCCATCATAGGCCTATCTGACACTCATGATGTTTATACCTTTGAACTACATTGTTATGGGGGTTTTATTATACCACGTGGTCGGAAAAATTCGTAATTTGTTGTTTGCTTTTGGCAGATACAGGATTTACCTTCCCTCAGATAGCTGTATCCGCCTCAGCTTCGCTTCGCCCAGATACAGCTATCTTCGGGAAGGTAAATCCTGTATCCGCCAAGCAAACAACAAATAACTAATAGTATGTACCACAGTGCCAGAAATATACAACTGATTTATTATTATATATAGAGAAGTATGGGGCAGGGCAAGAAGCATTAAATCATTAACTTCCATTCCTGCTGCTCTATACTCGTGGATTGGATGAAAACTCTAGGCTTTTACTGTCTGTCACTAAGATATAGAAAAAGAGCGGACTGTTGCACTGTGAAAATGGCACTTCTTGTGTCATCATGCTTGTCATGATCATACCCTATACTTTCAATGTTAATTTGATTTTAGGAGACTTATCCCCCTTGTTGATGACAGCCAAACGAAAGGATTATGCTTCTAATTTTCACTCTAAAATCAGTTATGACAAGTCAAATGGCCTTCTCTTGATCATGACTTATCAAACAGCCTCCATGTTTCCCATGCATGTTGAAAGTAGAGAAGATGACACTTCATCGGCTATCATGAATCATGAAGTGCATTTTTCACAGTGAACTGGTCCTCATTTTTTCTATTTCAAAGTGACAGACTATAAAATGAGACTATACCAGTTTGCTGCTAAAAAGTTGTGGGAGGGTGGGGGAGGAGGTTTCCTTCTTTGCCCTACTTTATTTTAACTTCATAATTTCTTAACACAACATGACTGTGCATATCTTTCAAAGTCAAGCTAATTTGAAACAAAAAACTGAAAAAGTTAGATATGAGAAGGAAAAGTAGCAAAATGTTTTAAAGTAATTTTGAAGCTAAAAGCACAAAGTAATAAATTTTGAATAAGGAAGTGTGCCAAATTGCCAATTGAGGCAAGGGTTGTCAAAAAAGCAAAACTTTTTTCAGATTTCTGAACATGCTGCACGTTTGTATGATGTTTTTTTATTCCTTTAAATTGTTTGAACGTGTAATTTCAGGTTTAAACAAATAAGTCTTGACATTCAGTCACCGACAACATGTCCGCATTGTGACTGCGCATGGGCTTTTCACTTAGGATAGCAAATTAGTGTAAAATGCTATAGAGAACATGTAGGCTTCGGAGCTTCTAAGAGTTTTTATAGTGTGCAGGGAGTATTTTGGCTTTCGAAGAAAACAGTGTTAAAATTATTTATTGTTTTTATCAGCACAACAAGATCAAAATGTCAGTAATTTTAAAGGAAGTTTTAAAAAGGCCTCCAGAGTCCACAGCAAGTTTTTCTCACTCAGAAATATTATTGTCCATAGTCATATATAATCAGGTTTGTATGTTCAAACCAGTCGGGACTGCATATATATATGTAGAATTTTCAAGTTTCCCTACAGCAGACAAACCCCCTGAAAACTATCGAAGCTGGCAGCTCAAGGTGACTTCACTTCCAGGCAGAGTATTTTTAAGTATTTTTGACTGAGAGACGGACGGAACTTTGTATCGTTGTGATGCAAGGCGTAGTCAGATCAGCTTCTGTACATGTAGATAATATGTATATAATGATGTGCTTGCCAAAGGGAGTTTGAGCTGTTGAGTTGGCTTGTAATTTTAATATCACGCCATCCAAACAAGTTTGACAATTCTTCTAAAAATCTGAAATTGTATGGATGACATAATTATGCAAAAGTATGTTTTGTAAAGACATTGAAGAATTTTTTTGACATAAGAAGAAGAAGACTTGGTTTCAAATGCACCCAAGAACACTAGATTTTAAAAGACAACCAAATGATAAACTGATGAGAGTCTTTGGAAAAAGACCATTTGGTCTCCCAGTTATTATGTTAAAAAATGACGAACTACGCTATTCAAAGGTAATGCCCCATTCACACGGCACGTTACGGAGGTCTTTTGGCGTCGGCGGGCTGGTATTTCCTGGAAATTTGGATGGTTTTTTTGATAATTTGTGACATCCTGCCGACGATTTTTCACATCTCGCCGATGTATTTCTTGCATATCGGCGGGTTCCTAGAAATGGAGAGAACTCCGCCGTGGATGTCTAAAAAGATTCAGCAGCCTTCAGCAGCCTTTAACGTTTTTTCCAAGTCGCAAGGAAAGAGGCAAAATTTTTCTGAATTTTCAGATGTCCGGTGGGCATTTTTTGAGTGAAAACGAGTGAAAAACATATATATGGACATCCTGTAGGACATTTATACTGCCCCTGCGGGACTTCTGCAGCCTCGCTGCCAGTTTTTTGCTGCCTCACTGGCAGTTTTTGTTATCTCGCCGACGGTTTTTGACATCCCGCTGATGGTTTTTCGACATCCCGCCGATGGTTTTTGACACCCCGCCGACAGTTAGATCTTGCCCCACAGGCATTTAGATCGTGCACCAAAGGAATATGATCTTGCCCGGCCGATTTGCAATCTTATTCCGCCGATTTAAGATCTTATTACACCGATTTGAGATCTTATTCTGCCGTTATATACCTTTAATTAATTGTATAATTGTTGTGTGTCGTCGAGTTAGCCATTTTTCTCCTTGAAATCGTCTGCCTCTGTCTCGCCGGTCAAAAAAGTTCTCCGTCATGTCCCGTGTGAACGAGGCAAAACAATGCAGATAAAACAGGCAAGAAGAAGACCTTTTTATAACTTGCAAGATTTGATTGACGGAGTATATCATAAGAAGAAGCCACCATCGTGAGAAAATCTGCAATAAACATGTTAAGACGGAACTTTGTATCGTTGTGATGCAAGATACGCTTGTTTTTTATTAGTTAAACCAAACTAGTGATGTAACATAAATTTACAATTCCTCCCCAATCCAAATCAATCAGATTAGGTTAAATTATAGTCTCTCAAATACTATTCTGATTCCTGACCTTCACACAAATAAAGAAGTAGATCAAAAAGAAACAAGGAGAAAAAAAAGACAATTTCATGATTGACTGTTTTTTTTTCTGCAGACATGATTTTAGGGACCGTTCAGAATTTATGACCGGGGGGGATGGGAGTTTTGGCCAAGGGGGTACTAACTTTTTACACGTGTTTCAAGGGGGGGTATTGATTTTTGACAACACTTCCAAGGGGGGGGTTAGAAATTTTAACAAAGAATAAATTTTTAAAAACACGCATAAACTCATTTAAATCTGCATGAAACTCAAGGGGGGGGTATCAATTTTTGACGGGAAGTTCCAGAAAAACTCCCACCTCCCCCCCCCAGTCATAAATTATGAACGGTCCCTTAGTTCTTTGAGGGCATATTACTATTTATAGAAAGTATTTGTTGGTTTGATGGATGGGCCAGGATGGCATGCAGTTCAACGTTCATCTCTTTTTCACACCTGTAGCACAATTGTGCATTATCTTTTTGTATGGAAATTGTCTTTCCGTGGGAGAATATCGGTTAGTTGTCCTCAAGGCTTCAGAAGTGAGAGAAGAAGAGTTAGATTCTGAGGTATTCAAATGTATTTGAGTCGGAGTCAGGATCGGTGTAAAAATCGGGTTTCAGGTGGGATCAGAGTGAGAGTCGTATGTGTGACTCTAGACGTCAAATATTTCAGGTAATCAACTAAAACTTTTTTTTTTGGTCAATGTGAACTTTTATCAAATTATGTCTTTTTGTCAAAATCATCTGGAATAGTCGATTATTATTTTTTTGTTGCTAACCTGCATGATCATTTGTGTATCAGAGACAGCATTGGAAGGCCCGAGAGACTAAAAGACATTAAGACTCATACATATAAGGTGGAAGATTATCATATCATCAATCATCAATGAAATTCATCCACAATTGACAACCAGTCAGTAGTCATATAACTATTGCCCTACATCTCTTGTGAATCAAACATCACAACTCCAATTTATCTATCACAAAAGCATGGGTTCTTCCAATACAATTAGGACTTCATTATCCAGGGCATGTAAATACAAGACTGAGAATCCCAGGCACAGGTCTAAGATAAATATTGTATATTTGCACAATGTGAATTGCAAGAATTATGGTGCCACTTAAAGCACGAATTTAATGTTTGTTTTCAAATAAATGATTTTTGAGTGTGAATCATTTGTACAACTTTGCTGAATCATTTTCTAATTTAAGCATAAGTGCTGACATAAATGATGACATTAAAAACACTTGAGAATTGAACTGAGTTTGGTCGATGAATAACATCATTTTTATGGTAAAAGCATGTATACTTGCACCATTACTTAAATTTACTTTCTCTATTTTTTTATGAATTATATATGAAAGTTGATGAAGGTAGGTATTTATTGACATATATGAAATATACATTTACATAAATGTCCTCAGCTGAGTTCAGAAACATGTACTGTACAATAATACGGGGTGACTTTGAGCAATTTTCGCCTCAATTTTATTACTTTTCAATATATATGTGCCACTGAATAATTCAAGGGATGAAATGGTGGCAACAGCTTTTTTTAAATAATTATTTGACTAACTTGGTGGCTGGAACCTGGATCAATGAGCCAAAACAGCTTTTGTTTGTTCGCTTTACTTATGATGAAACTACAGCCACTTTTATGGAAGGCTTAAAACTGGTCCATTCATTAACAACACACTTTCCAGAGTGTGGCGTTCCCCCGTGGCCTAATCGTTATAGCAGTTGATTTTGAATCGAATGGCCTGAGAGGACATGGGTTCGACTCCCGCTCCTGGAACTTCACTCAGTAACACCAAATACACCAGCACTAAAAGGAAGCCTGAAGATGGGAAACCAGCACCGTAATGAAAGCTCCACCAGACAGAACATAAGAGAAACCTGAAACCAGAAAAGGACCAGTTCCAAAAATAGAAACCTGCACACTAGCGACACCACACAGAATTGACTGAACTACACTAAGAAATAGACCAAGTCCGAGCCCATGGGACGTTAAATGGAGGTGGGTTGTATCCAGTGTTCTATGCTGGGGCAACTGAAAGACCCTGGGCATCCCTGAATGAATAGGGTATGTACCAGACTCACAGCCTATCATGTGCTGCTCCCAGACAGAATTGGTAGAGCTAGCCCTGTGACCAGGGAACATGCACACCAGAAGAAGAAGAAGAAGAAGAAGTCTGTAATTGTGTCTGTACTGTGGAAAAAGAACAAAAGTTGATTGATTTTATCAGGACACATGCTCAGGTCAATGTAAACACCCCGGTCATTGTTTTATGACACTTCAAATGGTTTCTATTAGACAAAACCCAGGAAAAAACACCATTTTTTGCAGTATGACTGGGTGTCAAGTGTATTCATACGCCATTAGAAGGATGAAAATTTTTAAGACATATATTTTCTTGGTGCTTTTTAGTTTACCTTTTATTTATTAGCAATTTTGGCTCATTCAATCACCATTATTACCCCCATAAGGTGAAATTATAAAAATAAATTAAAAAGCATGTTTTTTCCTGTGTCATGACTGATTTCCTTGAAATAACATGAAACATGATTGAATAACTCGTCTAAATTAACATTGAATGATTTACTGACCTTTCCTCCAATGTACAATGCCATTAAGGGCCTTTGTGGATGTAAGCAGCATCAGACAGTAAGTTTAGACCACCTGAAATTTTTGTTTATCACACATATTCAAGTAAGTGATAAAAATAGATGAAGTTTGCTCTGTTGTAGAACTTCCCTGATGCATAGGCAAGAAAGTCCATGAAGAATTGTTTCATCTAAGCCACTATTTGCCCTGATATTGAAAAAATACTTATGCGGTCTAAACTTCCGTCTGATACTGTATATTAAATCTGTACATAACATTCATGAACTTTTGGGTCATTTAAAAGAGAGGACTTCAGTGCAGTTAAACCAGAGGTGCTCTTTTTGGGACTTGATAGGAAAATTTTGATGCTGATGAAAATATGGCGCAGTTCAACTTAAATGCTAACTGCTTTTTTGTTTGTGCATTTTGTGCATGTGTGGTTTTTTTGCCCACAATTAAATGGTTAACAGTTTCTTGGAAATGCCATGAAGCATGCCAAGTAAATTCAGTATTATATCTTATGGCTAAACTCCAACACCTGAGACAGTGGTCATGGTCCAGCAGATGAGACTTTGACTCATGACTCAGACACTCACGGCGAAGCATGAGTTCAAATAAGGCCAGACTGTTTTTATTTTTTTAGCTTCTCAAATCGACCGTCCAACAGATTTTCTGCGAACAAAAAAAAATTGGGCGTACCAACAATATTGTTGAAAAGTGTAGCTTGATCGGGACGACACTACCCATGCTACAGATATAACCACGACGAAGAGCACCACTTGTGATTAATATTTTTACAAAATAACTGATTAAAATATTGCCGATATTCAACATTCTCTACACAAACAAAAAGTTGTCAATTTGCGTAGGGGTAAACCATTAGATATTCATCAGATCTGGGGGAGGGGGTGGGGAGATTTTTAAAATTTATAATTTCTGACCGGCTTTTAACTTTGTGGGTGTACTGTTAAGGAAAACTCCCAAGCGCAGCCTGAAGATCTACTTAGGTTTACCTCCAAAGAATATTATCATTGTTTTCTTTCACTTATAAATATCATATAGCATTTTTCTTTCTTTCATTTTTCCAGATCAAGGATCCTCCACTCTGCAACTATTTACTCAAGAGTAGGTGGATATCAGAAGAACAACATTATCTGCATGACCCATATGCTATGTTTGTACAGAGTAGCACCATAAATCTAGATGGTTGCCTATCTAAACAAAACCCTAAGAGGTTTGAACCCATGTCCTCAAATCACACAAGCTTTACAAACATGATCTCTGACCATTGAACTATTTATAGAGTAGTTTTCCCCAAAAAATTCATGGCAATCTTAACTGATACTGTGCTTAGAAGTTTTTCAAGATGGTATTTTTAATTTCCATTTTAACTTACATAGTTCCACAAAAGTAAAATTCGCTTTACGACAAACAAGCACAACTTAATTTTACAGTCGACGAATGTCAAGTGCTAACAGAATTGGACATAATGTTCCTAGTAAGGTCATATCCCTATCCATGCCATGTTATTCTCTATGACGCATAAGCAATTTGTGAGATCATATCTTATACTTTCTATACTATCAAAACGAGTCACAAGCAGTGTCAATAAGGTCACAAGTTACTCAATGAAAAATTGACAGTTCATTTCAGTGCTGTGGACAGGGCCTGTTTGTGAGGTCATTGATGTCCACTGGCAGCTGAAGGCAGATTTCACGAAAAGTGCTCTTAAAAGGTACCTTAAACTTTCCAACCCTTTTGTTATCTCTCTGTTGCTTCCTGAAGCAAGTAAACCTATCACTAAGTAAATCTGTGAGGTAATGAATAAATATCAATAAATTTTTCCTCTAATATGTAGCTTTTTCCTCTTAAAAAAATAACTTTTTATGCCTCATGAGGACAATTTTGGACGACCAAACTTACTGGTGATCAGACATGCTCACTTTGGCACTCTGTGGAATCTGCTAAAACCAATTTAGGAAAATATAATGGTATGAGATTGATAAAAAACATTTTGAAAATTATTTTGGAACCATTTTTAATTGTCTTGGTCATTAAAAAACTTGAAAAAAATGAAAAATAAAAAAGACTGCTAATGTAACTCGATTCCGTCCCAGGACACTGAGGTTACATTAGCAACTTTTAGATGGAAATTTTTCTGTGTTCTCGCTACTTATGCCAATTTCAAACATGAAATTATAATATTTTGTTGGAAAATTTGTCTTATTTGCCTATATACATCACCAAAAACATGAATGACTGGGTGTGGTACCTGTTTCTTTATTGCTAATGTAACTGAAATTTTGCATCCGTCCATTTCATAGTGTTGCATTAGCAAAATGTGTACATAAAAAATACATTAAAAAAAACATGATTGGATCTCAAATTTTTTCTGAACTGAAAGCCAGGTCTCCCAAGAGCAGGCTAGGGGTGGTGCCCTGCTGGTGACTTCATTTATATTGTAGTAGGATCAGCATAAAAAATTCCGTCCTTCATCATTCATCGTTGTTACATTAGCACAAGGCCATATTTTTAGCTACTCTGACCTACCAATCCAACAGAAAAGATTGTTTACCCATGATTTTATTTAATGGATTGACACAATAAAAGATCTAGATTTTAGCTTTTTTTTGTCCTGCCAGCTATACTCAAAAGAAGCACCCTGAGAAAATCTGAGAATCTAAGAATCGATTATGTCTGGCCTTATCAGTATTGTGCTAATGTAACTTGTGGACAAGTTGTGGTAAGTCATTTTGCAGCTTTTTCGTGAAATCTGCCTGAATGTAACTACTCATCATTCGTTGACTGTAATTACAACATGATTGACTACCCAAATATTAAAATAACAAGACCACCCAATTGGTGTGTGGCATTTTCAGATGCACCCCGTGAATCGAAGAGATTCAACCGTCCTTTATATTGGTCCATGAGTGCATCAACACAAATGGGTACAAAGGACTAAGGATCTCTTCACAATAGTAATGCCTGTGATCCACTACTCCATATAATGACATTTCAGTCCTATGCATCAAACAAATATCAAGTTTGTTATGCACGATATTGCTTCAGGGTATGCAAATATTGGTTTTTCATTTAGTTGTTCAGTTGACCAGGTTTTCACACCTAAATCTTGTGGCTTCAATAAACATTGACTGAAGAAACACTTATGCAATCTTCAATCTTACATAAGTGATTGCATCTAAAGGGGACAGGGGAATCCCAGGGTATCTTCACATTTTGGGTATCATGGTCACATGGGTTTGGCCTGATCCCAATGCAGTACCTGAAGCATCAGGACAAAGTAGAATTCAGCGTTGCATTCAAGATCAAATAAAATGACTAAGAAGAACTGAAGAACGATATCCTTTAGGGGTCTCCTTGCTCCATATATTTCTCCCTTCATTCTTTCTTCATATCTTTCTTCTTCATCTCTTTTTTCTCTGTTCTTCGTTATTTCTTTCAATCCTTCTTCTTTCTTTATTTCCTTATTTTTTCCTTTCTTCTTCATTTCTTTTCTTGTTTACGTTATTTCACTCTTTCTTTCTTTCTCTCTCTCTTTCTTTCACTACGATTCCACTGATATTTCTGAAAAAAATAATAAGAGGTTTACATTTTCAGTAAAATGTTTCAATGAGATTAATGCATTTCAATTGAGTAAGTAGTATTGACAGCCTTTAATAGCTGATGATCTAACTAAAATCAGTGTAATGAGCCAACCACTTTTTTTAATGTATTTTAAGGGCATTACTGCAAAACAGTGTTTTTATACTGAGTGATCACCCTTGTTGAATATATTTATAAACAAATAAAAATAAATTAAACTGCTACACATAGTCACCTACTGTGAAACTAAATTACTCAATTTACTAGGACGCATATAACCAACTCATCCCATAGCATAAAAAAACAAGCCTTAGAAATCTGTCCCACCCAATCAGATGAATGGTCTTTTATCTTTCACAAAATGGTTAGTTTGAAGCAACAAAGCGTATCAAAATAAGTTTGTCGAGTCATGCTGACATATTAAATATCTTTTAAAGAATCTTCTGACCCCGGCTGCCAAAATTATCATTCATTATGTTTACACCTGGGTGTGTGAAAGTCTGCCAAAATAAATAACTAGGTTTTTCCAGGTTTCATTACTTCCATAACAGAGAACTTTTTTCTGCATGCAAGGAAAATGCATAACAACTTCAGTATACATATATGTGTGTGTGTATATATGTAAATATCACTTTGTCAAAGCATTCCATTTTGTTTCCAGAAACTTGCTGAAAGTTGTTAACTGTGTGAAAATTTGCTTTTTCCTCTTTTAACATAGCCCAGTGCAGATCAATTTTCCCCAAAATTTTTAAAGTACTATGATTTATGACCTCAAGAATATGTCTTCCTTAGTCTGTAAAATTTGTCACTTTGTTTCACTGTCACAAAATGTCACAACCTTGGCAACTGAACAATGCATTTGGAAAAGAAGTGCCAAAAAAGACACCTTGGGCACTTACTAAAAAATGTTAGTCAAATTCATAAGTGTTTGTAGCACAAACTTTTATCAGAGAAGATCTTCGATGGATCTTTTGCCAACACAAAATTGAGGGGGCGGGCGCATAATCAGACAAACACGGTAAATGTTGTTGAAATTGTTAAAAGTGCCTACTTTTCTCAGAGAAGATATCTGATTGATATTTCGCTTACCTTGAGGGGGTGAGCAGTTTATCAGACAAATACGGTAAATGTCATCGAAACGGTTTATAGTGCCAACTCCTGAGAGAAGATATTTGAAGAATATTTCGCCAACCGCGATACAATTGAGGAGGTGAGCAGTTTATCAGACAAATACGGTAAATGTCGTCTTACCTTTTAAAAGCATGCTTACCGGAGTGAAACGACAAAATTCACACAAGAAACTGTCACTGTGCCTGGTTACTCTGACATTTTCTTGTGTAATGGGACAGGAATAGAATTTCTTGCAGAGATAAATCGTTCTGCCAAGTCAGACCAGGTGGTTATATACTGCTTTTTTTAAGTAAAAAAACTGACCTCAGTGACCCCACATTTCCAAAATCAGTATACATGTAATGATTATATTAAATGTAACATATCCATTGTGATCAGATAATCTTTATTTTGAATAAGCAGAAGTCAAGAAAGTTAAAGTGACGGGGCCAAAGGTATCCTTGGTCCGGCATTACGCTCCACTATATAATTCAGAAATCAAGCTTCATGAAAAAAAACAGAGACAACTCTAGATATATTTATAATACAGTAAAAATTCGGTACTGTGATTGATCTCATGTAAATTGTTTGATTATTTATAATTCGCCGATAATTTTTAGGATATTTTCCTGTTTGCATTCAAATAATTATAGAAACGTAACACTGGATGTCTAAGCGCAATCACTCATGCGCTCTCTCTTATCAAGCATTTATCTTCTCCTTTTTTTAAATAAATGTTACAATCTTTCAACCTGAAATATGTTTGACATGATCCAAATGAACTAGAAACTTGAAACTAGAAAAGAGTAAATCTACAATGATTATTTCTGATGCAAATGTATCAGTCAAATTTCAAACTTGTTGTTATTCTAAGAGAGCAATTGACTTATAGAATTTCAATATTGAGATTTATAATGGTCGTTTCAGAGCCATATAGAGTGTTTAATAGACTGAAGCAAGATTTTTTTAATGTATTTTATTACTGAAAAGTTTATGTGTAAAAACGCCATAAAGTCAGGAACTGTGACTAAACTTAGACTTGTTGTTCAAACATTTATATGAGCTAGAGTACATTAACGTGAACAATTAACATTGTCTTATTCTTTGAGATTTTCTACAAATGGAAATGGGTAGAAAATTTGTGCATATTGGCCGGTCTATGCAATTTAAAATTGCAGGGTGTACGTCTGACACCATGACATTTTGATGTGGTTCAGCTCCTGTTGTACTTGGAGCTTTGATTGATAGCTTGTCTAATACCCCTATTACCTGGCATGATCCTCGTTTAACAATGAAATAGCTGAGACCAGTGTAATATTTGGGCTACACAAGCTGCTAAAGTGTCAAATCTGTAAATAAGACTTTACAGAATTGCCCATCAGTTAGCAGATATTTCATTATGAAGGCCCACATATACTTTATAACTAAGATAGGAAATGATAACATAATATATATATTCTAAACATTATAAGGAAATCTAAGAGATTCAGAAATTTGAAAAAAGAAGGGTCTAAGGTCAGCAAGGAAGTCTGCTCCCCAGTAAAGCTATTTAAGACTTAATTTCAGTCAACTGAGTGCACTGCCAACAACATGCAAAATTAAATTGAAAAAAATAGTCCCACAGACCACAATGTCATGCCACTAATAAAAAGATGTCAGTCAATAGATTTCCTGTGTCAAATATAAGGGCATAATATCACACACGTATATATATATCCACTAGAGATTCATCGTAAGATGAAAGAAAAATCAAACAGAATCATATTAGCAGTTCCATTAAGTAACCTCACATGTCGCCTTAAATTTGTTATTCACTTGTGTAATTAAAAACTTTATGGAAAAAATCATACTCTTTCAATCGACATATTCTTGACATGCAAAGTATTCAGTTTTGAGTTTCTTCAGAAATTTTCAGTGCATTCCAGTTCCAAAATATAATATGTTTGGCAGAATTTTTCATTGTATCTTCATCAAAAAAGTCTTTCAGAAACTTTGGAAATCTGTCAAAATCTGATGAGGCAAACTTCAATAAAAAAATGTAAAAAAATATTGAAAAAAAGTGACAAGTTTGCCTCAGTGCATGAACATAAGTTATGTTATGTACAAACTCAGATAACATCTTCGTCACTTACTTAAAATGTAGGCTAAAATCCGGAGAAAACTTTCCGACCAGAAAGAGAACATATATGCCTAAAGATTAAGATAAGATCATACATTTGGATGAAACCGGCTGTAGATTGGTCTATAGGGTTACTAGCTGGCAGTCTCACAATGATAACAGGAGATTGCGTTGAAGTTGACTTCAGGTTTTTTACATGGGGTTTTTAGAATCCCATCTTTTGGCTAAATTTGGTTGTAAAAGCAGCCAAAATTGAGTAATTACTTAAAATTGGTTTATAAATCTGACATGATATTGTCACACTCATGCGACACATCAACCTCAGAATCACATCAAATTCAAGTATCAACAATGAAACACTGTCAAAAACAACCGAAACTGTGAAAATAGCTTTCAGTTCCATTCATAAACACAAATTCATTCACAACTGAATCAGATTAATCCTTGTAGCTGCAACCAATTTTGGGTATACAAAGCCACAATTGGGGCCTCTGAGGCCCCCATCTCTTTCTCAACTATCAAATATGCAATGGTTTAAAAATGTTACATTAAAAGTAGTATTGGTATATTACAGTCCTTGTCATACTTACGTGGAATGTCAAGTTTTTTTTCTATGCTGTTGAACTGTGATGTCAGAGATGACTCTATTCTAGCATAGCAATATATGTAAATTAACACAAGCTGTGATGTCATTTCAAACTGGGTCAGATTCCCCAGCTTCTAACCAATGCGAATCCACCAAACTGAGCATCACAGTTTCAACTCAGTGTCAGAGTTAAAATTGGGTCTGGGAAAACCCATGCAAGTTTGACATCACAGCCTCTCAGCCAATGGGCTGCCAGAACAAATATACATAACATAAGCCATGTGTTTACAAACAAATTGTCGAAGCCTTCTGTTTATACCAACATGCATCAAAGTTTAAAGTTGTGAGTTAGCAAGTTTGTAGATTTATCGAACAACTCTGTGGGGATTATAACAGTTGTCTACAGTAACTGTGAATGCTCATAAAGCTGCCATTTGGTAGGATTAGACTGGTGATTGCTGTGATAAATCATTGGGATCAAAAATGTAATGCTTCCTTCAATATATCAATGTTTGAACTGTGATGCGTAGTTTACGGTCAGCCCATTGGCTATCAAGCTGTGATGACGTAGTTGACGGGGCTATCCCTGATAAAACTCTTACTCTGACACTGTGTTGAAACTGTGACGCTCAGTTCAGGAGGATCAACATTGGCTAGAAGCTGGGGTATCTGACCCAGTTTGAAATGACATCACAGCTTGTAGTTAATTTACATATATTGCAATGCTAGAATAGAGTCATCTCTGACATCACAGTTCAACAGCACAGAAAAAAAACTTGAGATTCCACGTAAGTATGACAAGGACTGTAATTATAAGTCAAAATCGAGGATAGTGGCAGTTAAATTGGGAACAAATAAAATTGTTGTGTTCTACTTATGAAATGATGTTCAATCAAATTTTCGCAATTTTTGTGCCGATTTGATACGTTGTTGGAAAATTCAGCATAAAAATTTTTAAAGTTTTTCAATAACAAACTGTCCTGTAAATTATTGGGATTGTCTTCTAATTTCATTAGAAACAAGTTTTTGTCCTAAAAATTGAAAGAGATGAGAAAACAAGCATCGAAAATGGCCTTTTTGTTTCTTGCCCTATAAGATCCATTTCTTCTGTGGTCCATTTCGGGCCAGTTTTTGTGAGAATAAAGGTCCTGCACTTCAATGATACCAGCTCAGATTTGCAAAATCATCACTATAGGAGTTTGGTGATGCCGAATCCATTTTTGAAGGATTTAGATCACTAAAAGGTCAACGTTGCCTGATTCTAGGTAAATTTATCCAAATTTTACTCGAAATGCAAATAAATATCATTTTAATTGTGTTGAAATGGACTGACAGGCAATTATCAGTCGTTCAAACATAAAAAGTGACTGTACTGACCATAATCTGATCTATCATAAGGGGCAGGACAGGTGCAGTATTTTTTCAACAACTTGTATGACACGCACAAGGGTGGGGGCCTATGAGGCCCATATTGCAGCTTTGTGTCGGAAAAACATTCAAACTCTTGCCAGTGACCATGTTCAATATCTATAAATTCACAACTTTTGGATGTTGTTCTAGATTAGTTGGACTAGGATTACATGAAATCTGCGATGTGATTGACCAAATATTGTGCGAGATATTAAAGCGAAAAGTACCAGGGAGGCCTCCGAGGCCGCCATTGCGGCTACAAGGGTTAATGTTGCACTTGAGTAGGAATCGACCACACGTCATATGCAAGCAAACGGTAAGAAGAAATGTGTGAAAAAGTCAACTGCAACGAGAATTCTTGTAACAGAAGATTGCTTGTAAGCATCTGACAACCAAGAAAATAGTTAAAGAGAATTACAGTTAAAATATCACCACAGATATCCATTTAGTTTGGATGGACGCATGTCTGCCAATAGATTTTTTATAGCTGTTTGTAGATTAGCAGTTGAAACAGTTTCAAAATTGAGACTTTGTCTTGTGATGTCACTTAAAAAGGTTTTGTTTGTGTCAGTTAGTGTCAATTGATTTAGTGCTTATCATATCTAGTAGCATAGGTGACAATAAACAAACCAATTAAATGACTTATGGTACTTCATCAAAATATGAAGATTAGGAGACCAACAGAAAACTGTCAATGATGTGGCAAAATCAGTTTGCAAATTTAAAATAAAATTTTTTAATTTTTCCAGTGGACTGCCAATCTGCAACAGCTCTAAAAGGACCAATCTTCTCTTGCACTGTAGTTTTGTACACACATTGATATATGATTTTTTATTCAAATTTTAAGCCTTTTGTTTCCTATGTTTGCTTTTACAATGTATTTATGTTGTTTTTAATGCTAGTATATTACACTGAAGTTACTGGTGGGTCACATGTACATGAGATGCGTATGAGGACGTAACAAGGCGAGTTTCCTGCCATGGGACCTACAAAGGAAGACATTGAACTAACTATATATATTACACTTCAATCTGGTCCACAATACTCCATCAAACAGACAAACACACAACTTAAAAAGTATTCCACAGGTCAAGGTTACAGATACATTTGTTCATTTATATATATATAACATAACATTTCAAAGCAACAAACAGGGCAATATTTCAATATAATCTGGGTAAAAAGACTTATTTAGTATGGTGTTCTGATTTAGTGTCATAGAAACATATTTTTTGAACAGTGTTTACAAATTCAGCCAGAAAGAAAACTGCAAAATCATGTAATTAACCTATCGTATATGGGCAATGTGATATTCAAGTGCTATAGAAGGGAATTTAAACTGAAAAAGAAAGAAGACTTTTAGGAGGTTCAAATTATAGGTTCAATCGGATGATATTCAGAAGTCCCCACACTAACAGAAAGGCCTACATTATAAACCTACATACACTTTACATCTTACTGCCTTAATTCTCTATGAATTTACATAATATATATGTATGGAATACCTTTTGGAGAAAAAGTAGCAAAAAAGGAAAGAGTTAAAAATTCTAGTAAGGTTCAATATAAAGATCAATCTTTGAAAGCCTCGACTACTATTTAGCAAGAAGTTTGAATTTTTAGTTCAGTTGCACTCACATTCATTAACCCCCTAAATCTCGCTGCTGTTACTATAACTTGGATGAACGTCGTGACATGAGTTTTTAACTCTGAGGTTTCCTTCCCTGTGCCAGTTATTGGAAGTAATTATGACCATCATGTGCTCCAGCAGAAGTTGTCAAAGTTATTTCTTATTTCCAGGGAGATTGCAGAATTTTTCATGATTGTATGGACAGGGGTGTGTCTTTTGAATACCTAAGATTTCTTTTTGGCATTATTTGCAATTCCATTTTACTTGGTCAGAATCTGTGCTTGATATTATTTTTGGGTGACATGTATACCACCTCAATATGACTTCATCCAACATACATATTATCATCTCTAAGGTGCCATACAGACAACTGAAAATTTTTTTAAAGCGAAATTCGGTGGTTGGGATTTTGCCCGAAAAGGGCATTCTATTATCACTTTCCAGAAATGAAAGTTGGCCACCTATATTACAAACGATTTCAAATCAGGTCCTGTCTTAAATAGATATCTCAAATTGAGTTCCAGATTTAGATTCCACCAATTTACTTCTGTGCAGAGGTAAGTACTGCCGAATATAACATTTTGAAATTTTACAGGCGATTCAGATTCAAAGAGCTTATTGGTGGGACAAACCTCTGTTAATAGTGATGATTTTACAGAGACAATTCTCCACTACTTTAATACTTAAAAGCTATCAAATAATTTGTATGAATTATAAAATTAGAACTTTCTTAAGAAATTTTACAGACTTTAAAAAATTCAGCCGTCTGGAACACTACGTTAATGAGGTTTTTTGATATTATGTCAAAATAATTAATATAAACTGAAGGACAAAAATAAGTTATCACCTCTTTTAGAGCCTGTTGTATAAAGTCCTAGAGGGAAAATACCTTGATGGCAGATGAGAACCATTTGTACATGTAGTTCTGTATTTTTTCAACAAATCTGATCAAACAAGGTCTGAGCTGACCCATTTCATTGCAATAATGAATACACATTAGGAGGTCAGAAAACTGAGTTCACAGATCTGTCAAAACAGGCCTTTTGCATGGATGTCTGGCTGCCAGGCCTGCTTACAGTGCTTAGTGACCAATCTTATACCTGTTTTGGCACTCACTCTTAGGTTGTGAGTGCCTGGAATTTCAGCAGCTGTGGATGTGGCGGTTTTGAAACAGACTTGAGATGGGCCCCCAGATTCTGATGGATGTTGTGCCTGTCTTGATCATGAGTTGTGACTGCAGGTCTGCCTGGCTTTAGAAGGTCCTTCATTCAGCCTGTAAAACCAAACTTGGTCATGAGCTTGCCAATTGCTGGCTGGGAGCAGCCCCTCTGACGTGCAACCTCATTCTGGGACATGCCAGCTGCCAGTATTCCAACTGTTGAGCCTCATTGCTCAATGGAGATTCTACCCAATGGCAGTCTGTTGGCGTATCCCAACTCACGAAAGATCAGGGAACTTTTCTCAGTGCTTTTTGTGCAGTTCAGGGCAACTGATCTCAAGGATTAGCCTATTTACTGCATTTCATGACCTCTGACAAGAATACATAAACATGACTTATTGGTCATTGTTAATGTCTAGAACATTGAACACAAAATAAATAAGTTTGAAGAATTTTTTTCTTTAAATTATTTCAAATTGAAAAGTGATAACTTATTTTTGTCCTTCAGTTTACATACACGTATAAGAGGTACATCAACCCTATTGAAAGGCAGTAATGAGCGTCTTTAAAACTTATCCTATTCACTTGTTATGGCACTAAGATCTTCCCAGTTTTAGTTTACTTCCCTAAATTAACTCTTTTTCCTCATTGTGGTTTTTATTAAAGGCTGCCCTGTATATTTCCATTTTATTCTGAAATTTCCTTACACGGTGTCTTTCCCAAGAAAATTCCATGTCTCTCTGTCTATGTAATCATGACCGATATCCAATTCCAGTTCTTGTTGGTCTATATATCTTTATTTCCTGGTTCAACTCCACAACCGTTTTATTTCTTTGGTGCCATTGCGAAGGACTCTATGAATCTATGCGCCAGACAGATTAACATCGGTCTTGAGAAATAATTAATTTGTAATGTTTCTGCTTGATTAATTTGCTATTGCCATACCATATTTTGATCAGTTCCTAGATATCATCTACCAGCATAACAGATTATTGGTTAACCTCTGAGCACTTAGTATCTTCTTTCACTCAGTGGTCTTTAATCCCGCATGGCCTGAGCTGAAATTGAACCCAGGATCCATCAACTGGAAGCTTAGCGTTCTTCAAACTGAGCCAGCACCCTCTTACAACAAGACAAATACTAAGCCCAATCTGGCACTAAGCTCAATTCATCATAATTAAAAATGCTTAATCATAGTTATTTCATTTCTTATACAGTGCAAATGTTTTTAGTGCTTTTCAGGATAAAAACACCACGCAACGAAAATTATCGTGGTGCAGATTGTGCTAAAAAGTTTCTAAAGAGATTTATTATTGATAATATTGCAAAATCATTGCTGGTTGTTCCCCTGCTTATTTCCTGTTGCCGTCCTACATAATTGATCATACCATGTCTTCTCAGTAGGCCTTTCGTGCTTGCTTTTTGTATGCAAAATTCCAAAGGGTATTCTAAATGCAAAATCCACTGGAAGACCAAGACTACGTAGTTATTTGTATTTGAATATATATATATATATATACAGTGGTCCCTGTGTTACAAGACCGCCCCCTTCTGCGGTCATAAAGTGGTCTCTCGTGGGGGTGCGGTCTCTCGTCGGGATGCAAAATGCACTAGAAATACTACTTAGTGCGAGAAGAAGGCGGTCGCATATGACAAGTCATTCTTACAAAAGGGGGTCTTATAGTCACTTATAACGTGGGTACCACTGTATATTCATATTATTGTGTGCAAGGCAGTGTAATGTTGTGTGCATGTTGCACTGTCACGTCGTGCAAGAGTGCATTTTCACGAAGTCGTGACTCCAACCGCTGCCCTCGACAGAGGCTTGGAAGCTCCTTGCAGACTTTGGCTGGTTCTGCTTGACAGGATCTTCTCTTATTAAAGCAGAGGGTGGGTCCTTGCTTCCTCAGAGGTGACCAGTCTTTCTCAGGGGTTGGATTCTACTCGTCGCAACAACAATGAATATCGCCCTCGCCGCCGCAACGGTGCTTCTGTGCCTCGGGGCCGCTTTCGCCCAAACTGTCGGTTAGTAATATTTCGAAAATTATTGGAGATCAGATATTGAGATTAAAGATTTGAGATATTGGCGCATCTGAAGTACTATAGTGATGAGAATTTTATTATTGTCTTCTGAAGGAAAGAATCCAGCAGAAAACAGTAGCACTTTATAATCATTTAGCAGTATATTACTTTCCATTTCTTCTGTAAGCTCAATTGTATCATGTATTTCAGTAAATGGACTTCAATTTATTTTCGAAATAATGAAGTGAAAAGTTTTGGAAATAGAAAGAGCAACTCCATACTGTGAATCAAATTGCGAACTTAATATTTCGTTGTTTCCAAAATATAAGTAGGAAATTAAAATGTCTGCTACTATTAACGGCATGTGAAACTAATATATTTTTATTTTGAACACTTTTCATTTTGCGTATATATTTCTTTTGAATATATATATATCTATACCCTCCCTGTAACTCATAACACTTTTGATTACCAAAAATGTTAGACTATCATGTGTACAGATGATTCTTGGAGAAATGATAGAACATAGAAATATGTACATATGTACAAAAGTAGATTTCTTGATAATCATCAGATGAGATAAAAAGAGGCAGTATCAAAATTTTCATGGGCCTTGTTTCAGCGAAAATGTTATTGCATTTCTTCTCGGCTTATGAAAATTTCAGATTCTTTATGGCATTGCGAGTAAAAATAATTAAATTTTGTGTGAGTAGTTCTTTTACATTGACTTTGACAGGGAAACACAATGCGCATGATGATTTTGATAATGCCCAATTTCAAAAAAGAAATTCAAGAAAACTGTAAAAAAAAATTGTAGCAAAAACGCAGCGTGATGCCCGAAAATATCGAGCGCACTTTTGCGAAATATGCTGATGACATTTACTTCACTAACGAAACAAGGCCCATGAAGAGACAAAGATTTTCATCTGACTATTCGTATATTTGGTGAGTCAACTTTGAAAATTGAATAGTACTGCACAATGTAGATTAGAAGTTAATCATTCACAAGTATATCAAATAGATTAATAGCTACTGATCCACCAAATAGACTAGCTAATCAATAACCCACCCAAAACCACACCGCTATGTTCCATTTAACAAACCAATCATCTAATCTCAACCAAGCAAAACCGAAACCTTACCAAACCAATTGTAAAAAATTGCAACTGCTTCTCACACTTGCATTGCTGAATAATTGCCAAACGGATAATTTAAAAGATGAATTAACACTGCTTCAAAATTTCACTTGACACTGCTGCTAATTGTCATAACAATATAATTCCATCAAAATTAATTTGTTTATGCTTAAACTTTTATAATGAATTGCTTGAATGAACAAACTCAATGCTATTTTTTGTTAAATGTTATAAAATATTGGACGATTAAACAAATGCAGGTTTCAATATATCTCGTTTCATATTATTTACAAGCAAAGTAATTCAGAAAATCTGCATTTTTCCTTTAACCTTTCCTTGGACCTCCAAAACAACACCTTAGAAATTTGAAAGGACTCTATATCAATAGGATACCATTCACAGTTATAGTTTTATTTGTCATTGAAACTATCTGACCTTACCATAGAACAGGCACTTAAGTAAAATCCACACTAAATTAAAATACTCAAGCACAGTGAATTTTTTTAAAAACCAAATTAGATTAAAAAATGTTTGGCTTTTTTTTTTGGTCTTTTTGTTTTTGCACAAGCATTGATTTCTAAGGAGCACTCTTCTATCATAAAACAAAAATTCTATTGAATAAATCTGCAGCAGGTATCTGTAACTTTTACTTGGAATTTTCCACAGTGGTCATCTTGTGAAGACTGCACAAACACTCCACGAAATGCTTGAGTGATTCTGTTTGAGTTAGCAGCAGTAGATTTCGTTTCACAAATATACTGAAACGTCTGCAAAGTTAACAATACTCCTATTATATGCCCAAGAAGAATCTAAAATAAATGGCTTGTCTGAGCTGATGATCCTTGTCTTTCTTATCATACTTTTGGGCAAAGCTGAAGATTGTATTTCACTTCATAAAAATCAATTTGAATGTAGTTTTAAGAATTATTTTTTTTATATCTTTACATAATTAAATAAAATGATTTTAGGAGCTGAAAAATCGATCTCAATTTAGGAAAGACAATTTGATTTGATTTGTTTTTACTTTGAAACAATCCTGACAAAATAGGGCTGTAATGTAATCTGTACCGAGCCTAGGAGATCACTTTTTAAATTTCCATTCTGCAAAGAATAGATGCAATAGTTATAGGCATCTTTTTGAGCAAATTTTCTTTGGTTCTTTATATATATTTATAATATGTCTTTGGTGATTGTAGATATTAATACATTTTGCAGTCTCCTCGTAAATTCTGTCTATCTCTTTAGAAGTTGCATAATTTTATTTTCAAATCTGCTTTTTGGCAATCAGCCACATGGTATAAGGAAGCTTCTTTTTTATGTTTATCTTGAATGACCAGATACACCTTATAGGCATATGGGGCAGTATGTCACTTCTTTTGAAATTTATTGTGGGAAACTTGGCAGTTTTGGCTATATTGCATAAAATGCCTGGATGACTTCATGTGCACTGAACTGAAACATAAAAATTGATTTTCTTTTGAATTTTAGCATATTAGATCATCATATGTCATTCATTTGACTTTAAAAGTCACCATGCCTTTTTCTGACATGTCCCTCCTGACCTCAGGCAAAATATAATTCATTTTTGGCTTCTCCGATAGACCAGGGCTAGAATCCAGCTCTTGCAGGGCCACCTGGGCCTATGTTGGACAGCTGTTTCAATCATCCTTCGCCTCATTGACGTGTCCTCCTCCTGTCCTAATTAGCCTATCACGTGCACAAAAATTCAGGACGTAAAGCCCCAATCATCCATTCATCCTCTCACCTAATGACCTCAGAAAAAAATGCCTCGAAAAGATCCAAGAAGCTAAAGATCAATTATGTCTTGCTGTGTTAGACTTTCTTAAAAAACATTTAAATTCACAAACCCAAGAACCTTGTCTCCACAACCTTACTAATCATTAATGAAAAGTTTCAAATCCAATGCTACCAACACCTTTAAAAAATCATATGGATTTGACTAGATCTATGGAAGTCTAACAACCTCCCCATCCAAACTTATCATTACATAATTAAAGCTTGCAAGTAAAAAAAACCAACAGTTTTAAGAAGTTGCAACAGAATGGACCTTCTCTAAATAATTTTATTATATCAGAATAATATATTTCATTTGCACAAGTAACTTGGAAATTTTCTCCCTGCATGTAAAATGTTGCATTTATTGGTACATATATGTCCTAGATATTCATTTACATAAGGCAGTAATATGCATCAGTGATTCCATTCATATATCTTGTATAACAGCTATATTTTTGTTGATTTTTTTTTGTTTGCTTTATCCCATAAAAATAAGCCAACACCAATAGCCTGAATAGAGAAAAAATATTCGGTTTATTCTTACACGCGAATCACAAAATCCCATTTTGAGGTCAGACAGTCTTAAATTAAGCTCAATTTCGATGGTGTAGGTGCCTGGCTGATCCTGTTCAGCCCAAAATTATAGGAAAATTTGAGAAAGCCGCAGAAAGGCAATTTCTACACTCCTGGGCAAAAAAAAATGGACCTTTCTAGAATTTCGTATTGTTTCAACACAAAACAGCAAGACTGATTTCCTGTCAGTCAATCAATATAGCAATTTTATCTTTGTATGGAAATGCTTTTCCTGTTGACTTTTGATGTCAGTCTAATTGTACTGACATTCAGTAACACAGAGGAGCCTTGGAAAGCAGTGAAATGTGAATGGAAAAAATTGACATTTTGTGGTGCACAAAGTTGTAGAGAAGCGTAGCCAAAAGACTGCTGCTTAAAAATTCAAAATGAAACACAATTGCACACTAAGATAGTGTCATTATTGATTGACTGACAGGTGATGAAGGTTTGCTGTTGTGTATTTCCTATAAAAATCAAAGCATATTGTAATGAAGTAAATTCCACTAAGGTCCATTTTTTTTGCCCAGGAGTGTAGATACACCCCTCAAAATTGTTCATAAACTTTTCAATATCATCAATTACAATGTATATCCAATTTTTCAAAATATATGCCACAAAGAGAAATTAATGCTTTCTGGATAGGTGCAACATATGTAACCATTTAAAAATTCACTTACGGTCTTACATTGCACATACATTAAATCAGTATGTATAGTCTTGGTAAATCACTAATTGTCTTGGTTATGCTATATGTAGATATTAAAACATTGTCTATCACAGTCCTTAACACTACTTTTGAAGGTGCTATGCTGTTTGGATTACCCGGGTACTGGATTGTATGAACGCTTAAGACGGGTTATACTATAAATGTGGTTAAGACATTTAAATACTAAAATGTGTCAATGCTGAACATGACTTAGAAAACGAGCATTAATTTACTTAACTCATGTTACAATATGACATGTACTTTAGGATAACCCGTGCTAAAAGTTCATACATTCTGGTCAGTGATGGAAATGCAAAATTTCTCCGGAGGAGCTCTAGGCTGGTTCGGCGACGTTGCGCCATTCCCCATTGTTAAAAGGGGAAAAAAGTCCTGCCACCAAAGTATCATTTTGGATGATAGTACTTAGTGGAGTGAAGAAATGAACAGGAAATTGTATTTTCACCACTGATCATGGGAGACCTATTTTCTGGTCAGCTCCCCCAGTTTTTTGGTCAAGGGAGCTCAGCTCCCCCAAGCTCCCCCCCATTTCCATCATTGATTCTGGTTCTGATGACAATTGAGGGCCATTCAATTATCAAAATTAGTCCACAAAATAATGTCGGGACAAAATTGGTTTTTTAGATTCAAAATGGTTTTTTGAAAAACCAAATTTCAATGCAAAACCAACATGGATTTTTTAAAAAATCCATGTTGGTTTTTTGCATTGAAAAAATTCCATGTTGGTTTTTTGCATTGAAATTTGGTTTTTCAAAAAACCATTTTGAATCTAAAAAACCAATTTTGTTCCGACATTTTTTAGAGTGCAGGCAGATGGATACTATTGAAACCAGGTGTTTAATTGCATCACAACAATTAAAATTAAACCGGCAAAAATCAAATGTAGGTTCAACTCGATACAGAACCATAAACTGCTAAAGCCTTTTTTTTATAATGTTCAAATTTGGAGGCCCCGCTCAATTGTAGAGACCCTGGGCACCCGTCCCTTCCGCCCATGCTTTAATCGGGCACTGCTTGGCTTTACAAACTGGGACCAATGCTCAAATTTAGCCCAAGATATACATTATTTGCTTGCAAACAGATTTGAAATTACAGCCTAAAGTTTGTCAGTGCACAGCCTGAAAGTGGATATTCTTTTAGATATTATGTGACAATAGTTTAAATTGTGCTTGTAGCAGGGGTGCCGGAACAGGGGGGGCAGGGGGGCAATTGCCCCTCCTGTCCTTACCCAAGGGGGGCAGGGGGGGGGCAAGGTTGCCCTTTTGATCTTAAAGAAAATAATATTATTAGGCCTTATTTTATCAATTTTAGGCACAAATTAGTAAGTATATATTCAAATTATTATTAACTAACTATCTAAATTTTGTCTTGTGGAATTGGCGCGAATATGATTTGCCCTTTTTCGTCCGACCGCCCCTGCCATCCGCGTTTCCTTCCGGCACCCTTGGCTTGTAGTCTGGTTAATCTTATGCCCTAATTTAGCTGAGATACTGTAAAATATTATGATTGTTTTGCTCAGTTCATTTAAAGTATTGTAAAATGATCTTTTTTATTTATTCTAGAATTGGACTGCACATTCGAAAGCGGCTACTGTGATGATGAAGTGTTCTACTCGTTCAATCGTCCAGAACTCACCAAAACAAACTTCTTCGTGAGAAGAGACGATCCAACCCCTAGTCAAGAAACTGGACCCAATACAGGAAATAGGTGAGTATTATAAATATCTCCTTCTTTTTGGCAGACAATAGACATGTATTTACATAACGAAAATACACATGTACACTTTCATTTATAGAGGCAAATCAAACAATTACCATAGAACGGGGTGACTTTGAACAGTCCGGGGTGACTTTGAACGCTTTTCTGAAAAAGATTGATCCTCTGTGAATGCAAAATTAAACAAGATACTGGAAGCTTATATACCGTACAAGGGTAGCTTATTTAATTTTGCATTCACAGAGGATCAATCTTTTTCAGAAAAGCGTTCAAAGTCACCCCGGACTGTTCAAAGTCACCCCGTTCTACGGTATACAAAAAGAAAAAAGACCTTTCATTATGAAGGGAGATTCCTCTAACACTCTAAAGAATTTCAGACAAAATTGGTTTTTTAGATTCAAAATGGTTTTTTGAAAAACCAAATTTCAATGCAAAAAACCAACATGGATTTTTTTTTAAACCATGTTGGTTTTGCATTGAAATCTGGTTTTTCAAAAAACCATTTTCAATCTAAAACACCAATTTTGTCCCCACATTTTTTTAGAGTGAAGGCCAAAAAATGGCCGCTATCGAGGAACCAACCTGAAATAAAGTATACAACTTTTTAGTCCTGAGACATAATTCGGCATTTAGTCCTGAGACATTTAGAGACTTCGTAGCTTTGCACTTTTTTTATAGACAACAAGGCTGGACATAATTCATTCTTAGCTTCATGGATCAACCAACCTAACAGATTTTCTGCCCACATAAATAGAGTTTGCCAAAAAAATTTCTTCAACTGAAAAAGTTTGGGAAGTAGATTCTCTGGGTGTAAGATTCAGACAAAAAGGCTGAAAAAATTGGGTAGATGATAAAATAAACAAATTTAAAGAGTATGGTGTCGTTTCCACAAACCCATCTTATAGTGATATGGCACACTACACTCTAAAAATATGTGGGGACAAATTTGGTTTTTTAGATTCAAAATGGTTTTTTGAAAAACAAAATTTCAATGCAAAACCAACATGGATTTAAAAAAAAATCCATGTTGGTTTTTTGCATTGAAATTTGGTTTTTCAAAAAACCATTTCGAATCTAAAAAACCAATTTTGTCTGAAATTTTTTAGAGTGATTGAGATTCGAAGGTATAAAACAATTTTCTCTTTGAATATTTCAGTGGTTTCTACGCTCATTTAGAAGCATCCAACTTCAAGTTCAATGACTCAGTCACCATTGAAATGACTAGGAGGGTCAGCCAGCAAGATGCCTGTGTGTCCTTTGATTACCAAATGTTGGACGAAAGTAGGAGAGAGATGGGATCCCTCATTGTTCAGACGGAGACCAATAACCAAGCGTTCACCAACTTTGAAGTCATTAGTGGTGAGTTACTGCATACCATTGCAATGTAGACCCCCAAGCCGCTGCCATGAGCTGCTGCCATGAGCTGCTGCCATGAGCTGCTGCCATGAGCTGCTGCCATGAGCTGCTGCCATGAGCTGCTGCCATGAGCTGCTGCCATGAGCTGCTGCCATGAGCTGTCATGAGCTGCCATGAGCTGCCATGAGCTGCCATGAGCTGCCATGAGCTGCCATGAGCTGCCTGCCATGAGCTGCCATGAGCTTCCACGAGCTGCCATGAACTGCCATGAGCTGCCATGAGCTGCCATGAGCTGCTGCCATGAGCTGCCATGAGCTGCCATGAGCTGCCATGAGCTGCCATGAGCTGCCATGAGCTGCCAAATTTTTCAGCCAGCCACAAGTTTTTTTCAAGCCATGAGCGGTCATGATTTGCCTTCAAAGTGATGTGCGCATAAATTTATACTGCTATTGGTCGAGAGACCATGTATATGTAACAATACGCTTTAGCATGACAAAAGCAATTGCACGGCCTGTTAGAAGGTCTGTTGGGTGTTATAATCCAATTAAATAGCTCGAAAACATGACGTCCTAAGGCTCCTTAACCACTCAAGTTTGGCATGAATCAGTCCTTTTGACGTTTGCTGTAATATTTTATAGTCTCCGTTGTATGATTGACTAATTCAATTTATTTCAATACACAGGCAATCAAGGAAGCGATTGGAAAACCTTTAAAAGAACTGTGCCAGGCTTCCAGCGAGTGAGATGGATTCTTACCCGTGGAATCGCCTACAGAGGAGACATTGCTGTTGACAATTTGAAGGTGATTATTATCTATTTTCAAAATGTTTATTGTTCCCAGAGCAAAAAAAAGTACATTTTGAAGCGCTCTAATTGTTTAAATTACCAAATGTACTCCAATGGGGGACTTCAATGCATCAGGGGTAACCATTAGATAGTGAGTAAACAATGGTGATGTCATCAGTTGTGTCATTGTTGCTCTTGTGACATCAACATTGTGACAATGGTGACGTCACACGTCACAGTGACTCTCCAGTACAGTAGCGCCACCACCAGCCACTGAGAAGTCTCCCATTGTACTGCAAAAATGCCTATACTTTACACAAGGGAGCATATTTGGAGCATATGGATTTGCATGTAGGAAGTATAAATGAAGCTTAATTTAAATAATTAGAGCTCTTCAAATGTAGGGGAGAGGCAGGTTAGTTGATACGCAAGGTTAGTTGATACGCCCCACCTGCTGGTCATAGAAATGATCATTTGAGAAGGTGTTGCCATTTGTGAGAAGCAGAATAAAAAACCACATCTTCTCATCTTGGTCAATGTAGAATCAGAATCAAGATTTAGGAGAAAAGTCATAAAATTCAAAAATCACTGTTCCGAGTAAATTTGTGCTGAAATCTTGCTTTTTTTTTTCTCTCGCTATAGTGAAGGATGACTCAGAGTAACTTAGTATATGGATTAAGTGTGTGAAAAGGGTTAATTATGAGCCATCAAAGATGACCTAGGTTAACCTGTGGTCCAGAGACCTGCTGTTTTCTGACATAATCGAGTGGATGGGTTTGTTGATACAGCAGATTGGTTAGGTTTTGTTGGCTGGCCTGGCCAAAATAACAACCCTGACCTATAAGTACAATCATAATGCTAGGTGTACTCAGTAGTTTACATGAAAAAGCTCTATAGATGAATCTTAGGTTGACATAATCATGAGATCTCCCCCTCCCAACAGGACGACCATCTGATCCAACTCACAATGGTGGCAGATATGCATCCATGGGAACAGAAAGCAGATCGGTGAAGACGTATGGTTTTATAGTATCCTACCAAGGCGCAATTATGTGACTTTTTCTTTGCATTGTCCATCAGGGTTTGGTGTATCAACTAACCTGCCTGGGTGTATCAACTAACCTTACCAGGTGGGTTAGTTGATAGGTTTGAAATGAGAGGTATATATTTTTCACTATTTGGCATGTACACGAATTTGTAAAGCTGCAAAAACGAACATATACACGAATTTTGAACTTGTGTAAGTGATAAATATTGCTATTCACGAATTTGTGTATGTGTAATTACGAACATAGCAACCTTAAACTTGGCTAAAACTAACTCTAAACCTAATTTTAACACTAAACCCTAATGATATGGCACTTCCACGAATGTTCGTATTGGCAGATACACGAATGAATAATAAAGCACATTCACGAGTGTTAGTTTTTACATGTACACGAGCACCTATGCTCGTTTTTTCATGTCCACGAATTCGTACATGCTCGTTTTTACACCTCCACGAATTCGTGAACATGTCAAATAATGAAAAATATATACATGGAAATGACCTACTTTGACGCCATCTGGGGCAAAAACTATCATACAGAGAAAGTCAAGTTTCCCCATATATTTGAACAATGTATTTCCCCATGCACATGACTATTCGTCATTCCAATATCATCGCCAGTTTAGTTTGCAGACGAGCTTTTCTGAAAAACGTCTCAACTAACCTGCCTCTCCCCTACTCCTTTTTGCGCTGGGGTATGAACTCCCCAAAGACATGGAAACATACTGCTGCACAGGAGAGACTCTGAAGAAGTGGAGTACAATGATAAACGTGATACTAAAACTGCGAGAACAATAAAAAAGGAAAACGTGAACATAATAAGTTTTAGCAAAATTTTGGGGATAGTGAAAATCATGAACGCAGAGAAAACCTTCACTTCTTGTACACTCTTAACGCAAAAGGTTCTTGATGGTATACAAAAAACCCACAGCCTAAAAATTTTGTTAAGGGTTCAACTGAATTGAAAAGGTTCAATACTGGTGGGAAGGCCCTATGATGGAACTCTATGCTCCCAACTTGAGAGAAAGGGGTTCCATTGTGGGAGTTCAGTGCAGCTGCATTATCTAAGTGTTGTTTTTGTTTGCTGTTGGAACCTGTTTTATAGTTGAATAATGAACCTTTTACTGTTCCTTATCTATACCGGCTTGTAGAACCCTTAAATGTTCCACGTGAAACCTTTTTTGTTAAAATTGTACAGTCTTGGTAATTATATGAAATACTACTTTGGAGTCTAAAAAGGCAAAACAAAGATAATTTTGGATTTTTAATACTTATCTGTCCAATATAAAAGTCTAACTGTCTTCCAAAGTCAGCCTTTGGACGCTTCAACTACTATTTCATCAAACATTTAGAATTTCCAGCTCTTAGTTGTTCATAAACCAACCGATATGCCAAAAACTACTTTTACAAGTTGGAAAAAGAACCTAAGAATCATACGCTTACTAGAACCTCTGTAATTGTATAAACAACTGCAAGACCTAAATGGCAATAAATGTGTCTAATCTAAATGGTAATTTTTTTTTTATGATAGGTCGTAACTGGACCATGTGACGGGGGTAGTGGAGCTCCACCTCCGGCTACACAAAGACCAACTCAAAGACCTACACAAGCCCCTGCAACTCCAATACCAACTCAACGACCACGCTTCACCCCAGCTCCCTTCCCTGGCCCCGGTGCCCCCGGACCTGCACCCGGACAGACACCCTTCCAACCTGGTCCACCAAGGCCTGTGGTAAGTCATTATTCTAGATTCATAATAAAACTATAAACTCTGTCTGACCAGAGAACCTCAGGCCAAACTTTTTTAATTTTTAGCTTCTCGGATCAACCGACCCAACAGATTTTCTGCCTTCGGAAAAAAATTGAGCATAACCAGAATTTTTATCAAATTGACATTACAAAAAATTGAGATTTCACCCTTTTTTTTTTTCGTTCTACCAACCGACCCCAGAAAAAGTGCCTCGAGAAGATCCGAGAAACTAAAGATCAATTATGTCTGGCCTTGCTTACCTCAAAGTTTGAATCAGGGAAATTTCAAAATGGCCACCATTTGTTACTTCTTTCTGCACATGCTCAGTAGGTCTGAACATGTCGGACGGCAACGCGGTCATGTCTGAACATGCTCAGTGCCAATTGGGTCAGAGCAAATTTTCCATTGCATTTCTACGGCGTAGGCGACGCCCCAGACCTTCGCCGTGCCATCTTAGTGATGCTATTCGACTTGTAATTGAACTGAGAATTGTTTTGAAAAATTTGCATTATCATCTGACCTGTGGCCAAACCTGGGGAAAAATGTGTTCATCATTTCAGGGGCTATTTATAGCATCAGAGTAAAATGAGGAAGGGTGGTAATTTACCGAATTAGAGCTAATAAGGTTCCAGGATTTGAGACATAGCATCTAATAAAATGCGGATTAAGTGGAATTGGCAGAATTTGCTTAAGTTGGCTTAAGCCGCCTCGTATATAGTCCTGTTTGTAAGAGACAAATGAAACTGATAAAGGTGCGCTAAAAAATTATATTATTTTTTTCAGCCTGGTGGCCAACCAGATTTCAGTGGACAAAATGATGTCTTCGGAGCACGGGACCAGAGTAAGTTAATTTGACGTCCCTTCCTTATTTAGTATTACTTGCTTATTACCAATTATGGTACTGTTGGCATCTTTTGTGCCATAGTAGTATAGTGCCAATGCTTTTTCTCATTTAGTTAATGTAGTAGTTTTAGAAATTTTGTTTAGTTTTATCTGTCGCTTCTGAATTTATATATTATTATTTGTTTTAGGTCTTGCAGTTATTCCAGTGTGTTCTGCAAAACATTTCTTTTGCATTTGCGAAAATAAAGCCTTACAACACCTTTGTCTCTGTTTCAAATATATATATATATCAATTATTTTTGTTAACTTTTATTTCTGCTTGACTTTTAGTTCAGCTTTCACTTTTTATATATGATAATTATGTATTTTCTGAAAATACTTTTTTGGATGTTATTTCAAATATACATGCAGCTGGCGCATAGCGTAATACAGCTGCTGTTATACTCTACGATGAGATTCAGTAAATTTCTCAAAATAATCTTTTAACAAAAACTTTTTGAAGCACCTTAGTTGTATCTGATTTGTTATATACATACAGATTCATACTGTTCTCATCTCTTCTGATTGGTCAATAATTCCATCTTCATTCTGATTGGATCATGAAACAATCTTCATATTATCTGATGGGCTTGAATTGGTTCTGGCTAGTTCCGATTGCCTCTCGATGATTGTGATTGGTTAATGAGCTAATCTTACTTTTATCTGTTTGGTTCATGAACCTGCCCATTATCAAAAGTTCAAAAGCTATCTTGAAAGTAAGTTGAAGAACCCAAGACTAACTCTAACAAAACAAAACAAAACTGCGCGCAGTTAAACTGCGGAGTCTTTTTGGACCAATTAATTTTGTAAGCAATCCCTTACTGTCCTTTAATTGTATGAGCTGATCGTAAAATTGACATTTACATCCATTTGGTTCATGAACCTACCTGTTAAATAATGTTATCAAAAGTCCATAAACCATATGGAAAGTAAGTTGAAGAACCAAAAATTACTTACCAAAAAAAGAAAAGACTAGCCCTTCCCATGGTTAAATTTGGACCAATCAATTTTGTAATCAATCCCTTTGTGTCAATTAATTTAAAATAAAAAAAAAACGATCTTCAGGACAAAATTTGTTTTTCAATTACCAAATGGTTTTACAAACCAACCATTGGGGCTTTTTGCATAGGAGTTTGGTTTTTTCCCCAAAACCTGCAGCATTCACAACAATACAGCTGTAGAGTTATACCAAAAACCCTGATGGGAATGATGTAGAGGACAAGCCCAAAAACCAATAAGGGTTTTTCAGTAGTGATGCGGACCAGACCGCTTTGTACCGGTACGGTCCACATACCAACACCTGTTCAGTACCGGATCACCCTCAGTTCCAAAAAAAAACGGTCTAGAGGTTGGCCGTACCGATACGTACCGGTTCAGTCAAAATTGTTAAAAAACATGTAAAAAGGAAGAAAAAAAAAACTTTTTTATTTTTCGCACCTTAGTTTTCCGACCTTTTCCGATGATGTTTGGCAAAAATTGATGCTAAATCGAAAACTGGTACATACCAGTATACCGGACCGCCTCCCCCCCTGGACCGGACCACCTCACCCATGGTACCGGGCGGTCCGCAACACTATTTTTCAGAGTGTTTTGTAAATAATCTCTTTGTATCACTTGATTGCAGACAATGCAGTTACCCAGCAGCAGATGGAGGAGATGCAGATGCAGCAGCAGAAGGAGATGAAGGCCATGAAGATGATGATGGAGATGTACGAGAAGGTCATGATGAAGAAGAAGATGATGAGCAAGCCCATGAGCTGGGAGATGTGCGAGAAGATGGCCGACTGTAAGTATTATATATTATTAGATTACCCATGATAAAAGGCAGGACGATAGTGCATTGTTATGTACATTGCAACCCAGCTGCCTGCATGCAATGCATTTTGGGTGAGTGGAATGTGTTGATTCACTGTAGACAGTGGGTTTAAGAGTGAAAGGGTGAAGCAGGTGGTAGACCAGGAAACGAAATGATCTAATTGAAGGCAAGGGCTTGAGAAGAGCTGTAAAATGAGGGTAATATGACACAGATGCGATGAGTAGAAGTTGGTGAGCCACTGTGCACTATTGAGGTGTGGCTGGCTGTGGAGTGTGTGGATGTTTTTGGCGGGAAATGGACCTGTGGCGCCAGTGGCTGGCGATGTCATAAGCGGAACTAATGAGCAGATTCATGCGCCCCTGGTGGCAGAGGAGAGTTTGCTTAGAAAACGTAAATAAGAGAGCAGTGGAACTGCTTTCTGCTGTGAGGGCTGGGAAATGCGTTTTTAGGTGTGGCAGGAGTGAGCGTGTCAGCCATGATTTTTTGATCTTATACCCGGCAGGGATTACATGGATTGTTTTTTTTTACTGACCAGAGTATTGTCCCTGCCAGCAGGGCATTTTTTAAACAAATTTCAGTGGCGGGGATTTTGGCCAAAGAGGGCATTTTGGCTTAAGAGGGCATTTTATTATCGCGTCTGGAAACATGACGTGCGTGGTGAAAATATTTCAAATTGAACTATTCTCACAAATAAATAATTCAATGAATACATAGATTTAAATTTCACGAATTTAACTCCAGTTGTACTGCGAATTGCTACATTTTAGCAATTTTATTGTGAAATTTAGAATCAAAGGGCACTTACTGGTGTGGCAAATCTCTGTCAGTGGTGGGGATTTTGCAGGGGCTGGTGGGCCAAATCCCCATCACTGGGCATGTTTGGTGTCAATACATGGTTGGTCTTGGAATAAAAGAGGCTACTACATGGCATGGGCTGTATTTCCCGGATATTTTCACCCGAGAGACCGAGACTCTGTATATGCTGGGAAGAGGATGAAAAGATCAGGAAAGACAATATCGGGAAATACAGTTCAAGCTATGTAATAACTTATTTATCCCGTAAAACTTAAAGATTTGAAAATCATTCTTGTGTACATATTATACATCCATCATCATTTTCCCTCGATTTGTCTGTATCTTCCCCCATATTTTCTGGCTTACAAAATATTGCTCTGGACACTTGTTCAGTGTCAGGGAAGAAATGTTGCGAGAAATTGGATAAAAATTATTTATATCCTATGTCTGGGTCACCTTTTTTTATACGTTCTCTTTCACAGCATACACCGTTGCACTTATTGGCGGACCAAATGCCACCATTGGACGTGTGCAGATTAACTACGGTGGCGAGTGGGGAACCATTTGCAGCAAGAACAATGAATTCACCGAGAAGGAAGCCGAGGCCGTGTGCAAATCCATGGGGATGTAGTAAGTATTGGTTTCTTATACATTTTCTCCGCCTGAAACATGAGAGGGAGGGTTGGTCTAGCGGTAGCGTGCTGGGCTGCCAATCGCCGGGTCCAGGGTTCGAATCCAGCTCTTGCCGGGTCACCTGGGCCTATGTTGGACGGCTGTTTCAATCATCCTTCACCTCATTGCCGTGTCCTCCTCCGGTCCTAATTAGCCTACCAAGTGCAAAAATACAGGACGTAAAGCCCCAATCATCCATCCATTCATCCGCCTGAAACAGTCATACACTGCTCACACAAATTAAAGGAGCAAAGGGGTTTGTTTCATTTACACTAGACGAAAAAAGAGTTCTTACCGAATTATTCAGAATCGGACTGTTCCTTGTGACGTCATATTCCTATCCATGCCATGTTATTCTCTTTGAGTCATAAGCAATTTATGAGGTCATAGCCTACACTTGCAATGCTATCAAAATGAGTGACCAACTGAGTATCAATGAGGTCACACGCTGCTCTATGACAAGTTGACTGCTTATTTCAATGAATTTGATAGGGCTGTTGTGAGGTCATTCATGGCCACCAACAGCTTTTCAGTACAATGTAAGCACTCGTTTTTTCGTCTACTGTAATATTATTGCCAGTCATGGCTGTTTCAGGCCATTCCACACCAAATGAACCAAAACTTGATGTGTTGACCCTGTGTTTGTCATCATCAAATTGATGTCACACTCATCCTCCTGGGTGGGGGGGGGGGTGGGGGGCTTCTTACTGTATGTTTGTCTACACCTATGCTCGGCTGAAAAGGTCTCTTCAAGGGGTAATTTTCCCCAGCTAAGGGTCCTAAAATGAGGTCTGAAATTCCCTAGACCTGGTCCATCATTTCTAGAATCCAAAATTTCGCAATAAAATCCCTTTTGGAAGTCTGTATATGGCAATAAAAAGATATCAATTTGTAGAAATTATTGAAATAATTACTTTTAAATGAACTTATGGAAAAATTTTATGCCTCTTTGAGGGTGAATTTTCCCTACTTCAGGGTCCTCTTTTTGGGTTCACGGCAATCCATTACTGGGTCTGGGTGCAAGACGCTCAGCTGAGCACCCCCGTAATTTTTGATGAGAACCCCCCCTAGGCTCATCCTCACATGTTCATTATTCTTGTCAGTTCATCCACGGTTATTTGAAGCTGTTAAAATTCGAAGTCGCTATCATACTATGATTGCCGCCTTCCTTCCTTAAATAATGTGAGCTGTGTTGCCTGTGTATTCTGTTATTATATGGCTTGGATGGTTATTTCCCTGCTATTTTCACTGTAGAACCTGTATTTGCCTTGACACCTGAAAGTTCGAAGGAAATACAGGATAGAGTGCCGAAGGTGGAAAAAGCCCATGAGAGAAGGACTATATCATCTCTCTCATGAGTGAAAATTGGACTTTTGTTTGGAGTTTGGAATAATATATATGTCATGAATTTCAAATGGAAGATTGTTGAGAAAGTTCTGCAAGATTGCAAAAATATTTTTTTGTTTCCAAAATTCCAGTTTCAGACGTTGAGATATATATGTGTGGCTAAGCCGCCCACTCCTAGTATGTTGAACTTCTTGCGTTGCAATGAACATTTTTGATGTACCTAATGGATAAGGAAATTAAGGCATTCGCATTGGGCACATACATATTCGTGCTAGGAATTTATAGTTCTTGACAAAAGAAACTTCGAAGGGAGATATGAATGTCAATAAGATATCGTCAGCAAAAATGTATCTTGCTTTTTTTTTCACTATGAGTCATTTGTGTCTCAAAATATACAATTTAGAAGGTTTCTATTTTTTTCTATTTTCAATAGTTTTCTCCTTTTTTCAATGCAAAACCAAGACGCTTGCATTGATCTTGTGTTTACATTCTAAAATGGTATCAAACTTACATGTTTTCATTATGTTACTCGAGGTAACCTCTATGCACGTCAAGCCAAGATGGAGTTCAATTCTCATTAAAATAGAGTTGAGCTAAATGTATGGTTGCAAAGCCAAGTGCTTAAAGGAGCAACCTATTACACCTAACAATCTATAATATTATATCTCCCAACTTCCTAAATCTGCTATCTAACCAGCACTACGTTAAGCTAAAGGGCCGGCCCCCTTGCCAAGTGCTTAGGAGCAACCTGTCATACAAAACCCACTGCACTCACTATGTTTGTTTGTTTGTGTTTTACGCCTCTGCAGCACCTTAGTGGGCTATATCGAGGCAGGCGATCGCCGTATGATGATGAGATGAGAAGACTGTGAGTCTGGCACATACCCTATTAATTCATGGATGCCCAGGGTCTTTCAGTTGCCCCAGCATAGAATACTGGATACAACCCGCCTCCATTTAATGTCCCATGGGCTCGGACTAAAGTGAGTTCCAGGGGTGCACTGCACTCACTATATTATAATACTAATTTAAAAAGTAATCGTCGTCTCTTTGCTTTGCAGTGGCGGCCGTGTGTTGACAGACAGCCAAATCACAGCCAACATGAGAAGAAACCCACCCAGCGCAATCCACCTTGGCAACGTCCGTTGCCACAAGGATATGTACTTGCAAGAATGCTGCAAGAACCAGATCGGAGTCAACGACAACTGTAACCACAGTGAGGATGTCTATGTGCAGTGCCTTGCTGGTAAGATTATAAGATAACAAAGAGGTTTTACTTCACTTATAGGCATACACTCTAAAAAATTTCAGACAAAATTGGTTTTTTAGATTCAAAATGGTTTTTTGAAAAACCAAATTTCAGTGCAAAACCAACATGAATTTTTAAAAAAATCCATGTTGGTTTTTTGCATTGCACATTTTTTAGAGTGTATAAATTATGGGTTCCGTAAACATGTAGGTCACCATGGAAACAATGCTAACACTGAATTTAAAAATATTATTTAACCCCACTGTTGATTGATGTAATACTGCACTTCATTCTAGCTACAATTAATTGCACTCAAAATATACATTTGTCAATTAGGTGGAGACCATTTAATGCCAGTGGTACTTCTTGATAAGGCATTGCTCAATTTGGGAAAGAACATTCAAGGGCCATCGTCACAGTGAAATGAATAATTTCCCGCCGAGGAAAAATCAAGCCCCCCTGGATTCTTCTGATCAATGGCACTCATGTTGTTCTTCTGATCAATTGCACTTATGTTGTTCTTCTGATTAATTGCACTTATGTTGTTCTTCTGATCAATTGCACTTAATATTTCCTTTTGATTGCAGCTCCCAAATTCTGTGAAACCATGATGAACATGACCATGAAGGAGGACATGAGAATGATGAGAAGTAATTGATATTTTAATGCATTTAAATTTGCTATTTTAAGATGGGAGTTGTAATGGTCCTCGTCAATAACCAGCAGTGTAAATGGCACTTTTTACATAAATGTAAGAACCTGATTGGTAATTGTGATAATAATGAAGCAGCTGGTTAATGGTGTGTGCCATACAAATACAAAAAATTACCAAATCCCATGCCTAAGGGAAATACAAAATGCCCTTTAGTTCCCATAATATCAGTACCATAAAAATCATACTTCAGAAAATATTTTACATTTTTGAAAATTACAGGGCTCTCTTATAATAATTAATGGCAGGTTTAGTCTTAAACCAACTCTAGTTTCTAAGTTTACCACCATCCCACTTCAGTGACAAAGTGGCAGTACTGTAGCAAATACTACACTTATAATTCAATGTCAGCAGCAATTCCAATCGTTAACCTAAGTTCAAATTCTGTTATTGCAATTGGGCGGTGCCTTTAGCATTTAATTGACTTGAATTTTTTCCTATAATTCTTTCCTATTTTCTCCAGACATGGGCTGCGCCAAGATGCCTGAAGACATGGGTTACAGCATGATGAGAGAAATGGGAGAGATGGACCCTGAGATGAAGAAGAAGAAGATGGCAGCCATGAAGATGCTCATGCCCAAGTGCATGATGGGGGCCGCCACTCGTAAGTTAATAACAATAGTATAGTATGATTTTATATAGCGCCCTTTCCAGATAAATCTGCTCACCGCCATGACATCTTGATTATACATGTTAGACTGTAACACATTGAAGATAACTTACTTTGTATAAGAACATTGATAATATCTCAGTGTATATTGATGATGTCTCATAATACATTGATGATGTCTCATAATACATTGATGATGTCTCATAATACATTGATGATGTCTCATAATACATTGATGATGTCTCATAATACATTGATGATGTCTCATAATACATTGATGATGTCTCATAATACATTGATGATGTCTCATAATACATTAACGATGTATCATAATGTCTTGATGATGTCTCATTTAATAGATTGATGATGTCTCATAATACATTGATGATGTATCATAATACATTGATGATGTCTCATAATACATTGATGATGTCTCATAATACATTGATGATGTCTCATAATACATTGATGATGTCTCATAATACATTAACGATGTATCATAATGTCTTGATGATGTCTCATTTAATAGATTGATGATGTCTCATATTACATTGATGATATCTCATAATTAATGATGTCTAATATATATTGATAAAATCTCACAAGTACATTGATGACATCTTTGTTATACAAGTTAGTACATTGATGACAACTTATTAGAACATTGATGATGTCTCATACGTTGATAAAATCTAACAAGTATATTGATGACATCTTTGTTATACATGTTGACACATTGATGACATAATAAGAACATTGATGACCTCTTTAGTACTTTAATGGTCTTGTGACAATACTTTGAAGGAGATTTTCCTTAGTGCCATCATCACATCTCAGCACTTGCTATTCTGAATAATTATAAATATCAATGACATATCTAATATATTATCATTATCAGGAAAATATATCCAATGAACTTATTTGTTCTTTCAGCCTACACTGTTTCCCTATTGGAGGAGAAAATGCCACCATGGGACGCCTGGAGGTCTACTATGATGGCCAATGGGGAACCGTGTGCAACGACTCATTTGGAGAGAAAGAGGCAATGGCCGCTTGCAAACAGATGGGATTCAAGTACGTGAAAATATTTATGATTATTTATCACCTGGTTGGCGGTGAATATCGCTGTTTACAGTCAAAATATTGGGGCCTATGATATTCTAAAAAATACCACCCTTCAAGGGTGATATCTTCTAACAATGGTTATGATATCTTCTGACAATGGTTATGATATCACCACAGCGTTTCAGCTGCCTGTTGACCTCACAATCCAAACTATGGCCAAAGCAACGGGATTGTGACGTCATATCCATTGTTGCTTCATGGTGATGTCCCATTTTTGTAATATCACAAAATAGTATCTCTTTATAACTAAAAATTTGAGCTAAAACTGGGTGATTCAGGCGAGAGTGTTATTAATTCACACAACAGCGAGTGATATCATACGAAGTGCCCTGACGCGTGGTTGTCCTGTTATGATATCTTATGCTGCTTTAGTATATATATCTCCTATATTCATTCTGTGCTGTATTCAGTTGAAGACACTGTCACATGACCTTAACCAGAAATGCTTAGTGACATGTCACTAATGTGATGTCCTTGATTATCGTCGATTGTCCACTATGGACCAGTCAATAGTCAACTATTGCTGATTAATGCACAATGACCAAGTCAGAGTAATAATCTCAGAAAATAAGAGAACGAAAATGCAACAATTAATTGCCGAATCTTTGTTTATAAGGTGAATGTTCAGGAAAGCATAATTTCGGAGGGAAATTTTTAGTAATCTCAGATTCTCTTCGAGTTTTTTTTTATATTCCCTCTGAAATCAAAGTTGGGAAAATCTTGAAAATTATAACGATAATCTGCAAAATGTTTACTCTTTCAAAGAAATTTTTCTGTTACCAAAGAGTCAAGAAGGTCTTCCGTAGTCTTTTTTTTTTGCTATTCTCCGACACATTCTGATATTCTGTTACAAATTTCTGCTTTTCTCTTACAGAAATCTTTGACTCGTTCACGAATTTCTGCTTTCCAATTGAACATGTCTGAGAGTAAAATAATGTGACCTTGGCGCTGAAGGAGCTTCATACTAAATGCTACGTCTATCTTTTCAGGGGTGGAAAGATGATGCGCACCGTAACAGAGAACATGAGAGGACGGTTGAGGAATGTCGGACAAAGACGCAGCTTGGTGGCTGGAGTCAGGTGCCAGAAGGGAGACTACTTGAAACAATGCTGCATGAATGCTCTGGGAGTCTCAAACTGCCAAAACGACAGAGATGTTTTCTTGATGTGCGAGCCATGTGAGTACTTGGTGAAGAAGAATTTATTGATTTGACTTAAATTCAGTGGCAAAAACACATTTTCTTACCATGGTGCTCACGTTATGAATTTTTTACCATATGATATTCAGAAATGTACTGATTTTAATGTTTTTAAGATAATGTTGAAATTATGGGAAGGACCACAATAATCGACCAATAGCTTTGAGCTATTGTTTTTTGTTTTTGCTGTCGAAGTAAAATAAATTTATCTATCTCTCTATCTCTCTATCTATCTATCTATCTATCAATCTATCTATCGATCTTGGCAGAGTGGCAGCTGCTATCCGAAAATAAGGTGTTGAAGAATAATGCATGTTAGAACCCGAAAATTAGGCGTATAACTAACTTCGACCTCATATGCTTCTTAAACTACATCGTATACGCTAAAGTAGCAATTCTTCACAGCTTAAAAGTCTGATTCTTTGAGTGTAGTGTCCTCCCTATGGGGCAAGGGGGAGCACCTTCCATATTGCACCTGTGCCTCAAGGCCCCTACAAAATGAAAATTGTCTCCTGAGTATGTTAGAACCCTCCAAATCAGTGTCTAACTTATACCAGACCCACCAAGATACTTTTAAGCTGTGAAAAATTGCTACTTTAGCATACAGTTTAAGAAGGGTACAAGGTTTTTAAAAGTCAGTTAGAACCTTATTTTCGGGTTCTTCATGCATTTTCAATCTTCTTTCAAAGAGTGATTCTTTGAGAGTGGTGTCCTCCCTATAGGGCAAGGGGAAGCACCTTCCATATTGCGCCTGTGCCTCCAGGTCCCCTACATTATGAAAAATGTGTCCTCAGTATGTTAGAACCCTCAAAATCAGTGTCTAACTAAATTCCAGTCATTTTTTGTGGTAGATGACGATTAAAAACATACCTTACTCTTGACAAAAATACTTGTCTCTTCCTGTTCTTGACACCTTGGCAAAACAGTTTCATAAATATTTGGAAGTATTGGCATCTTGTAGCCCTATTGTTGAGGTAGTCCCATTGGAATAACATTGCTGTTAACACAGCTCTAGAAGCCATTTTATTCTTCCACGTTTAGTTTTGCAATTATGAAGTCACAACTGGGAGCTAAAAATAACCTCAAAATTGATGCAAAACAGCAGTAATTTATCTTTGCAAATGCCTGCATTTCATAGCTATGAGTTTACCTGACTTCAAATTAGTGTCAATTTTACTTGGTCACACTAGTCTTATTCTGGAAATTTTACCTGCTAAAGAACAGAATGATTAATAAACCAAAAACCTACTGCCTCAAAAAGATGTCTAGACTTTAAATATATTGTCTTGCAGGGCCCAAGGAGTGCGAAATGATGAAGATGAAGTACGAGAAGATGATGGAGAAGAAGATGATGATCGAGCAAGCCGCCCAGTGCCTGGATATGAGCCCCGAGGAATTCAAGGAGGAGATGAAGGAGGCTTTTGAGATGCATGCGGAGATGGCGGAGATGGACGTCAAGATGGGAGAGATGGGAGATGACATGAAGAAGAAGAAGAAGGGAGGAGACATGATGATGGAAATGATGAAGATGATGATGGGAGGAATGGAAGGAGGAGATAAGAAGAAGGGAGATTTGATGGAGATGATGATGAAGATGATGATGATGGCCCATGGGGGTGATGATATGATGGGTGGGGATTATGAGGAAGATGACTATGGAGATGATGATAGGATGGGCGGCCGAGGTATGGGCGGAGGCAGACAAGGTGGTATGGGAGGTGGACGTGGTATGGGTAATGGCGGATATGGTATGGGCATGGGAGGAGGCTATGGCATGGGCGGTATGGGCAACATGATGGGCGGTATGGACCCACAAATGATGATGGCTTACCAGAGTCTAATCCAAATGAGCCAGATGGCCGGTGGCGCTCCTGGTGGTGATAAGCCTATGGGCGGTATGCCTAACATGGGCGGCATGGGCGGTATGCCTAACATGGGCGGCATGGGCGGCATGGGTGGTGCTGGTAGCCCCATGGAATTCTTGCAAATGTTGATGAGAATGATGGAACAGCAGAGAGGGATGAGCAATTGCAATAACAACCAAGATCAAGCTGGAGGGGATCAGAGGCCCATGCCCAGACCAGACAGGAGTTAAACAAAAAGTAGATGATAAATATATATAATGATATATAGATACTTCTATGTCAATATGTATTTGTGATTTATCATGCAAAAACTTTTGTCACTGTGTAAAATACTGATGATTCAAATTGATAAAAAAAAAAAAAGTTGTATGAATCTTTTACATCTATTTCTTGGCGAACATACTTGTCATGGAAAATATACATATATCATATCTACATTGTAAAAAAGACATTCAAATTTGGAGCTGAAAACCTACAACCTCCAGGGCACAAATAGATGCATTTGTCAAATATTTCAGGGAAGATATAATATATTATGCACTACCGGGTCTTTTTAAAAGCTTTGTCATTTCTCTGACCACCGTTCTTACCATTCTATGAATTCTCGTCGAAATTTGGTCAACCTAGAAAGCAGATGCAGGCATTTGTTCATGCTAACATGTGTTTCAAATAAAAAAACATGTACATTAAAATCAGTTGTTTGTTATCTATTTGAATGAATAGGATATGTGCCAGCCTTCTCATAACTCTTCATCACAGGGCGGTCACCAACACTGGAGTATTCTACAGCATGGGAACCTTGGACAATGTTCGCCTTGCCTCACTCTCATCCCATAGGTGCTGTTAAATGGCTGCCCTGAATTGTACAATTTGGAAGGCTCATCACTAATTTTGTGCTTTATTGAGGTGCATGACTGATAGTAAATACAATACAACACAATTTGAATGTGATAATGATTATCTGAGAAAAGAAATTGATAAGTATAGGTTATTAACCTAGGGAGAGGGAATATGTGATTTATCAAGCGAGGGCTTTAGCCCTCAAGGTATGATGAACACATATTCCTGATCCCATGGAGAATAAACCGCTTGTACCATTAGACAAACACTCAAACATATCAACATTGCTGAATAAGAATATTGGATTTATTGCTGTGAAGTACTGGCTTGCAATTGGCTGACAGAAGGGTCAAACAGTAGGCCTACAATGCCACACTGTATATTGAGCCTCAGCTCAGACAGCTGAACTTGAACTTCCGAGGATACACTCTAAACACAGGGTGGTCATGATGACAACTGTAGAGTGGTATTTGGTGCCTAAACCGACAACTCCTTGGGTCAAAATTGCTAAAGGGTTGTCAATGTGACAAATATTGGATTAGTAAGCTGTACCACTCTGGTAATCAAAGCTACCAGATGGTGATCAAATTGACTACCTTTCGGACACTTACATAGTCAACATAGTCATTTTGATTATGATAGAATAGTCAAAATGATTTTCCAGGAAGTCACTACCAAATTTTTGCTACCATTACTACCCTAAAGTTGTCATAAACTAGTCACAGTGATAACCAAATGAACGAAAATGGCCAAGTGCAGAACTGAAACAGAGCATTTTTCAAGAATTGTCGACTGGGAGACCAACGGAACTTTGTAGCGCCATGATTCTCGACATCTATAGATCTGCAGAGATCAATTAGATACATAAAGATGTGCTTGGGAGTTTGAAATTTTGACTTGGCTGCTTAATCTGAACTTTGCCTCATTTCTTAGTCAACAAGTTTGAAAAATTATAATTTTTTCAAAATGAGAAATCAGAAAGATGAATTTTAAGTTTTGTTGTAAAGAGCATGAAGAATACTTTTCATGCGGAAAGAAGAAGCCTCACTTTCAAATGCACTCAGGAACTATACACTACGACAACCAAATATGAAATTAATTAGAGTCTCTGGGGAAATTGGTCTGCAAGTGATATCAATTTGGCAATGACTGGGAGATCAAATCTGTTCACTAGGAGACCATTTGGTCTCCCAGTTACTATGTTAAAAAATGCACTGAACTGAAAGTAACATTAAAAGTAGGAAGCTCAAAAAACCACAAGAAAAGACAATATCAGTGAAGAAAATGAAAAAAACTCGCTGTCCAGAGTGCAGTCCTCAGCAGCCCGGACACAAGGCAGGCAACTCCTGCATTATAAATGCTCAGTACAAGCCTGCAGACGCAGTTCTGTGTTGTGGCATTCCAGTGGCGGATACAGGGGGGGGAGCCTAGGGGGCCCGGGCCCCCCTAGACCACTGAGATTAATAATAGTATTTTGAAGAAAATACACTGCGACACGAGCCCGCGAATGCACGAAACACGCCCGGGCCCCCCCTAGATGACCGTGTCTGGATCCGCCACTGCATTCCACCCCTTCTGAAAGGTTTGAATTACTGTCTGGCCTCCAAGCAGCAATCCGTCTGCCAAGGTCACCCATAGGATGCTCAACTTAAACTGGACTGGGAGTAGGATATCGACTGCAGACAAAACCTGGATTCATCCCGTGGACCACACCATTACACAGCAGATGATGTCTGTTTCTCCTTTATATCCCACAATTGCGAGTGAAAACCATGGAAAAACCATTGAGTTCACACCATTGAGTTCATCGTTGTGAACTCGATGAAATAAATTATCTGACGTTGTTATGCAAACAATGGGCAGCGATTGTTTATGTCATGACGTCACAATGGGCAGCTGGTGATGTCACAACAAATTGCTGCACAAAACTTCAGAGAATTTGGAAGTTATCAGACTAAAATTTAGTAAACACCACTGATAAAGTAATTGCGTGATATAAATAAAACCCCATAACAGTTTAGTTCACAGCTATGAACATCGTTTGTGTCAGGTCTGCCTTCTGGATAACACTCGTCCTTTAGACTCTTGTTAATTCAGAGCAGACCTGCCACTCATGATGTTCATAGCTGTGAACTAAACTGTCATGGGGTTTTATTATAGTACACTCTCAGGCACAGGAATGTTGTGCAGGCAAATCTGGACTTCTCAGATGCTTCCACACATTATCAGAACTGATTAGATGATTGATGAGCCCTTTTGATTGCTGAAGTTCTTGGTGCAGGTCTGAACTGGGCCTGCAGGTGCTGAAAAAACAATCCTCCTGTCTCGGTTGGAGTGGTAATCCTGGTTCTTCCAGGCAGGCGTGGGATGCATATAGGCGTACCAGAGGGGGGGGGGGGCAGAGGGGTAGTCGCCCCCCCCACCAAAAGTTTGGGAAACAGTGAGATTTGGGCAAAAAGGCAAAAAATTCGGGCAGATGATAAATAAAAACTATTGAAAATGTATGATTTTTATAGGCATTTTAATTTGAAATGGTAATGAATTAAAATCTTGAAATTCGGGCTAATGTCGTTCGCCCCCCCCCCAAAAAGCGCGCGCCTGGTACGCCTATGGCGGAATGATCACTGACATTTCTTGGGTCTTCAACGCATGTTGCCAAGTTGGAAATTGTTGCTTGAGAGAGACTCGCTAAACACTTAGCTGTCAGACGTGGCATTTCCTTCATTTTAGTGTCTCTTAATCCTATAACTTTAGAGAATCACCAGGCATCAATTTCATTAAATTTGGGTCAATAAAAAAACCTCTTGAATCTTATACTCATCACAAAATTATTGGAGCATGGAACTGGTGATCAAGCATGACCATTATTTTGTTTCAAGGGTTTTTAAAATAACATCCAAAAATATAATTATATAATTCACTATAATATTTATATGTTGTTTTCCAAAAGTACCTTGTCATATGATAACTTGTTTGCTGTTCAGTTTAGCTAGGGACCAACAAAAGTAACATTCGTGACAACCATTTGTTTTTCTTCTTATGGTGTCAGGCACTTGGGCCAATACACAGTAAGAGTTTTATGCTTTTATTCCGATTTTTGATGCGATTAAAAATAAAAATAGCACTATACCATTCTCTTGTGACCATTGAGAATTCTACATGAGTGAACATCACCATGAAAAAGTCTTATTTTTAATGAAGCAAATATTCCTATGCATTATTTATAATCATTTTGGTGTCAATTTATTTTAAGGACGTCACATGCTGGTGGCACTCGCAACATGTGACTGACCAAAATATTAAAGTAATATTTATTTTGGCAAGTCTGAGATACTAATAGGTAGATGTAACATTGGTAGGGGAAGAGGGGGTGAAAAGTCACAGGGGTAAAAAGTCACAGGCCTTTTTGACCAACTTGCAGTGACCTAATTATTAAGCTTAAATCATCATTTGGGACGCTTTTATGAGAAGAAGGTCTGTAGGGAATATGAAAATTACGCTAATTATGCAAAGTGGGTTTTTACCCACATCATGCATTTTTGGGGTCCCAAACAGGTTTTATCGACTTCGAACTTTCCCTATTAATGTCTGGTCACTGTGACATAGGAAGTTGTGCTAGTGTTTCAAGGTCTTTTGGATAATAGTCTTTCATGCTGTGAATCCATTTTTGGCCATATGGTCACCAAGTTGCCATGATCATGCGTTGAATTTAAAAAACATCTGAGGGGTGAAATGTCACAGTGTGACATTTCACCCCAGCACAGTGATATTTTACCATAGGGTACCATGAATTCAATATTCTCTGCTAAGGAAAGTAAAATATTCCACACTTGAGGCTTTTAGCTTACAATCTTATCATCACTCATCATCAATAATACATCTGAGAGAGAATTGCAGCAAGTTTTCATTTCGCAAACTTTGGGCAATTTCTGACGCAGGCTTTGCTGATGGTGCCTTGTCATTGCATGCAGATAGCTTTGGAAGGCTTACTATAAATTTCATGCACAAGGATGACTATCAAGTCTAGGTATGCATATTACCTCATATAGAGCTGTATGTTCCCAACAATTGCATGTGACTTGTTACCCCGCGGTTGTGACTTCTTGACCCTGGCATGGGGTAAAAAGTCACAGCTGACTTTGCCTTAAATAATTGTGAACTGACTAAAGCCTATTTACAATACAGCAGCTATCACGTGATACAAACATAGTCAACTAAACACTGCATAATTGTGCCAAAGGTCATTCAGATCTAACAAACACCTGCTCTGTTCTGGGCCTTTTTTTAAATTTTGTGACTTCTGACCCCCGCCTCCCCTACATTTTCAGGGGTGCCGGAAGGAAACGAGGGCGGCAGGGGCAGTCGGTCGATAAAGGGCAAATCTAATTCGCAAGACAAAAATTAAATTTAGCGTCAATGATAATTTTTGATATATACTTATAGATTTTTGCACACATTCACTGTAAATTAAGGCCTAATAATGTTTTTTCTTGGAGATGAAAAGGACAACCTTGCCCCCCTTGCCCCTCCTGGCCAAGGGCAGCAGCGGCAATTGCTGACCCCCTGTTCCGGTGCCCTTGTTAACATTTTAATACAACTAAATTCATAGAAAATGTTTGTTAGTAAAATTCACAACATAAAAGTATTCTTTTCGTAAAATGATTCAATATCATTTTCTTCTGTTCATTCAAACAACATGGGAATTGTACTACATTTACATCGATATGGACTCAGTGAGAAACGCTACATTATAATGGAAAAACTATGCAATGGTTCGGCTAGGTCAGGAAGAGGTCTTTCTCCATTTTTAGTTCTGGATTTATGCATAGATGGCAGTCTGGTTAAACAATTTATGAGAACTGCATGCTGCTGCCACCTGACACAAAGTTAGTTTTGTATGCTCTCTATAGCATTGCAGCTCCAAAGAAATAGTTCCAATTTTATGGCACATTCGCAAAGTTTCTATTCGATATTGTGGTAAATCAGAGTAAGACTTGGCAATCACATTCTCTAAGGAAGTAGACAAGGCCATCAGCATGCTCAGAAACAGCCCTGGTTCCTTCCAGACAAAATTTTGTGAGTTCCCCACACTCAGTTAATTTATATGTACTCAGTTTGTACTGCTCGCTGGAGCTCGCGGAATATCATACTTGCCACTAGGTGGCAACACATGACAGCATATGTTCTGCCAAGGCTGCAAAAAGAAGTGGAAATATAGCAGTGGTCTTCTTGAAGACAGAAGGTGATAGGTGTTATTGACCTTGCCAAAGAGTCTGAATTTATGAGTGTGTTTGTTGTATGGATTGATTGTTTGGATCAGCTAGTGACTATGTTCTTAAGACAGCAACTGTGAAGTGATCATTAAAGCATGAAATTTGTGATGTGATAATGAACTAATATTGACTGAATTTGAGGGCATTAGTCAGATCTATTTCCCTCGAGGGTGTGTAAGTGAAAACTATTTCACGAGAGGGAAATAGATTTGACTAATGCCCGAGATAGCCAGTCTATATTTGTTTTATTATACCGAATAGATTTATAAGCCGACAAAAACATTGCACTATTACCAGTTTTGATGAGTTATTTATTGTCTTTATGAAATGCCCTCATATTTATTATTCTCCTGCACTAATGCAGGGCATTGGTTTTCAAAACAATTTCGATGAAAAAGAAACATTTTGAATAAAACAATTTGAATAACATTTAGAAAAAAAATTATGCAAAAAATGTAAAAAAAAAAAATTATGGTGGAAGAAATAGCGAAAAAAAAAAAAAATTGAAAAATTTATTTGGGAAAAACAAATTTGGAAAAAAAAAATTTCGAGAAAGAAAAAATCAGATTTTTCATTTTTTGACTAATGCCCTCGAAATTACTAAAATAATGACTGACATGTGACCAACTCTCAGCCAATGACAGCAGTGGCGTATTTAGAGGGCCCATTGGGCCATGGCCCCCCCCCTCGGCCCAAAATTAACAGGAAAGAGATAGGAAGGGCCGCAGAGTGCTGCCTATTTGCCCCTTGTTATGCCCTCCCCCCCTTAGGCCATTTCTAGACACGCCCCTGAATGACAGCTCTGCTTTCATGATGGAGGTATAATATGAGCGAAGCGAACGGCTGCCGAAGGCAGCCGTGAGCGTCAGCTCACTTAGTGCAGCAGCAGCCTAGTTGAGATCTGCCACTGGACAGGCTGAGGACGACTGCCTGGCATTACGATGTTTTCTGGAGTTGGTCTGTGATCAATAGATAGTTTCGGTCAGGATAAAAAGTCTCGTACCTTAATGCTTAGTGGCTGAATATTTCTATTTTGAACTCTGTTTCTTCAACCTCCATAGTTCTGTGCTTGAAAGTTGTTTTGAACAATTTTCCGGGAATGAAAACATTGCGCCGCCATTTTCCGTCCAGGTGTCGCTTCAGTAGCATGGCACAGATTACAGTGCCCCGCACAACAAATGATGGAACTAACAATATAATAGATCTCAGATTCAATGCAGCCCAGCATGAAGCAATCAAGCCAATATAACTTTTGCAAGCCCAGTGTCAGAGATCGAGGTGTGAAGTTCAATTAAGCTGATTCAGTGTGATTGCCAGTAAGCTGATTGCTATTATTAATTATAAGTGTACTTTTAATCACAAGAAAGGAAGAATTAGGAACTTTTTTGATATCACACTGAATGACCTGTAATAATCACTGGGTCTGAATGTTTAGTTCATATTACTGGCAAAGATACCATATGGCTATTAAAACAGTCTGTGATCTGACAAATTAAATATTTTGTGCCATTTATTAGCATGCAGCATCTACAGTGTAGGTTTGATAGATTATGGTCGTGAAAGGAAAAAGGGCGAAAAGAAAGACAGTTTGAATAAAAACAAAAGAGATTGACTGTATCGGCCCATTAATTAAAATCATGGGCCTATATTGGACTTGCTAGATTGGAGCTTCGCGAATCTATGGCTTTGCCATTTACATATTAAACAATTATAAGACCACTCCTTCTGCGGTCATAAAGTGGTCTCTTTTCATGAGGTGACTTCATCTCAACAAGAGGCCACTTTCTGAAGTTGTCAGACCAATATTTATCTAGGACTCTGAAGGGGTGGTATGGTCTTATAGTGCTTGGACCACTTAACAGTGAAACATAACAAGAGCAGGAACTAATTGTACATCCCCCATGCCCTGCCTCCCTTAACCCATCACAGCACTAACCTACCATGGTGTTTCAATGAGTGTGTAATGCCACAGATGACCACCAGGGGCGCAATTGTGCATACATGTATGCATGTGGTGACACCTATGAGTGGCTTTGGGTTGACAAATTTAAAAATGGCTACAGTCCCAGCCATGGCAACCTTACTTACAAGCATGCCTGGGAAACAATACTGCTTATCACATTCATATGATTTAAATATCGATTTGACAAGTTAAAGTAGTTGGGAGTACTTGTGGAAATTATGAATATTGTGCATGGTGCGGTGTTTGAGATATTTTATGGATACCATGAAAGTTCATGAATTGGAGACTAAAAGTAAAATCCCCCATGCTATGCCTGGGGAATAATAAGGCTCAGTGACCAATATTCATGGTTGCTTTTGATACTATATGAGACCCAAGGGGGAGTTGGAGCCCTCTACCATCAGCACACATGTTTTCGTTTCATTTTACTGCCCCTGGTGATTCTATGCAGTTGAAAACAGGTTATCTCATCGCTCAGCACGTACACTCATGATCAAAATGCTGGAATAATTTGGATTTTCAAGGTTTCAGAACTTCAAAGTTTTAAAATTGGTGATTGAATGTTAGGAATGGCAACGATTTTTTTCCTCAGACATTAGATTTATGTATAAATGATATTATAAAACATTTTTAGTGGCTGAGAATTATTTGAATATTTTCTTTGGGTGACCTTGAAAAATTGACCATTTTTAGTAAAAAATCATCAAAAATTGCATCATGGCTCAACAACATAGACACACAATTTCAACACATGCAAAAAATGCCAACTTAATCTTGATGTGTACAACCAAAAAACATCACAATATCATGTTGAATGCCACATGCATTGACCTCTGCCTTCACTTGACTTGACATGGATTCCGTCAACCTGTTTTTGGCTCCTTATTGACCAATATGGCCATTTAGTAAAAGTCTCTTGCACCTGGTCTGGATCAGTTGGCTGAACCTCCATCTTGTGTGCAATATGGTCCAAGATGTCCCTATATATATATAGCGTTACTTAGGCTCAAGTCTGGTAAAGTTGCCAATAATGGCAAATTCTAAATTTTCCAGGTTTTGCAAGATGTTTGACGCCCTACAAGCTTGAGCATAGTCATAAATGAATAAAACGTTTCAGATGAAGTGCGAAAAGTTAGTACCCCTCAGGCAAAACTCTGAACGGTCCCTAGCTATTCCATGTTGCATTTTTTGTTCACAGATTGTAGAGAGCAGTGTATGAGCAACCCAATAGCCCCAAAGGATAGGTAAGGGTGAAAAAAGTAAAGCAAATAAAAATCAATTATCAATCTATTGTCACAGCTGTGCCTGACTAAACATTGCAAATTGCTCAGTATAATGGTCAGTAAATAATTACACCAAATAAGTCATTGCCACATTATTAGCTTAGAGCATTTTTAGCATAACTGAAATAATTTGACGCATAATAATGCACTGAAAAAAAAAGTTTGTGTAAAACAGACAAAATGAACGTTAGCTGGTGTCCGTCCAAAATTTTGTGTAAATTCAGACAAAAGCTTTGGGTATTTCTGACATTTCATTGATCAAATCACACAAAAAATTGATCAAGATTGACAATGAAATGTCAAAAATACACATAACTTTTGTCTGGATTCACACAAAAATTTGGACGGACACCAGCTAACGTTCATTTTGTCTGTTTTACACAAACCTTTTTTTCAGTGTGCAGCTGCAGATCAGAGGTGTATACTCTTTCTCATAAATATGGAATACTTCAGCAATCTTCATATAAATATTGATAACTTTGACAACTTCTGCTGCAGCACATGCAATGGTGTCACTATGGGGGGCGGGGGGGGGGGGGCACGTGCCCCCCATATTGGACCTGTGCCCCCCAGGTGCCCCCGCATATGAACTGTCCAACTCTGGCTAAAATATGAAGTTAGTATAGAGGGTTCCCCCCAGAGAATCGCGTGCCCCCCCAGGTGCCCCCCGCTCTAGACCCCCCAGTTAGGCCACTGAGCACATGATGGTCTGATTCAATTGTAACTACTTCCAATCACTGCCATAGTTGCTTACCGCTCTCTCCTGCTTTGACAGATTACATGTATATTAAGGACCGAAAACTTAATCATTACAGTTGACCTTGCTGGCATTCAAAACTCTGAAATTTTCTTTTCTTTTTCACAGAAATTCCACTTTTTCTCCAAAAAAATATTGCATATTTATTAGAAGGAGTATAAAATGCATGAATGACCACAGCTGATCCATTTAGGCCTAGTTCAAAAATAATGAAGCCACGCAGCATATTTTCTGTAGGGGTCTCAAAATATGAGAATGGCTGTATGTGACAACTTAAAGGTGCACCATTGCTTTAAGTACATTCTTGTGCAAATTTCCTGAAAATTTCACGACATTCTGGCTCATAGTTATTGAGATAGAGTCCATTTACATTGAAAAGCCAGCATATTTTCACAAAAAAAACGTGACATAACATTTTTGACCACTTGAATTCTTTCAGTTTTACAAATTTGTACGTATTCTAAGAAAATTTCCCAACACTTTTTGGAATCTCTACATCCTCAGGCTTCATCAATCCATAAAATAAAGTACTTTCATTTGCCTGTGTTGACATTATTGAGCTATTTGTACTCAAAGGTTGACTTCCAAAAATTAAGTCAAATTTGACGCTTACTGCTCTGAGATGCTCTAGTGTCCCTTTGACATGTGTCAGTTGAATCTTTTGGCCTCTGAGACCTAGTCTTATATCTTCTTACCCATTTCGGAGCTTCTTATGGTTGTGGAAAATTTATTTCACAAAAAAATTCCCATGAATAGCAGGGTAGGTGAATCCGTCGCAAGCGTAACGCCCAGAATACTTTGTAGCGCCACAGAGCAATAAAAGCTCCGTTTTAAATCTGGTTTGGCTTGTAATATTGCAAAATCTGTGTAGTTTTGAGAAACAATCAAGTAATCTAGGTCCGCAGCTGGTTTCTGGTGGTAAAATACAAAGATTTCTTAAATGGGGCTTTGTCGCAAGCGTAACGCTATGGAAAATATTGATCATATTTTCATGGTTTTCTAGCAAAGAGTAAAGCAATCATTCTAGTATAACTTGTACTGATACTCAACACAATATTTCAGTAGTTGGAGTATGTTTATACATCGTAAGGGCGAGGGTAACCACTAAAGCCTCTCGAGGGTACCACCATTTCCAATAATCGTCATGGTGAGGGTACCACCTGAAATCACTGGTCGATAAATATTTCTTTTTTGCTGTTAAGCATTGTTTAAGTGTGACATAAACAGCAATAGTGATGTTACTAGATAGATAAGACAGATAAGAAAGGCAGATATGAGCAAAATAGATAGATTCAATGTAGATAGATGGATTGATTGATAGATAGATACATATATATATTATAACAGTTACATAGATAGATAGATACATTCATACACACATGTATATATAGGCACACAGGATGGCCATGGGGGGGGGCGGGTGTCTTGTCGCTATTTTGCTGTGATTATTTAACATTTTATGAATGTGACCGGGGCAGTTTCGAGATCTGCCCTAATATTGCTTAGAATTTGCTCTGACTTGCTATCCGCTGCAGCCCCCTGGCCGCCATGGATTGCGCCTATGGATAGACAGATAGAGCAAGATAGATAGATAGATAGATAGATAGAAAGATAGATAGATAGATAGATAGATAGATAGATAGATAGATAGATAGATAGATAGATAGATAGATAGATAGATAGATAGATAGATAGATAGACAGATAGATGATATCTTAATCTGACTGTTTAATTTTCATTCAGTTTATCAATCATGTTTCTCTCAATTTACTTTCATTAATAATATAGAGGCAGATCCTGTTTTGCATTTACAATGTAGACCTACATGTACCACGTGTCAGCTCATCTGTGTTTGGTCATCACAACCTTATAGGCCAGCACAAGACCCACTATAATTTAATTCTTCACTATCTCAGATGGGCAAAAAGCTAAATAATTGATTGATTGAATAAATTTTATTGAGCTCACTACATTTTGGTAGGGCACTTCGGTGTTATATGATGCATGGAGCTGGGAGACTATCAAATGGTGCTTTTTGCACCAATGATGATTCATAACCATAAAACACGAAGAATCTCGCATTAAAAGCTTAATTATAAGAAGCATGTTCTTGTCACCGCATAAAAGCAAGAAAAACACCCAAATACAGGAAGAAGCCATAATTTATTATTAGAAAGTTTCACTGTGGATGGTATTACTTGAGATAAAGGCATTTTGAGCAACTTTCTTAGATTTTAAAACTGAAACGTAACTCTCCTCGTGTCCTCTCTGTCTGTGAGCAACTCCTCAACCATTTAATCAAATATATATATACAGATAAATAAACTGTGATACTAAATTTGTGATTATGCTCCATGCTAGTTACAGCAAAATCAACAAGAATGAGTTTCTTCAAAAGGATAGCAAAACGTAGCAAATGAAATTTTTATGATTGGCTGAGACACTGAACAACATGCCAGAAATCTAATTTGAATACCTTGAAAATGTATTATAAAGACAGTGTCGTGTCTCACGGGTGTCTGGAATTGGCAATTACTTTTACTGTTTTTAAACTGCTAGTCCTCCAACTGATCAAACTCAGCTGCTCACTGAAGCAGAGTAATACGTTTTTCATTGCTTTCTGCGTCCAACACATGGATTTGGAGGGCATTTGACTGCTCATAGACCAATCAGGCAAGCTAAAATGCAACGTGAACAGAGAGAAAACTAGTCAGAGAAACGCATACTAAATGAATCTGCTGTAAGGATTATAAAATTTGACTCTTAGTTTAATGAATGTGCTAGTCAGATTTTAAAGTTGGGAGGTTTAATAATGGTTTTAGCAATGGTGAACTTCTTACTTTTTCAAAGCTTTATGTCAGCCTTAACATTCATGTAGTTAAAGCCACAATTTGAGACTTCCACATTGGGGCAATACAGCATAGTGTATGGACCATTTTTACCTTACCTTAGAGTGAGAGGTAGTCAATTACTTTGAATATTCTCCTATATTGATAAGCCATGCGATCATGTTCTTGATTGGAATCCCTGATTACTAACTTCTGAATTGCGATCATGTGTCAGCACATGCTGTGATCTTCCAGAACAAAGAGCAAATTAATTAGCTGATTTATTGACTTTTTCTTACTCTGTACCCATTTGTTTTTATATACCACATTTGGGTAGAATGGGTAAGCCTATTATTGTGCAACTGTTTTCTCGTTAGGGAGTTAATTAATTGTAAGATTCTCCTTTATTGACAGGGTATTGCAATTGTGTTCTTGATTGGAGTTCCTGATTGGTATAATTACTTCAGAAGTGCAATCATGTGTCAGTACATGATGTTATCTATTGATAAGCTGATTCATTGCTATCTCTTCAAGGCTGTTTGCTCAGATTGCTCTGCCAATATCTTGCATTACCCTCGCCAATCCCGTCTTGGTGGATACCCTCGCCAACCGGAAGTGACCCTCGCCCAAAACCTGCAGTACCCTCGCCACTTCCAGGCTGGTACCCTCGCCATTTAGCCCTCGCCATTTTAGGTTTGTACCCTCGCCAAAATGCTGGTACCCTCGCCCTGCTATTTTTCTTCTTTTGTGGTACCCTCACCTCGAGTGATTTCTTATTTCATAAATGGCTCACTTCATCTTGCTTCTTTGAGTCTGACACTTGGCAATTATTCATTCCACAAACCTTATAAACTATCTTCACAATTTGAAGACTTCACTCCCCCTACATTTATTGCAATTTCACTTTGAAATCACGAATCAGGAGTTGTAATGGCTACCCTGATGGCGAGGGTACCCCCCTCGTTAGTGCACAGTGACTTATAATGCATATAAAATCAATTTGGGTCAAAACCAGTACACTTTTTTTTACTTTTGTGTCATCCCATTACCCAAAATTGGCTTTTTGTCTGGAAAAATAGGCTAAAAAACACGCTTCTATCATCATTTGCTCGGTTCGTATTCACTTTGGTGGCACTTATTTGGTACCAATTCGAAGCCCACATACAGACGCATAACACAGGACAGGTGAAATCATTTTAGAGGAAAATATGTACATCTGGAGAGAAAATATGTAAGTTTTTTCTTTAATAATGCAACAAAATTTCGAAAAATACTGTTTTTCTCATAAAATATGTGGTGAATTTTGATGAAAACAGCCTTGGACACTTAAGAGTATATGAGTTTTGTCATCCAACAAAAAATATCGATTTAATTTGAAGATAGGTTACCATTTTGTCTACTTTTCTTTCACAGCCATTGAAATAAAAATACTTAAAATTTGGTAATATTCGGCTTTTGTCAGTTATTTCCACAAACCACAGCCAAATGGTAAATAGAGTTTCTAGAACTTAGACATGTTTGTTACAATATTATGTGGTCATTTGGTAGATATAAACATTCTAAAAGTTTGATGGTCATGTCACACTTTGGCTTCATTATTTTTGAATTAGGCCTTTGGTGTTAAAAATTGTCTTCATGAAAACACATATTTGCTTAATGCTTATGAACATGTGCTTAGTAACTTCTTTGAGGATCAGTAGACTTTGGGGGTGCAGTTGGTGTGGTGGTTATGCATTTGACATCCAGTCCAGAGGGACCAGGTTCACGTCTCCTCTGTGTTTTCAGTGGCGGATCCAGACAAGGTCATCTAGGGGGGCCCGGACGTGTTCCGGCATTCGTGGGCCCGCGTCATCGCTTATTTTCTTCAAAATACCATTATTAATCTCACTGGTCTAGGGGGGGGGGCGGGCCCTATGCCCCCCTGTAGGGCCCTATGCCCCCCTGTATCTGCCGCTGTTTTCATAATCATGTTGTTGTGATTCACTACTACTTTTAAAGTTCCGGGTATTGCCTACCACTCTGCCTCTCAATAATTTTTCTTAATTATGGCCCAAGCCAGCGGCCTAAAATTTAGGCCTTATTGGGGTCACCGACCTGACAATGAAGATTTTGATTTTTTTTTTGTTCTAAGGCATTTAAGCTGCATATTTAAGGGTAAATGAATTAGTCTGAATCTGAAATATGCGACCAAGGCAGGGTGTTCACCGTGTTCTGCTCTGATATTGGTGAGGATTTGCCTAGATTTGTCATTTGCCCTGCTGCCAGGGGGAGGGGGGGGGGGGTTGCAGCCCCCCTGACCCCCTGCAAAATATGCCTTTGAAAATGGCACTTAATTAGCCACCCATATTATTTATTATAAATTTCATATTACAATCATATCGTGCCATATTTGCATATATGTATAAGGGACCGTTCAGAATTTATGACTGGGGGGGGGTGGGAGTTTTGGCCGAGGGGGTACTAACTTTTCACACGTGTTTCGAGGGGGGGGTATTAATTTTTAACACTTTCAAGGGGGGGGGGTAAGAAATTTTAACAAAGAAAAAATGTTTAAAAACACGCATAAACTCATTATATTTGGACCTTTTTACGTGCAAAAGTACGCGAAATGACGCGAATCTGTACGCGTGGTCATGTATAACAGTATATATGTGTGTATTGCTTTGTATGTTGAGGGGGGGGGTACTAAAAATATGCGTGAAACCTAAGGGTGGGGTACTAAAAATCTGCATGAAAGTCAAGAGGGGGTATCAATTTTTGACGGGAAGTTCCAGCAAAACTCCCACCCCCCCCAGTCATAAATTTGGAACGGTCCCTAAAATATATATTTCTTTAAAACCGCTTTTTAAATTATAACATATATGGCTGACCTTCTATCAACACCCATTTTTATAAGGAAGTCTATTTCTGAGACAAATTTTAAACCACACCTTAAAAGGGACACGCCCAATCCAAACAGGACATTAGAACACTGTTTTAGTACTTAAAATAAAGTTTTATGCCAGATCAACTTTCCAGAGTGACAATGCAAATTTTTGCAAATTAATTCTTGCAAATAAGGAGTTTTTTTTTAATTTGTAAAGTAATTGATAAATCAATTGTTTCACCTGGAGCTCGGAAAATAATGTGTCTGGCTGGCATGCAAGTAATACACCACAGCTGTATGTATCATGCATGAGCCTATCTATCAATGCTATCTATCTCCATGTTGTGTATCTACCCATGCTCTCTATCTGTGTATATTGCCATACTTTGGCCCAGTATATGGTGTCATTTTGTGCCATTACCAAATATTCCATACTTAACAGACTTAAGAGCACAAAAATAACATATATTTGCAATAGAGTGATATGCTTCAGTGATATCCTTGCATTGAGAGAATTTGAGTCAGTGACATATATGGCCACTGAAGCATATCCACCGTGACTGAAAAACATGCCTATAGGTTGGATCCATTGGAAATATGTTGTGTACATTAGATTCAGTTGATGATCTAATACAAGTGATCATGTTGATTATTGATTTCTGATCAAGATGAACTAGGTTGATTGATTTTTACACGTGCCAGGCATCTGTAATTATATGTCAACATTAAAAGTGAAATTATTGATCAGTAAGTCATCAGGATTTTACCAGGACTGCAGTACTCACATCACAAAATGTTGGCATCAATACCATTCTACTTCTTGGGGATCTTAATATTTATTCCATATGGTAAGTTTACATTCTTTAAGTTTTACTTTATGTTTATTCTTATGGTGTGTGTATTTTGGATGACATCTACATAATTATTCATCAATATGCATATGGCTCCAAATACATTGGTTGTTATGTGCAACCTTTGGTTGATATGTGTCCAACAAATTCAATTGGTTAAAGCTCCCAGCAGCTGGGGTGGTCAAGTGGTTCTTTGCCTGCATGGGTTCGAACCCGAGTGGGGAACCCACAATTTTCAGTGTACCTTCATGAGCAAAATCCCAGCTGGATGTCGTTCGGATGAGACGTTAAATTGGTGGCCCCTTGTATCAGTGTCTATGCTGGGCAAGTAAAAGATCCCTCACATGGGGTAAATGCAGGGCTGTAGCCTGGTCTGAATCCTAGGGGGGGCAGAGTCTGATCAAGAGGCATCTGTACCCCAGAAAATCGCAGAAATCTGAAATTTTTGCATTTTAAAAATAGTTCTGCCAAATTTTAGGGGGGAACAGCTGCCCCCTCTACCCCAATGCAGGCTACGGCCCTGAAATGTGTAACATGTTGAGGACTCCTGCTCTCTCTTCATCTCATCAATCAACCCTTGTGAGCGCCCAGAACTGGGCTTAGAGGGCTGCACTTACCATATCTATCTATCTATCTATCTTAACCAAAACTAAGTGATAGGCGATATAGTTAGTGATGGCATGTTAGGCTGCCAATCGCTGGGTGACTGGGTCCAGCATTCGAATCCAGCTCTTGCCGTGTCACCTGGACTTATGTTGGACAGCGGTTTCAATCATCCTTCACCCTATGACCATGTCCTCCTCCTTTCCAATTAGCCTACCCAGTGCATAAAAACAGGACTTAAAGCCCCTATCATCCAAACATCCTTAACTAAGATACCGGTTGTGACATGTCAAACTATAGAAACTCCTCAAGGCTAAATGATTGCCTTAATTCTGACCAAAAATAAATAAACGTGAACCAATCCAAGTTTAATTGTCTGTTAACTTGTCTTCCTTAGAGTCTATGTGGTCTGATTGGTCAAATTTGGAGGAAGTGTAGAAAATGTTTAAAAAGAACATAAATGTTGCCACTTGTCATGGTAACCTTTTGTTTTAATGTGATAATCGTGACTGCACACTGTTGCTTGTAGTCATTCTGGTATGTTAGTACAGACCAGGATAACTATAATATTATACTTAAATTCAACAAATTAAATTGTGCTTATTTTTTGTGGAATGTAAAGTATATAATGGTAATGATAAAGGGAAGTAACCAAACTGTTTAACACAATATAAAATGTATTGTTAATTTCCCCAATTATGTTAATCAATTGTATTCCTTACAATGGTGAACATGACAATTAGTAGTTATTATACATGTATAATCAATGCATGAACAAAATAATATTGCCATTGTGCTATACACACCGTATGAACATACATGCCGGAAAAGGATCAATATTTTACAAAATGTGTTGGGCTATACTACTAAATCTATTTTATGAATTGAAAAGTATTTTGTATGTAATACTATATTGAATGATTTATGTGATAATTAGCCCATTGATTTTATCCCATGTTTAATTGATGACTGGCATAGATCTATTTTGAACACATCTGCAGTCATGCTTTTTTATATAGATTGTATAATGCCTTTTTTGTCAGCAAAAAAACATTGTATAGATATATCATTCACACGTCAATCCAGTATTATGTAGGCTTGCACTGGTCACAATATAATAATATAATCCGCTGACTTTTTTTAAAATTTGAAGCACATCACTGTGAATTCCTGTTAAAAAATATTTAAGCTCCTCAATTATATGATTTTATTAAGACAGATTCAAATTGGATTTAGAGTTAATGCAAAAAAATAACAGACCTTGTGGTCAAAAAGTGTCATATCAAATATCAAAATTGTATGATGTGTTGTGTAGTTTTTCTGATATGCTGCTCTGCTTTTTAGTCTTTTTATGCTTAGATGGCCCACGAAATAAAAAAGAAAAAATAGGAAGCAGAAAGCACTCAAGCTTTTTATTTTGGCCTTCAACAAAATATAGTCTATAATTGCTCACAAGGTCCTATATTTCTGTCTCAAATTGAGTAAAAAGGAACCTGATCAAAACCACCATATTTAAATGCATTCTGCTTTGTCTGTGACTATGGATTTTCAGGGGGGCGGGGGTATTGTGTGCATATATATTATGCACCTGACACATTTTGCACATTCACAGAAAAAATCAAACCTTTTTTTATTGTAAAGTACATAGAAGTACATCAAAACAATATTTAATGTTAAAACCTGCAGACATTCTATATATTTTATACAATTGGGTTGAATTGGCATCAGTTACAGTTCTTGCGGGGTCACCTGGACAACAGTTTCAAATCCTTTTCCTCTTTGCTTTGTCATTTTCCTCTCCTAATCAGCCTACCAAATTCATAGATACAGCATGCTTGTAAACGAGCATTTTATTTAGTATGAGAATTTTGGAATTCATTTCAAACTTGCTACATAGCATTTTGGTAACACTTAATTAGTTCTTAGAAACCAAAATAAGTTGTTAAATTGCTCAGAGAAACACCATAAGCTCTTGATTACATGTCATCCTCAGTCTGGTGAAAATGAGAACTGCATGCTGCTGCCACCTGGCACAAAAGTTGATTTCCTGTGCTACAGCATTGCTGTCCCAAGAAATAGTTCCAATTTCATTGCACATTCACAAAATTTCTATTCAACATTGATGTATACCAGAGTCAGACTCGGCAATCACATTCTCTAAGGAAGTAGACAAGGCCATCAGCACACTCAGAAACAGCCCCGGTGTCTTCCAGACAATATTGTGTGCGTTCCTTTGGTCGAAAGTATGTGGATGTTCGCAGGAGCTTGCAAAATAGCACACTAGTCACTAGGTGGCAACACAAGACAGCATATGTTCTGATCTGTGGCAATGCAAGAGCAGTCCACTTGTAGACAGTGTCATCCTGCTTCAATGAGCAACCTCAGCCAGCAAAGCAGATCAAGCTTTGGATATCACTAGCATTCACTGCTCTCATCCCATGCAGGTGCAATGTCCAAAAAGCTTTTCTTATGTCAGTCAGTGCTCTAAACCTATCAAACAAGTTGATTTATGATGTTTTTTTTCATTTAGTGCTCCCAATAATCTCATACCAAATAAAACCAATAAAACTCCAACAATCCATCCATCCCTGCTAGATTTTCATTATAATATTAATTCCAGCTCTTGTATGTCCCATAAGGTATATATATTCTTATATGCATGTAATTTTTAGATTACAATATCAATTCAATCATCATAAAATAATCTAATAATGAGTTTATTTTCTGTTTCAGTTAATACCATGTGCAACTTGGCCCAAGACCAAATCGGCTGCTCGGGAAGTTTCTGCTATCATTTGATAAAAGCTTCCACCCTGTCGACATCAGTGGTAGCCTTATGCCAGGATTGCCAATTCTCTTCTCCAAAAATCCCCAACCAGCAATCCATGAACACTATAACAGCAGGATTGCAGGGGAAAGGATTGAGTGGGTTTGCCTGGATCGGAGCGACCAAGACTACAACCAGTCTGTGTTCCTTTGTGAAGGGAAACTGTGAGTAACTGTTGGACTTACGGACCGTTCAGAATTTATGACTGGGGGGCATTGGTAGTAGTTTTCTCAGAAGTCGAAAAAATTGATACTCACCTTAAATTTCATGTGGATATTTCGCACCATCTCAGGATCGATGCAGATTTTTAGTCCCCCCTCTGGTCCCCCTGTCCCCTCCCCTAGACATATAAAGTATTGTATATATCATTACATATAATTTTATATGCCCACCTGGAACAAATGCATGTATAGATCGGAGCACTATTTTTTGTGGGTGTTTTATGATTTTGAATTTTTGATAGACATGTTCAAATTAAACAATTTTGTAATCACCCTCCCTTGTAACACGTTGAGTGAAAAGTTAGTACCCCCTATGGCAAAACTCCCAGGGGGGAGGCTTGGTCTAGTGGTAGCATGCTGGGCTGGCAATCGCTGGTCCAGGGTTCGAATCCTGCTCTTGCCGGGTCACCTGGGCCTATGTTGGACGGCTGTTTCAATCATCCTTCGCCTCATTGCCGTGTCCTACTCCTGTCCTAATTAGCCTACCAAGTGCAAAAATACAGGACGTAAAGCGCCAATCATCCATCCATCCATGGCAAAACTCCCAACCCCCCCCCCCCGAACTGGTTCCTTATAGCTCCTCTTAAATGATGAATTCTCAATATGGATGGGTATTTGCTGCACGGGCCCAAATTTGCTGAATTTAAAATTTTGCCTCTTCTTTTTCTTCTTCTTTTGTAATATCCTTGCTTTTCTGCAGATGGTTCCGTCAGCTGCACCGAACTGGATGATAGAGTCGGCCGATTTCTTCCAGGCAGCAAAATTTTACTATCGCAGCTGGATGACAGACAATTATCAGGACTAACACTTTGTCGCAGAGGTATGTCTTCAACTCCTTTCTAAATGTTGAGTAGGAATCGGATTGTTGGTAACTGTTAGGGCAGTGCTAGGCCTATGTGACAGCATCAATGAACAGCCAACTCGAATATTTAACCTTTTTCAATTATTCATGAACAACAAATAATGAACATGAACAATACAGCTTTGGATACCTTTCTAGTGACACCGAATATGTTAAACTTGGAAACTTCTATGAATCAATCTACCTTGCAGTATTTCTTCCATTGCACAAATTAAATCTAGTTTCCACCAAATATTTGTGAATGAACTAAAAATGCTTGAGAAACTTTTCATCACAACAAATCGAAATTCCTATGTGGCGTTTTCCTGAGTGAGTTTGTAAAATAGGTAGGTGAGGTGAGGTGCGTGATGGATGGTTCATTTATGTTATAAAAAGTGAGCTAAATCCTTCCTTTTTATGCTTGAACAAAAAGATTGTGTGCAATGTCTCATTGATTTAATAGAGGTGCCAAAAATCAGTAAAATAGTTTAAAAGGTAGATGAATTCATTGAGGTAACCTCTATGAAAACATCGAGCTCAATGAAAACAGTCAACTCAATATTTTTACCTAGTGGCCCTGACTGTGCTTATCTCTTATTTTTCAAGATGGCTGCACAATAGACAACTTAGGAAGCTGCTTGACGCTGCTGGGCGCTACAACCTCATGGTACATCGCAAGAAGCAACTGCGCCAATGCCGGCAGTGAGTTGATGTATTTGCTACGGGGAGAAGAAAATGAATTCTTCAAGTTGTACACCGCGGTCATCGGCCTTGGCTCTTTCAACACCAATAACAAATACTGGACCGGCTTCAAAAGAGACACCTGGAAATGGAACGGTCAGTTCATGAAGATATTATCGGATGCCAGTTCTTCAATATTATGCAAGATAACTAGAGTTTCGATCGGGACCGATGCGAAGGGAGAGCTCTCGCACATCGAGTGGGCGTGGTGTAGTTAGGTTGATGTCACCTTTTCGTCACTGGGAATGAGTATTAAAAGAAATAGTGTGTATCTTTCATTAGATATATTTCAATGTAGCGAACTGTGACTCTGTTGCATATATGCAGCAACAGTAACAAAGCACCCGGGACTAGTTTTTGCACTGTATTTGGCATTTTTCCGAAAGTATATATATAGAATGGTCTGCATTTGGTCAGCATTTGGCCTGCATGATGAGATTTTTGGTCTGCATTCTCCTAATCTCCTAGAAAAATTCTTGGTTATTTATGCTCATTACCTTTTTTTTAAACTAGAGTCAAGGATGGTAAATCCGTCCAGGAGGGTAAATCCGTCCACCCCCTAATATAGGTATATAATTACAATTTTTACAGTTGTGCGAGTTGTAAAAGCAAGAGAAACGCGTTTTTTTAACTAATTTTGCCGTTTTTATGGTGTTGACAACATTTTAAACGATATTCAGGTCCATTTAAAAGTTGAAGACAAAAACAATTAAATCCTGTGACGTCATCACAGCCATTTTTTAATAACAGGTAGTTGGTCTTGTAGGCCTATTTCCATCAAAACCAAAATGTATTGAAGGTAAATAATTGATGCATGGGACGATTAATATTATTATTCTTATAGGGTTTCTTAAATAACTGATTTCCAACACATGGAAGGAAGATACAATGGAAATAAAAGTGGACGGATTTACCATCATTATTTTAAAAGTGGCTTCACTGAGTGATTCTAAATCCGTCCACCCACTTCAAATGGTCTTTAAACGAACTTTTATGACCTATATCATTTGTAAATAGCAAAAAACTGATTAAAGAAATACAATTAAGCAATTATACCACTTGATTGGGTTAGAAGGGTTTTCAAATTGTGATTGAGGCAGTCAATTGAAATTCTTGATAGTTAACTTGACCAATGTTATTTGATTCTTCTATTATAAGTGCAATCAGCTCCCCAATGTTCTGATATTGACAGAAATTTTTTTGTGAAAGTTAGTAGATTGCAAAACTAAACAAAAAATCACAAGATATGATAGGTATGTGCTGCATAATACCCTGTGGACGGATTTACCATCCTTACTGGACGGATTTAGAAGCAACCTGGACGGAATTAGATGCCCTAACCTTTAATTTTTGTTGCCATGGTTTCAGCAAAACTTATTTGAATATTTTACTTTTGTGACTGCTAGTGGTAGCATGGAATATTCCCCTTCCAATGTGCTAATTCTTATTTTTGCATCAACTACCATTTTCCTTAAAATACAGTTGTAGCCAAAAGTGGACGGATTTACCCTCCTTGACTCTACCACTTAAAAGACTGGATTTTATTATTTTAAGGAAGGGTCTTGTAATCAACTGTGGATTACAGAGAGTGGAAATCATTGATGATGGCTTAAATGCAATTAATAGAAACAACCTCGATTGGATAAAATTCTAGATTATACAGGCTGCAAAAACAAAATTTGTATAGCCTTCTTGAAATAAACTTGATAGGGGTATACATGGGTCTCAAAAACAGATGGAGTATCAAATGTTGGAATTTAAAGGAAAAATAGATGTCTCATGTCCCAAAGGCAGGGTCTTGTAATCAACTGTGGATTACAGAGAGTGGAAATCATTGATGATGGCTTAAATGCAATTAATAGAAACAACCTCGATTGGATGAAATTCTAGATTATACAGCCTGCAAAAACAAAATTTGTATAGCCTTCTTGAAACTAGAGGTAGTGTGGAGATTGAATGGTTCGCCTATGCTGTCGCACAGAGACTAAATGATCGCCTGTGTTACATAATACGCAAGCCAAAACCTTGTTTTGCGAATTTGATTGGGCAATACTTCACCAAGTTCACTAATACTAAAGAAATAACCCATCTCTTGCATGACAAATGGGCTCTTTTTTTTACGAGGGGCGGGGGGTTGCTGGGTATTTATGCAACAGAAGCTTGCCAGTATTCACTAGAATGGTGTGCATGAGATGCATAAACAGAGCTCTGCTACCAGTACATGACACCATGCTAAGTGGGGCAGCCGAGGAGGTTGGGCACCCCAGGGGGGAGGCACCCTAGCAGCAGCAATGGGGGTCCGCGGGGGTAAGTCCCCATGTCCGCGGGGGTAAGTCCCCATGTCCGCGGGGGTAAGTCCCCATGTCCGCGGGGGTAAGTCCCAATGTCCGAGGGGGTAAGTCCCCATGTCCGCAGGGGTAAGTCCCCATGTCCGAGGGGGTAAGTCCCCATGTCCGAGGGTGTAAGTCCCCATGTCCGAGGGGGTAAGTCCCCTTGTCCGCGGGGTAAGTCCCCATGTCCGGGGGGGTAAGTCCCCATGTCCGCGGGGGGTATGTCCCCATGTCTCCGGGGGTATGTCCCCATGTCCCCGGGGGTATGTCCCCATGTCCCCGGGGGTATGTCCCCATGTCCGCGGGGGTATGTCCCCATGTCCGCGGGGGTAAGTCCCCATGTCCGAGGGGGTAAGTCCCCAGGTCCGCGGGGGTATGTCCCCATGTCCGCGGGGCCGTGTCCCCATGTCCGTGGGGCCGTGTCCCCATGTCCCCGGGGCCGTGTCCCCATGTGCTTGGGTTATCCCCGGGGATGTCCCCATACTTGGGGGGTGCTAGATATTAAATGGTTGCCCCCTTGGTTCATTCATGCATGTACTTTTTTTATCTTAGCAACTTAGTAGATATTAAATGGTTGCCCCCTTATTCTTAGTAATATTAAATGGTCGCCCCCTCCTTAGTAGATATTAAATGGTCGCCCCCTTATCCTATCTATGTATCTATGTATCTATGTATCTATGTATCTATGTATCTATGTATCTATGTATCTATGTATCTATGTATCTATCTATCATCATTGCTTAGTAGATATTAAATGGTTGCCCCCTTGGTTCATTCATGCATGTTTGTGTTCCGCTTGTGACACAAGTTCTAGTTTTGTTTTCAATGTGCTGCATCAAGGTCACGTGGTGCAGTCCCCCCCTCCCCCTGTCCTCAGCCACTATGACCATTATTTGCTATGTCTGAAAAACTTTTCTTGGACACGAGAAGTGACCAGTGGTCAGGCTGTCATTGCACATGCCACATTTACAACAACGACATAGAAATGCAACCATTGGGTAGGCAAGATCCTTGTGCGTAAATTGACAGCAGTTCAATAGTCCAAATAGGTATGTAGTGCAAGTATGATAATCACTCTTTTTCATCAAGAAACATGGTAGATCTATACAAGGCCAAAAAAAAAGTGCTAAAAATTGATACTTTTATTCAGATGCGACTGACGTGACATACTCCAATTGGAAGCTGAATGAACCCGGGAGTACGACAGCAATTGCAATGGGCTTGCCAAATGGATTATGGGAAGCGCACTCTCCATCCGACAGACATTTCGTCCTTTGCATGAGTGGTAAGATTCATTATTATTCTTTATTTTAAAAAAAAGATAAATAGCTGGGCAATTTTGGCACTTCTCATAAGTTCTCAATTCAAAACAGGAAACAGCCAAAGTTTAGTATACAAAGTAATTAGCTTGATGTTGATTGATATACAATGTATTAGAAGCTGCAAACAATTTCTTTAACCAGCGTTATGTAAGCAAATATCAGGGACTGTTCTCCCCACACGCATCCTGTTTCTGTTGGAAATATCTTTGCTGGGCAAGTTAAGGATCCAATGGCGCAGACAACATGATTATCTGTTCGGTCTTAGAAAATACACACATTTTGCAAGATATCGCACCGTGAAGGCTATTATCCGACCAAAATTCAGCCACTCATCTTAATGCATCTTGTCTTGTCTTTTGGACCCTTTTGATCTTAAAGAAAAATATATTATTGAGCCTTATTTTATCTATTTTAGCATAACTTAGTAGGTATATCTTAAAAATTATTATTGACTCACTATTTGAATTTTGTCACGCGAAATTGGCACGAATATGATTTGCCCTTTTTCGTCTGACCACCCCTACTGCCCGCGATTCCTTCTGGCACCACTGATCTTCATGCTTCATCCCTTGTGATGCCACAATTAAACGAATAAACAAGTGTGTTTGATGTTGCAAGCGCTGATGTCATAAGATTTGCTTGCTCCACAGGCGGAATGATCACAATGGCTTAGCAGTTCTAGAGATAGAGAGGAAGGTGTATGGCTCAAGTGCCGCCTGGTGGAGTGCAAATATAGAAAATTGATTAAAATTGCTCAAGGAGCAGCCTTTCACAACATTCTTGTTGGTTCTGTGAGATAATAGTCTCTCAGCTACACTTAGAGATGATTCTCACCCACTACACTGCATTTAGACTCGCATTAAACCTTGTATGGCCAATCTTACCTATGTGTGCACCCATATCAGCATACATCACAAGGGAATTCTCCTTGACAGCCAATCAGAATTTAGGAGACCACAGAGCCATCTCTTGATTAAATTGAAACCTCAGTCTGCCCTTTGGTGAGCATACTATAGCCTGTTTCCCAGCCACCACAAAACAGGCCTGGTGGCCATGGGATATCCCAAGAATACTATTTATGGCAACTTCCGCAAATATGACCGCACACGACGACTCTCATTTTCCCATAGGGGGAGCTTGAGCAATACACCTTGGTATAATATAACAGAATAAGGGCAAAGCATGTGAACACTGCCTGCGCTTGCTCCAAAATTTATGTGGAGGCACCCCATTTCTTGCTGATAATTAATTACAGAAAACATTTTCAGTTCTTACTTGTTTTAATATCCTTTTGTTTTGAGCCAGCGACAATGTTTACAGCATTGGAGCATCCTATTAATTTCTTCTCCAACATATAATATCTGTAAATTATTTCAGCCTCCCATAATTATCTGGCATGAATCTTCAAGTTGTGCAATTCATAATCCATGTTTTTTTTTTTCTTAAATTTTCTCATTTAAACATAATCTAGACAAAAGCTTAATGCTTTATAAGCCAAGGAGACCTAAAAGACCTACTACTATTATAGTGGAAATAGGTTGGTAAAATGGTTTACAAACAACATTAGAAGTGCTTAAATAATGGACAGGGTAAATTTTTGAAGTGTGATGTGTCTATTTCTATGGGTAATAAGATATAATAATTATTACATTTGTTTGTATTATGTATTTTATTCGTGATGTGTTTGTTTTGGGTGACAGATGTTTCTTTCTTTGCCATAGACATTGTCTTTTGGTTTATGAATAAGTGATCTCTCTCCTTGTCATTATTCTCTTTGTTAAGAATATTTCGGTTCTTGTTATAAACTTTTTAAAAAAGAGTCAGTTTTTATGAAACAACTTTTTAGTCAGGTATATCTTACTCCACTTAAAAAAATAAATTGTTGTATATGATTACCATGATAGATAGATATTCATTTCTAAAGTAAACAAATTCTTCTGGTCTCAGTGATGGTGATGTCGCAATCATTTTTACGTGTTGAAATCTGATAAATACAAAAGTGACGTTTATAACAGGCGAGACCAAATTGCTATAATATTGTCTTTATCTTATTCTTCAAAACAGGAAACACTAACCAGACTCCTGCTCCTACTCTGGCACCCATCCCCGCACCCACCCCAGCACCCACCTTGGCACCAATTCCGCCGGGGGTTACACCCGCTCCCGGAGTACCCACATTACCAGGGCCAAAGGTCTACGAGCCGGTAGATGTCTCCAGGGTGAGAGGTAAGCCAAATTCATATTTTATATAAGGCAGTGATGGAAATGGGGAAGCTTGGGTGAGCTTGGGGGAGCTTGGGAGAACTTGGGAGAACTTGGAGGAGCTTGGGGGAGCTTGAGGCAGCTCAGCTCCCTTGATCAGAAAACTGGGGTAGCTCTTCCCATCTACAGCTCCCTTGATGATCAGTGTGTGAAAATACAATTTCCTGTTCACTTTTTTAGTCTTCCAGGTACTATTAGCCAAATTATACTCTGGTTGCAGGAATTTTTTACCTTTTTAAATTTTAAATGGTACGACGCTGCTGTACCAACCAAGAGCTACCAGTGATATTTACTACCAGTGATATTTACTGATAAGGCAAATACGCCTGCATCAGCATCAACCTGCCATATTATATTATGTTTTGGTGATGGAAATTGTAACTAGCATTGTATACATATGTGTGAATATGGACAATAAACTTACTTACTACTTCCTTACTTGTTCTAGAATTTCGAGACTCCACAATTGATGCCCCTTGGAATGAGCAGAGGAGTGTGTGTTCGCAACAAAACCTGCGGCCAGCAATTGTTCGATATCCCACCGACCAAGAAATTTTAAAAGCTATCACGAAAGGTGCCGATTTCTGGCTCTCTGGTAGAATCGGGTCGACTGAGGAATGTGCTTTCACTGTCGGTAAGTTTGTTTGTTTATATGTTTGTTTGTTTACATGTTTATCTAAGAAAAGTTGTCTGTCATATTGGAGCTCTGCATGGACGCCAAATGGCAATTGACATATATTTTTGGTCTTTGTACTAATTAGTATTTAAGTGATCAATTAAGTTTACCACTAGATGTTGGTAGACATTTGGGGCATTGTAATGATGCCATTTCTAAAATTAGATTTTATTTAGTGATTGTTTACAATGTGTCATCTCATGAAAATTCAATAAATCGATAAGTGATCAATCTGTCCTGTAATATTTGATAAAGAACATTTTTGAATTATATCAAATTTATTGTCTTTGTAGGGGAAACCAGGGTTAATTTGTTCCTGCAATTTTTTACTTGACTCTTCAATGTGGCCGTATTGAAAACACTTCATTGAGATATTGGGCAGGGGGAGGCCGAGAGGCTTAGTCCGATTGGTGGCACACTTGCCTGCTAATTGTTGCGACAGGGTTCTTTTCCTGCTCTGGTAAGGCACCGGGGCTTATATTCGACGGAAATGATTGATTCGAATCTCAATGAAAATTTATGAAATTAAATTACTTTGAGGACTTATGAACTAAAGAATGCAGGATCAACCTACCCTTAGGGTCCACCCACCCTGGTCTCTCCTACCTACTGATTAATTAATTGCATGGGGTATTAGCTGACATATATTTATTCAAGTGTGCACATAAATGCCTTATCTCTTATGAGTAGCATATTTATAAATTGATTGTAGATGACCATATTTCTGACTTTCCATTTCTCTTCGCGAAACTCTTTCTAGCTGACACTAATTGTATGTATGAAAATATATACCATCTGTTGCTTTCGTATATATTTATGCTTGTTTCTATATATCATTGTTATATTAATCTTGCCTTGTTTTCAGTTCTGCTTTTTGGTGTTAATATATTATTTGAAGCTCACATATTGCTTCCTTGCTTGATTGCTATGTTACAAATATTATATTGTCTTAGTCTAGGTCGATAGGCATAGTAGAAGATATGTATTGCTTATTCACCACGGGAGAGAGAATATGTGATTTATCAACCAAGGACTTTGACCCAAGATGTGAAAAACACATATTCTCGATCCTATTGTGCTACCAGCTTATACCATGAGACAAACACCTACAGTCAAACATGAGACGATAAGTGGACAACAAAGAATGTGGGAATTATCGCACTCAAATGCTGTCATGTGATTGGCTAACCGCGGTGTCAAATGGCATATAATACCAAATCATAAGTCAACAACAACAATTCACGCAATATACAGCAGCTCATCCTGCACCTTTCAAAACACCTTACTGATGCATATGTGTACATAAAGTTATTATATGCTTGCATTGATTAATTATCTAGCCAGTTCTAGATTATGTTAAAGAATTGATAAAATATACACCAGGCTGTTATTTCTGGACTGTGGTTAAGAGGCAAGTCCTCACTGCCCCTTGAAACTGAGCACTGCATGCTGTTGCCACATTGTACAAAGTTTTGTTAGCCACTCCATAAAATAGTTCCCCTTACTTTATCGTTTATTATATTTCTCAAGTTTTAATAGAAGAATTTTCTATTTCTATTAGGCCCACAATTCGATTTTTACCTTTTTTAAGTTATATTTGATCATTTAGATTTGTTAAAAGGTTGCTTTTGGGTTACCCTGAGGTAGTGGGCCCGTCCGCTCCTGTTCCCCGGACAATATGCAGGCTCTCCCTATTATTGGGCGACAAATAGAAAGTGCGGCAAATCACCACGCATTCACCACATGTCATGGCCCCAACATTAGGCCATTTCTACATATATCCCTGAAGGGATGCATAGCACCTAAAATCTATATACATATATAAAATTCACCTCCCCATATTCCTTTGTCACGGGTGTTCTCAGCTATGGCTTAACTGACAGTCATAATATTTTACCACTGTGTCCTATTATGTCCAGACTGTGTTTGTATTGCTTCAAATGTATCAGAACTTTCAAATATTTACTTATATCAGCGAAAAAATGATTTCCATGCAATGGGAGCAGCAGCAACAGCAGCAGTCATTCCCAGCAAGTGCTTTCACTTTGATGGGAGGAAGGATGGAACCACAGATAGATAGATAAATCATGGATCTATAAGTTAGCTCTATGGATAAATGGATAGATAAATAGACAGATACATGCATACATAGACAGACAGATAGTGAGATAGATAGATAGATAGTGAGATAGATAGATAGATCGATAGATAAATAGATGAATAAATAGATGAATAGATAGATGGATAGATAGATAGATAGAATAGATAGAATAGATAGAATAGATAGAATAGATAGAATAGATAGATCATACGTAAACAGACAGGTAGATCGATACAGAAAGATCTCTATGGGCAGATCAACAGATCCATAGATAAATAGACAGACAGGCACATTGGCACAGGGGCGGACTGGCGGCGTCTCGGGCCCCGTGGCGAAACAAATTGAAGGGCCCCCAAATACCCATTTTCTGTATTACTCCATTTGCATGAGTGTAGAAGGGCCCTTTCCCATATACAGGGCCCTCTCGCATTGGGCCATAACATCAAAGCTTATTCTATCATGCGGTCACAAATTTGGTCACAAGACAGACTTTTCGCTTGATTTTTTACTTTTTTAGCCAACTGCATGGCCCCGCTTGAGTGGTTGGGCCTGTGGCAGCTGCCACTCTGCCACTCTGTCACATAGGCCAGTCTGCCCCTGGATTGGCAGATAGATAGTCAATCTGTAAAAGCCCTAATATGCCTCCACATTATTTTAAATTTTATTTCAGCTAAATAACTTCTACCTATCACTCAAAAGTGCCGGCCGAATAATTTCAAATTCCTTCAAAATATAGAAATGGTTCTGAAAAGTAAGACAACTACAGAAGTTTGGACGAGAGAAGTGGGCCAGAATTTGCATAAGGTGGTGACAACTATGGGACGGCAGAAGGACAAGGATGGACTGGAGATGGATAGATGATTGGCCTGTTGTGTCCTGCATTTATACACTATAAATTATAGGTTACTTAGCACAGGAGGAATCCACCCAAATGAGGCAAAGGACAATTGAAACTATGGTCGAGGCCATTTGCATAGGCTGAGGACTGGGGTTTACAGGTGGAAATTTTCTTTCAATTAACCATGAACAGTTACAAAAGAGATATAATGCCAACAGATTCACACAAATCCTGATTGGGTAAATAAACTACATCATTATTCAATCATGTGGTCGGCCACTTCCTCACTAAGACTGCTAAAATTTGAAGGCTGTGGAGCTACCCTTCGGCATCTGATTTTTAAACAAAAATTGCATGCTTTATTTTTACATAATATTATATGAGGCAACAATACTCCACAAGTGCATGAGGTTTTGAAGATAGAGCGCCACACAACGCACCCACTTTATACCCATCTTTCGGCGGGTACCCTGCTAGTACATTTTATAAGTTTGCTTGCTGTGTTCATCACTGCTGGTTTATATCTGGCACTATTATAATGGCCTTGTTCATTTATTTTCACGTCACAAATCACAGAATGATTAACTCCTAAATAAAATTTCTCTTGTCGCAACAATTGATATTATTCAAGTTTATTCTTTGTGACACATCATTCACTTTGAATTACATTTACAATTTTCATTGTTTTTGGGATTTGTATGTAAAACTTTTGTTTTGGATAAAGGATGGTTCTTCATACATTCTTAAAAAACAAACAAATAAACGAATTTAGCATTTACATTTACAGACTAGCTAGTTAGTGTTTAGTATGGTTGATGTTTGAAATTTAAAACAATCTAATTGTTGGTTTTTTTCTTCTTCTAAGGCCAGACATAATACTTTTTTAGCTTCTTGGGTCGCCCGCACCAACAGATTTCCGCAGATGATGTTTTATACTACCTGCCGATAATGTGCAAGAAGATGCGAGAAGTTAATAATCCATTATACCTGGCCTAAGAATATGAAACTGAATGTATGATGACAACAATTACAAACTGACATAAATTAATATTATCTTTCTAGCCAATGTCAATGTTTCATGTGACATCATTCAACGCATGGGAAACGATTTTACGGAAAGATTGTTCAACCAATCGATGAACGGGAAGCTGCAGGCCTTGCCATTATGTCGAACAAGTAAGTTGGTATTAAAGCCAATTTTAGATAAGTAAATTCAGAATGTTGTAATTTTGAGTGAACAACTTTCATAATTAGGTGATTTCCATGTATAATGCACTCCCGCTCTTTGATTAAAAATTATTGACATCAAAATTGCAAATTATTCATAAGTACGTCACATGACGTCAACTGGGGTCACCTGGTGTGAAGCCTGCACCAATCACAGAGCAGTAAAGTGTAAACAGGAAGCAGCTAGTGCACGAAATGAGAATATTTGGAACCATGTTGCACTTTCTCTTAGTATATTATCTTACTAGTACCTTCAAGTGCATGGGATCTTCGTAAAGTATATATAATTGTATATATATGATAACTGATAATGGTGATTGTTTTTTGTGAGATCACATGTTTCAAAATGGCGGATGAGAGCAACGGACTCAAAATGTTGCAATTTTGAGTGAAAAAAAAGTTTCATTATTCGGTGCTCCCCTTCTTTTATTAACAAGAAAATTTTTTCAAAAAAAAATAGAGGCGATTTTTAAAGCAAATTCAGCTTTTTCAGCAAATTAGACCACATCTGCATGTTTTTTACGCCGATCCCGCAAAAAGCGTCCCGTCCCGCACCTGCGCATCCGCGTTTTATTACGAAATCCCGCGTCCCGTCGTTCCACAGATTTGGTCCGCATTTTATGCACGACGCTACCCCCGTTCTGCTGACGTAGTTTCACACGCTGATTCTTGAATCTTAGGAAAAGCCTCCTGTCGGGAGGCCTGTGGCCATCTATACAGAGGCGAGTGGCTATATATAGAATCACTAAGACTATATCGGCGATGGGCTGATGCATCGCCTCTAAAAAATTACAGGCATCAAAATTGTAAATTATCCCCAAGTATAAATATATTTTAAGTGTGATTGTTTTTGCAGGTCAGTGCACAAGGTTCAATTTCAACTGCTTGACTTACGGAGACATCACAAGCTCTTGGTACGAAGCGCGAAACCAGTGCCTGAAGCAAGGAGGAGACTTGTTCTACCTCGACACAGCGGACATTGCTGATATCGAGAGAGTGAAAGGAAGTCTGATTTCAATCGGGTCAAACTTCCTCAACAAACAATTCTGGGTTGGATTGAGAAATCATGTGTGGTACTGGCAAGGTAAATAATATTATCATGGATTGACTCATTGCCTTGCAAAACAGGAACTATTTACAGTGTGTGCAAAGTCAATATGCAAATGTGTGTACTTTCGTATTTTTGAAGCTTTAGGGACGGACCTCATACAATATAAATTTATGTTGATTTGGGTCAGTTGCACAGTATACATCTTACACAATTTGAGAGGTTTTACACAAGGCTACATGTTTACATAAGTCAATGATATAAGAATAAGAATAAGAAGTTTTATTGGTCACTTAGTAGCACAGTACATGTGAAATTTTGGTTGGTCATTGAAATGGTACACTCAGTTAAATTACAGTTAAGTATATTAATTATAATCATATCTAAAAACATAGGCTGCGCAACAGCATACCCTCGGCTATTCAGCAGGCTATTCTGAAGCCGGTGAAATCAATTGACATATCAGCGATAGATTATGACCCTCAAGTACAGTTTTACCAAACCAGTCATATTTAGATGCCCAGTCTCCCTTTGTATGGCCCAAGTCTCCAACTTGATGGGGAGAGCTGGGCCAAAATTTTTACAATTTTCATATGGTTTTAGCATAGGTTCATGAACATATATATCAATGCCCCCCTACAGATATATTCTTAACTATTTCTAGATGCAATCAATGTATCAAGAATGTATAATCACAATGGTCTCTCAAGCTTCTTTACTCTTTCTGGCTGACGGAAAGTGTTTTTAGATGAATGAAATGTCAATTTCTCTATTTTATATGATGTTTTATTGTATTTAATTTTGACAAATTCCCAGCCCTAGCATTCAACAGATTCAAGGTACTGAAAAGAGATGTTGCAATGAAATAAAAGGGTCACCACATTGCTATGTCCTCCTCCTGTCCTAATTAGCCTACCAAGTGTATAAATACAGGATGTAAAGTCCCAATCATCCGTCCATCCGTGATTCTCTGGATGTATTAGATTACATGATTATAGATGATCAATCAATCAATCAATATCTAACTATCTATCTATCTATATATAAAATATCTATCTATGTATCTATGTATCTATGTATCTATGTATCTATCTATCTATCTATGTATCTATGTATCTATGTATCTATCTATCTATCTATCTATCTATCTATCTATCTATCTATCTAACAACTAATCAATAGTGCAACATGAAAATCTATTTGCTGGGATAAATTCACAGTGGATCTATCAGTCAAACAATTAATTCATCATTCATTCATTCAATCAGTCCAATCTGTCAAGCAATCTTCAGTCATTTAAATACCATTAATCTAAAACACCTTATCCATCTATCCATCTATCCATCTATCCATCTATCTATCTATCTATCTATCTATCTATCTATCTATCTATCTACCTATCCATCTTATCATAAATTATGAATAGAATAAAGGCCTGCCTAAAAACAGATAATTTTATAATAGTTAGGTTGTCTATCTAACCAATCTATCTATTTTAAATATTAAACTAAAACAATGTGTGGCCTACAGATACTTTTTAATAAGACTAATACATTTACTACTTATCACCAAAAAGGTTAAATGCAGTCCAAACTTGGCTGTATAAGTATAACAATAGCTGAAAAGGCAAAAAAAAAGCCTGCATGGGATATAAAAAGTCACATCTCAACTTCTACTTGGCTTATATTTCTGATCTAAATTGGAAATTTCATTATAATGTTTAAGATAAAAAAACTAAGGCTATCAGTGCAGTTTGAACATATTTCTAAGAAAAAAGGGAATTTTGTTAGAAATATAGGGGTGCTATTCAACTGCTTCTGTACCCTCCCCTTTGTTCTTGGGTTTGGCCATTGGAGAGGATTAGTGACATCATGTTACATAATGTCCATTCAACAGAAGCTGCACCCTGTTCCCAAACAAAGCAGTGACACTTATTGTCTTAAAGGTGCTAAATATGCTTTGGGTGATTTTGTTATTAATTAAAAATCAAATTTATCCAACATTAAATATCTTTGGATATAAAATGAAACATTGAAATTAATAGAATTAAGGTTTTGTTGCATGCCAAGTAAATTTCTAAATAACCTTGTATTTAGTTAAATCATTTCTGCAATCATTATGTGATCACATTTAGTTTTTTATGCAATATTATAAATAAAAACAGGCCTGACATTAATTTAATTTCTTTCCTTTAATTTACATCACTGAGGTTAATTTTAGCAAAATGGGGTTTTGATATTTCTTGTCAAAAGTTCAGAATGGTAAGGCCCCTTGAGTCAGAACTATGTGCATAAAGCATATTTGTATATATATAATATATATAATATATGATTTATCTTATTGAACCACATAAATTCTGAGGAAGAATTTGATGAAAAAAGTATACTTGGGGCACATTGAATGACACTTTGAGTAACCAAGATCCAAAATTGACTGAACTGTGACAATTCAAAGGTCTACAGTTTTTTGCCTTTTTTTAGCAATTTTTGCCTTTTCATGTTCAAAAATCTAATGATATAACAGATGTATGTATGAAAGTCATGTGTTTCTTTTATGTTTATTCATTTTGTTTACATTCAAGAGCATTGCATGACTTTATTAGAAACAAAATGGCCAGAAAGTGGATATTTTCACATTTTTGTGAATTTTAAACTTGTTTTGTCGGCCTAAATTATTGCGTCAACTACATAATGGCCATAAAAGTTCCTTCTTGATAGGTTTAACTATAATACCTTTTGGTTTTTAAAAATTTAGTTATTACTGTTTTGGCGTGAGAGACCAAAATTCCAGAAAAATGTAAAAAATTACACATTTTTCCAGCCTTTTGGTTTTTATGCAAAATTCGTTAGATGGACCCTCTAAACGATTCAAGCAGTTAAGAGACCTATATTTTAGACAACTAAATTCTAAATTTCAAATGTCTAACTCCAAAATTGAGGGAATTGCAGAGGGTTGAAAAAAACCCATTTTTTTTACATTTTTGGTTCATTCTTCGAAAACTATTTTAGTTAGAGCATTCAGACCCCCAAAAGGCACAACTAGGGTATTTAATACATGTTATGGTAGATTTTCATGCCCATAGGTATAACCGTTTCCGAGTTCTGGCCCGGAAACGAAAAAAATTAATTTTTCCGAATTTTCAATATTTTATAAAAACTGTGGTCATTACATAAATATGAACTCCAGAAGGCACATTAACACTATAAGACCCATTCATGTGTCAAATTTCAAATATATAGGTGTAATAGTTTTGGCACAGAGGCCAATACACATTGTGTGACGCCGCCCGCCCGCCCACCCGCCCCCCGCCCGCCGGCCCGCCGCCGGACGGACAAAAATTTGCCATACTAACTACAATACCCGATGGCAATATACATTGCCGAGGGTAAAAATAAGAATTGTTTTATATAATAATATGATTTTGATTAAGTAAAATAATGGCATTGGGAACAAAGAAATTTTTTAATCTAGACGTTCTCATAGGCCGTACACGCCATCTTCTTCCACTAGGGGTACGGGACAGTTCGGTGTTAAGAGGATGTAGTTCGTCTCTGACAATTTTTGTTGTGGTTTTTATAACATCTTTTGAGTGTATTTCCTCAATACTATTCAAATTAATATCGTTGCCCCTGAGGATTTTTTTACATACTTTCCTTGGTTTCGTTAATTTACGTTTCAGATCTTCTCTCAAAAAATTATAGAAAGCAATACATGTGTATGTAAGAGTTGGCATAACTGTTGCATTAAAAAGAACATTTTTTCCAAAAAAAGTAGAGGCGATTTTTAAAGCAAATTCAGCTTGTTCCACATATTTCACCCCATCTACATTTAATTTCGCCCGGATCCCGCAAAAAACGTCCCGTTCGGCAAATGTGCATCCGCGTTTTATTACGAAATTCTGCGGCCCGCCGTTCCGCTAATTAGGCCCGTCCGCATTTTTCTACGACGCTGGCCACCCGTTCTGATGACGAAGTTTCACAGCCTGAAATTCCGAATCTTGGAAAAGCCTCCTGTCGGAAGATTTATTATGTCAGAGCTATGTCAAGATTGGGCGTAGACAATGATATTATTGTGATGTTTTTTAAGGGCTGATGCATCGCCTCTAAAAAACATCACAATAATATCATTGTCTACGCCCAATCTTGACATAGCTCTGACATAATAAATCTTCCTGACGCCTTTTTACATTGATCAGTTACATTTTGTTCAAAACGCAGACTTTGCGATCGTTACATTTCCATCTCTTGAATTCCATCTAAGGTCATTTGTATAAAGCGAGAAAAGTACTGGGGAGGGCATGTGTACGAGAGCTATCTTATATTCGTGGAGCGACATGCGGCGAAGCCGCCTGTCGCGTGAGCGAACTTAGCATAACAACAGCTCATAATGAATTTTGAATCTGTCAGTGGAGTGAGAATGAAGGACAGCCTGTACCTGCCATGGAGTTGGTCCCTGATCAAACAATTAGTTTCGGTAAAAGTAAACATACCTGAATTTCTCTTGCAATGTCGCAGTAGTGTCTGAAAAATTCCATTTGGTGCTTAACTATCCTATTCTGTTTTGAAAACTTCATTTTTATGCCCGTTTGTGTCATCTGCATGAAAAACTTATTTTGCTCACAGGTGTCGCCACCAGTGTAGCATCATGCTTGCAGTGCCACACCCAGGGAAGATGACACAATCATTAGCAGCCTGATTGGCAGCAGTGATGTTTGAAGTTCATTTGAGGTGTGAAGCTTAAAAGCTGATTGCTATTAGTGTACTTGAATGGCATTAATTAATTTAGGCCCAACTGAGGGTGCTGTTGTTTACACTAACATGGTTTCAAAATAAAAACAGTTAATTTGAGCTCCGCGAATCTATGGCATTGCCATCTACATATTATCATTGTCGCCATGACAACCTACACGTTAATGGGACAAGGAACCTTGTAGCAAAACCTCTCTAAACCCCTCTGTGGACTGAATGTATGTGAGTTTCGTAAAGATCTGTTCTCGCAATGCTGAGACATGGAATTTTTGCAGATTTTCAGTGTTCCAAGTTATTATGTAAATTAGCATATTGCAGGACATGGTCACCAACATTGTTGATATTGACATAATTATGCTTTAGATATTTGTAAGTGACAGGCATCCTTTAGTATGCAAATGTATTGCATTATTATTTGCAATCATCGGTGTTACGACGGTGTATATATCAATTCTGGACACCTCTAATGTCGTATTTTTTTTGTTTTCAGAGGAAAATGGTCAATTCTCAGAGATGAAGTACACAAACTGGGAAGGAGGAGAACCAACTGTAGATAATATGAGATATCCATGTGTGTCAGTTAACATACAGACAGGAAAATGGCGGACGGAGTCTTGTCAGAAATTCTCCTCAGTTCTTTGCGCACGTAAGAAATAATTTGTCTTGTAATTGTTTTTAATCGCCATAAAAATTAAAATGTGGTGTGCTTCAAATATCTCTGTAAAGCCGAATTATGTGCATGCTGTGTTCTTCCATTTTTGTCTCCAATATGAAGTTTTTGACAAGTTTTCGTCTCCGATATTAAGTTTTCGGATCACGGAAACCTTTCGGACATTTTGCCATTTGTTTCAAACAATGAAAAAATGGCTATATTGTCTGATAAAAATAATAAATCCTCCAATATTTCCATGTTGTATGCAATGTTGACTTGGCACCCTGAACTTTAATATTTATCATTTACTAAAGTTGAGATATTCTTGAATAGGGTGAAACGTCACTAATAATTTCTTAACACATTTTTATTCTAGATACATAATTTTAATATTATGTTTATTGGTGTTGACACACCTAAAAGTGTATTTGTGATTAGGCATTTCATTCTTTTACTTAACAGTTGTTGTGAATATTTTTTTCTTATTTTCAATTTCAGTTTTACAATCATACACTGGTACTGCTTCATCAATACAACATAGATGTGAGTATTCAATGATTCACTCTTGCTTATCAAAAGTTGTCAAAGTTATAAACACCATATTTGTGAGCAGCAGTGTACCTATATAAAACAATGAATTATTTCTTTTGAGCACTAATTAAATATATTGGATTGTTCATCTAATTAATTTGCTAAAAGGAAAAATTATCTCAATTGTCAAAAAAAGTTCATCTAAGAAAATTTTTGAACAGTTTAATTTATAAACTTTTAAAAAATTGATATTGCTTTTTGTTTCGCATTACATCAAACTGTTATTTCTACATATCTACAGGTTTCTTCTAAATTGTCAACTTTTTTTCCTTTAAGAGATCAGTGATTATGTTGAGTTTTTTTTTTAAAGATGTTGCACTGTCTTTTCTTTTCTTAGGACTCTTTAAAATTTTTTTAGATACGGTGTGTAACGATGTTGGCCTAATTATTAATTTAACGATTCAATGTAAAAATAGCTTGAGGATAAAAAATATATTGAATATAGAAAATGTACCGTTTGCTATTTTTCATCTGTTTCTATGAAAAGAGCATGACATCATGTTCTCCTATCTTTCAGATGTTCTACCAGTTTTTGTCGCAGTGGTGCACCTCATCATATACACATTCCGACGAAGTTTATGAAAGATAGTGTTATTTTTAGCAGAGGAAATACACTAACAAAGAAACTGTTAAAATGATTTAAAAATAGTTTTAATATAACCTCATTTTTACATGGTAACTTTTCATTCTGACATTGTGAAAATTTTATATGTATATCACTGAGATTGTGATGTTTTTCTAAATACAACAATTTGCACATTCTACATGCAACCTTGGAATACATATGATTTGGCCCGTATGTTTAAAAAATATATATTTATTTAAAATTAACAATTTTTTAGTTTAATATAAAATGCCCAGATAACCAAATTGTAATTACTAATATCTAGGTCTAATATATCAGTTGAAACAATATACAATGTAGGAAAGTCTGTCAGTTTCTTTGTTATTGTAACTTCCTCTCTGTTGTTTTTTCAAAGCATTGTGATATCCGGTGGCAAAAATCATGGCTTTTATGTGAAATTTTATTGAATTTATGTAGTATGTAAGTATGTACATTGATGATTTTGTATTATTTTATTGTATGTTTAATATTTTGTTTACCGCTTGTATTTAGAATAACATGACAAAATGAACACAGGGTATAATTATACAATAACATTTTTTTGGAGGGCATTATGGGGTATTAATCAGTTATGGCCTGAGGGCAGAAATCATAAACTTAATGCCCGAGCCGCCAGGCGAGGGCATTAAATGATTTCTGCCCGAGGGCCATAACTGATTAATACCCCATAATGCCCGACAACTAAAAATGTTATTATCATTATTATATACTTGAGTATGCATTAAACAGGCTGTAAACTATTATGCCAACATTATTTCAGCTTGGGATAATCACAGTTTGGTCACTGCATACATGGTTCAGACCCATCTTCATTGCTATAGGCCAACTACTGTTTGACAAGTAAACAACAAAAACAACATTTTCAGATTTGAACATTTTATACTGTAATAGTAGGGCAATGATAAAAAGGTCAAATTAGGCCTATTTATTAATATCAACAAATTTTTTAATTTCAAAGCTTCACCTCAAGAACATAAAACAAGCTATTTGAAATCAAAGTTGAATGTGCAGTTTTTAAAACTGTTGTCTTTCATAAAATTTTCAAGCCCGACATCCTTCCTTTTCAAAGTTTTGAAGCTGGTTTGGCTGGTCTGAATTGGGGGCAGTGTGACGACGCCATTGGTGTCAGGATGGTGAATCGCAGTAGCAATTTGTTGACCTTCAGCTCTTTCCTGCAAGAAAATTTTACCGGGGAAAATATCAGAAATATAGCTAGGCTTTATTTGGTGCTTAATCTCAGAATTTATCTTATGATCTATTAATATAACCATACTTACAAAAGAGCATGCGACTACAGGTGCAGAATTCTCGAACGTATTAACCACAACACCACTGTCATTAACAAGAACAGCATGGTCATCCTGAAAGAAAATTTATTAAAGAATAATCAGGCCAAGTGTTATTCCAACTGTGTTACAGTGTATTAAAAATATAAATCACTAAAATTGTTTAACTAATGTAATAGTAGGTACCATTGACACAATGTCTGCAGGTTCTGGATCAGCTTCAGTATCTCGAGGCGTGGTTGAAACGGGAATTGCCTAAAATACAATAATAGGATATTAAGTTTGTTTCTCTAACACAACAAATTTTAAATTGTTTGTGATTTTTTAAAATAATATTTCTGAGATACTTACTACACTGCTGGCAGTGCTGCATGGAGCTGGGGTCTCTTCCTCAAGAGGCAGTGAAGAGGAAGCTGTTTCTTGTCCGTAAAGTGAGGTCTCGAGGACGGAGCAGTATGTTTGACGCTGCTCATCTGAGAGGCCATCAACGTAATGGCTAAGGGAGTTGGTGCTTTTGTGATTAGTGACCTTAATTATACTTGTCGTTTGCACTCCAGCTCTGAACAAATTTGTTATGGTTGAGGCCCTCACAGAATGACATGTGTAACGCTGACTGAGACCAGCACTGTCACTGATTGTATTCATGATTTTGGCCATGCTGTTTTTCCCGATCGGAATGTTTTTGTACCAAGGTCCTTCCTTTTCAATTTCACGTCTTTGATCAGGTTGTTGAAACAGCTTCTCACATTTTTCATTTAATTTCTTCCGATAAAAGTCAAACATTTCGACCCCGATCCCAAACATTTTTTGTTGACTGTAGTCCTGATCACTCTGTTTGCTTCCACCCTGGTGGTTTTTGGTTCTCTCGGTAATCCTCATCTGGACGAACCTCTTGCCACTGACATCCTCGCAAATTTCGAAAGTATCTTTTTTCATGGAGATCCATCCTTCCCTGCCCCTGCGTCCGAAAAAATAACAAAGATGGAACCATACTGCCTGTTGCAGTATCTTTGGGCTTTCGGTGTAAGTCTGAAAATAAGATCCAAGTTTTTCCAAATCTTCCATCAGAATGGCTGGCTTGTGTCGTGGTCTGGAGTTGCCACTGGCAATAAACAATTTAGCTTTTGCATTAAGCATTTTGTTGGCGGTGATGAACTGGCTGTCTGAGATAATATCCAGGTTTCTGTGACAATCTTCGATGATGTATCTCCTTATTGCAGCCCTCAAACAAGCTAGGGAGCTTGGGCTGAACATAGATCCTTTGTTTATTTTTGACGACACTGGTTTAACCTCTGCAAAGAACTGCCTTAATATTTCGTTCAGTGCTGCTGCTTCCACGGTGTGAAGATTGCATTCCTCAGCTTTGCCTCTTTTTTTCAGCCATTCGTTGAATTTTCTGACACCCCATTCTGTGCTTTTCTTTGTTGCTTGTGGTTTGACAGAATCTTCCAGAGCAGCCAATTCTGTCTCACTCATCTCTGATGACTGAGACTGACTGTGAGCAGTCTCCATTGCCATTGGTAACTCATCATCCAGCGAAATGTCAAAATTCCCATTTGTTTCCATGTTGAAGTTTGCTTGTTGACAATGCAGACGATCAAAACAAAGTGGAATTTATGCGTGACGTGACGTCACAGACCTAGTGACGTCACCTTGATCAGAATTAACACTAGATGGAGTTGCAGCCTATGTGTTAACCAGATTATGGCCCCCATGTGTTAACCACATTATGGCCCTCTATGAATTATGTCATATGAGGGCCCTGAAAAATCAAGTTAACGGCCTACTTAATGCATGGGCAAGTTTATAATAATTATACAATAACATTTTTTTGGAGGGCATTATGGGGTATTAATCAGTTATGGCCTGAGGGCAGAAATCATAAACTTAATGCCCGAGCCGCCAGGCGAGGGCATTAAATGATTTCTGCCCGAGGGCCATAACTGATTAATACCCCATAATGCCCGACAACTAAAAATGTTATTATCATTATTATATACTTGAATATGCATTAAACAGGCTGTAAACTATTATGCCAACATTATTTTAGCTCGGGATAATCACAGTTTGGTCACTGCATACATGGTTCAGACCCATCTTCATTGCTTTAGGCCAACTACTGTTTGACAAGTAAACAACAAAAACAACATTTTCAGATTTGAACATTTTATACTGTAATAGTAGGGCAATGATAAAAAGGTCAAATTAGGCCTATTTATTAATATCAACAAATTTTTTAATTTCAAAGCTTCACCTCAAGAACATAAAACAAGCTATTTGAAATCAAAGTTGAATGTGCAGTTTTTAAAACTGTTGTCTTTCATAAAATTTTCAAGCCCGACATCCTTCCTTTTCAAAGTTTTGAAGCTGGTTTGGCTGGTCTGAATTGGGGGCAGTGTGACGACGCCATTGGTGTCAGGATGGTGAATCGCAGTAGCAATTTGTTGACCTTCAGCTCTTTCCTGCAAGAAAATTTTACCGGGGAAAATATCAGAAATATAGCTAGGCTTTATTTGGTGCTTAATCTCAGAATTTATCTTATGATCTATTAATATAACCATACTTACAAAAGAGCATGCGACTACAGGTGCAGAATTCTCGAACGTATTAACCACAACACCACTGTCATTAACAAGAACAGCATGGTCATCCTGAAAGAAAATTTATTAAAGAATAATCAGGCCAAGTGTTATTCCAACTGTGTTACAGTGTATTAAAAATATAAATCACTAAAATTGTTTAACTAATGTAATAGTAGGTACCATTGACACAATGTCTGCAGGTTCTGGATCAGCTTCAGTATCTCGAGGCGTGGTTGAAACGGGAATTGCCTAAAATACAATAATAGGATATTAAGTTTGTTTCTCTAACACAACAAATTTTAAATTGTTTGTGATTTTTTAAAATAATATTTCTGAGATACTTACTACACTGCTGGCAGTGCTGCATGGAGCTGGGGTCTCTTCCTCAAGAGGCAGTGAAGAGGAAGCTGTTTCTTGTCCGTAAAGTGAGGTCTCGAGGACGGAGCAGTATGTTTGACGCTGCTCATCTGAGAGGCCATCAACGTAATGGCTAAGGGAGTTGGTGCTTTTGTGATTAGTGACCTTAATTATACTTGTCGTTTGCACTCCAGCTCTGAACAAATTTGTTATGGTTGAGGCCCTCACAGAATGACATGTGTAACGCTAACTGAGACCAGCACTGTCACTGATTGTATTCATGATTTTGGCCATGCTGTTTTTCCCGATCGGAATGTTTTTGTACCAAGGTCCTTCCTTTTCAATTTCACGTCTTTGATCAGGTTGTTGAAACAGCTTCTCACATTTTTCGTTTAATTTCTTCCGATAAAAGTCAAACATTTCGACCCCGATCCCAAACATTTTTTGTTGACTGTAGTCCTGATCACTCTGTTTGCTTCCACCCTGGTGGTTTTTGGTTCTCTCGGTAATCCTCATCTGGACGAACCTCTTGCCACTGACATCCTCGCAAATTTCGAAAGTATCTTTTTTCATGGAGATCCATCCTTCCCTGCCCCTGCGTCCGAAAAAATAACAAAGATGGAACCATACTGCCTGTTGCAGTATCTTTGGGCTTTCGGTGTAAGTCTGAAAATAAGATCCAAGTTTTTCCAAATCTTCCATCAGAATGGCTGGCTTGTGTCGTGGTCTGGAGTTGCCACTGGCAATAAACAATTTAGCTTTTGCATTAAGCATTTTGTTGGCGGTGATGAACTGGCTGTCTGAGATAATATCCAGGTTTCTGTGACAATCTTCGATGATGTATCTCCTTATTGCAGCCCTCAAACAAGCTAGGGAGCTTGGGCTGAACATAGATCCTTTGTTTATTTTTGACGACACTGGTTTAACCTCTGCAAAGAACTGCCTTAATATTTCGTTCAGTGCTGCTGCTTCCACGGTGTGAAGATTGCATTCCTCAGCTTTGCCTCTTTTTTTCAGCCATTCGTTGAATTTTCTGACACCCCATTCTGTGCTTTTCTTTGTTGCTTGTGGTTTGACAGAATCTTCCAGAGCAGCCAATTCTGTCTCACTCATCTCTGATGACTGAGACTGACTGTGAGCAGTCTCCATTGCCATTGGTAACTCATCATCCAGCGAAATGTCAAAATTCCCATTTGTTTCCATGTTGAAGTTTGCTTGTTGACAATGCAGACGATCAAAACAAAGTGGAATTTATGCGTGACGTGACGTCACAGACCTAGTGACGTCACCTTGATCAGAATTAACACTAGATGGAGTTGCAGCCTATGTGTTAACCAGATTATGGCCCCCATGTGTTAACCACATTATGGCCCTCTATGAATTATGTCATATGAGGGCCCTGAAAAATCAAGTTAACGGCCTACTTAATGCATGGGCAAGTATATAATAATTAGTAATAATACTGTTATGACTAATTTGTGAAACTAAGTTGTGTGAAATGATAAATTGTTGCTGGACTTACTCTGACTGTTATGACGTTTTGTCCGTTACCAAAGGCCTTCACCAGATGAATGGTTGGTGTTGATCTAATGAAGTCCATTGGTAATGGACAAAACGTCATAAAATTCTTGAGTAAGTCCATTAACAATTTATAATTCAAACAACTTGGATTACCAACTGTATGATTCATAATATACATTAATTTGTGAAACTAATATGATTGATTTCTAATAATGAATTTAATTTATTTTCACATTTCCCAGTAACTTAGTAAGTATAGTAGGCCTATAATGTTAGTTGTCAACTAGTTTCTTCTGTTTTTATAAAACATCCAGTCAAATTATTAAGGGCAAGGGAGATATACAACTGAACTACACCCATTCAAGAATTTGCCAATATATGAATACGTTTTAGTAGGGTTTTTGTGCAAGTGGCAAATTCACCTCCTGGCGCCAGCCGGCCATATTTAATTTAATATTCTTTGGTCCAAATAAATTTAAATTTAAATTTAAATTGGATAGAAAGAGTTGTTTTTCATGTGAGAGACTCAACACACAGCTTCATGCAAGTCTGAATGAATTTGTTGCAGGTTGCTGTTTCTGTTAAAAATTTCCTTCCCTTGTTCCTCCAACATTAATCCAGGGCCTCATCATTATTTAACTGGATGTTAATGTCATAATGAGAAGTACAGTTGGTTCTTACAAAAATGTCTCATTTAAAATAATGTGGAGAAATACATGTATAAGTGGTGATTTTTCACTGTGTTTGCAATTTTCACCAATGACTGTAAAAATGCTCTGTTGATGACTTGTTGCTAGTGAAAAATATGTTATAATGTATAAAATGTGCAATAATTTTCCTGTAATGTCTACGAGATGAATGCCGATTTGGTAAACTCTGTGAAATAAAGTTTTGATATGGTGTTTTCTAGAACATCTTGTTTGTAGATCCACTTTTGTAAGCTAATGATCAAATTTTTTGTTTGATTGAAAGCTCAATTTTTTTGGGGTTCAGAAAATCAGTTGTATCTATCGATGCGAGAAGCTTTAGTTTAATTAAAGAGACCGTAGGTCTTGGCGCGAAGTGCCGAGACTGCAGGTCTTCAAATGGTATAGTAGGAAACAGAGCTACTCACACAGTGATATACTAGCAGCAAGCTATCAAAAGTGGCACTGTGATTGTGATGTCATTAATGAATGGACTCAAAGATGACAATGTCACAACAGAGAGTCAATGATTTGCACAGATGCAAGGATTGTATAATTCACGTAGCCCTCAAGTATGTTGTTTTTTATTATGATCATCGAGGGAATTATACATTAAAACTAACACAATTACACTTATTAGCCTGATAATAGTATTTTAATGTCATTACTATCTATTATCTATCTTTCTATCTATAATATTTCCAATCATCTGGCCTATCCTTATTTCTAAAAAAAAAAAGTTAATTTAAATTTCTTACGGTCTCGCTATGCACATTAATTGGCATCATCATATTATTTGGATTAATACCTGATTCTGTTCCCACTGTTTCACCCAACAGATACTATCCTTGTGTGGACTGCTGAATAATAAAACATTAGGCATGCTGTGGCAAATGCAGAACAATTGATTTCCAAAATGGCTGAAGACTGTTCAATTTTTGCTACGACTATATGCTAGTCTAACAGGACGAAATAAATTAATGTAAATTTATGTTGTTTGAAAATTATTTTATTTTCAATCTTTAAGACATCTGAGTACAAACACATTTCCAGTTGCCTATGAATACACTAGAACATGCTAATTATATGTACAATATTACAAAATACATGTAAAACTTAATATCAATATGGATCAAATATGTTACCTGCAACCAGCTTCAAAATAAAAACTTCACCTTAAGTTAGGGGCCATCAATTTTTTAACGAATCACATCCAGCTGCAATGTTGCTCATGAGGTAAAGTAAAATGAAGTTAAGTGATATCTTCATTGATTCACACATCAACCAAACAAAACAGAAGCACTAGTGGTTTTTTTTTTAAGATAAAGCACAGTTAAACGTATGAAATACAAATGACATGAAACAATAAATCAAAGTTCATAAAAGCTCAAATAAAAAAAAAATCGTGAAACAGCATCAAACATATTTGGTCCACAGGACATTATCTAAGTAGTCATACTACATTGATAGCAATCTCTTTCCCCGAAAACACTAGGCAAATTAAAGAAGTTTGAGCAATACAAGAGCTAGGCTAAAATCTGGTAGATGGTCAAAAATATATTCTTGAAAATCAATGGTTTCTTCCCGAGATATGCTTTGCGAAATTTGGGCATCCAGAAAACATAAGTTGCCCCCCCCCCCCTTCTAAAAAAAAGAAGTTCGCAGTTAGTCCGATAACAGCTGACCAATAACCACAACGCCATACTTGAATATGACTATGCCCATGCAGACACGTCCACCTCCTCATAATTCACTTTATCCTCTCCAATTTGTGGCATTATGACAATGTTTTCAGCAGGTCTTTCGGGCAAAGGCCTCTTAATAGAAGTGCCGGCCCCCTGGTGTTGGCGTAGAGGATGTTCTCTCTGATTGCACTGTTTCCATGATGTTGAAGATTGGTGGTGGGATTAATGGATAGTTTTTTCTTCTTTTCTGGCATGCTGGAAAAAGTAGTATAATTGCAAAAAGTGATTTCCTCAATGAAAATGGAATATTTAATCTACCGCATGTGTGTAATACTAATTAGTAATACTAATAATAGAGACTTTTTGCTACTTTTATACGTGTCCTGTGAACATGTGGGTTACCATGTCACACGTAGCGTGTAGCAAAACCTCTCTCATATCTTAAATTCTAAACACATGCATACCATGCACTAAGAAAACAATTTCAGACATTACAATGAATATTGAAATTATTCCTCTAGTTATTTTTAGAAAACCATGCTCTCTTATTGGCTTATGAACACAGAAAGTGTGCTTATTACTGTGTACCGTTTGCTCTATGCGAAGCGACCTAGTTAATCATAAAATCTAAAATTTTAGACAAGAAACCAATGTAATTACAATATAACATAGCCAGTATGCTGTATTTATCTACTAGACATCTTGACATAAAATTTCAAGCTCTAAATATTTAACAATTTAAAGATTTGGTGATTCTTGTACAAAATGCACAAAAAATTACTAAAACTGCCTAATCTCACAGGAAACGTAACAGGTTGATTCCACAATTTTTATGTGCATTACTTGTACTATAAGTCAGAACACTGGCTATATGGTAAAGTTTGTCGTTTCCTCTATACATGAGAACTAGCTAAATATAAACAAAAAAGTGCTTAATTAGGTCACTTGGTTCGTACACGGTGTTATTCTCTATGTGGCATATATGTGGTTGATATGTAGTTGATGTTGGACAAGAAGGATAATAGTCCAGGGGCCAACCCAGAAAAATTGACTTAATATTTTAGTTACCACGCATCATGAGCCTACCACATAAATTTAGTGCCGTTAGAAAGAAGATATTCTAAACTTCATTTCCAATGTCATGCGGAGTTCCAGCAAGGTCCAGGAATGTGCAAATGAGTGGAGAATATTTGCAAAAATAGTCATTTTTGATACGTGTTAGAGGTGGTCAATTAATATTCACGTCTCAATGAACTTGGCACTCAACAAAGAGTGCTCTGCTATCTTCAGTCTGTAACTTTAACATGCAAAAAGAGTTGACTGTTGCACTTTGCAAATGGCACTTCTTGAATCATAAAGGAGACTAATCTTGTTGATGGCAGGCAAACAAAATTAAGGATTACACATTTGATTTCTACTTTTAGTTATGACAAAACTAACGACCTCCTCTTGATCATGACCAATCAAACTGCCTCTATGTTCTTCGCAGCTGTGACTGTGTCAGGGACTTGGGAGTTGAGTTTGATTCGGCGCTAAAGACTGAGACGCATGTTCGATCGCTGTGCAAGAAAGCATACTACCAGATGCATTTTATCAAGGTGCGAAAATTCATGAAAGAGGGCAAAGCACACCTTAGTGCAAAGCAGTGTCACATCTTCAGAACTCTGCAGCCTGCATTGTGAAACAAGTGCCAAAAAGTTGATACATTACTCCAATTTTGAAGGAACTTCATTGGTTACTGGTAAAGTTTAGGGTTGAAAACAAAAGCATCCTTTTAGTTTTTAAGTGTCTCAATCGCATGGCACCAGAGTAGGGGAGAGGTTGGCACAGGGGCAAACCTATAAATCATTGAATAATTGAATTGAATGATATTGTAAGTTGCAGGGACTGTATAATACTAAACTTTTCCTGAGTACACCATGCTGTCGTGGTGTTTTGAGATTTGGTGGCTTAGCCTAAATACGATGATTGAGGATTGTTGAGCATACAGGACAGGCCTTATAGTACGAATGTGCATACTGTAATAATTTTTTCTATTTTCTGCATAGATCATGTGAAAAATTCAAAATGTGTCATTTCACATTGTCAGATTTTCTGGTGTCAATTGTGCCAACCTGCCTCATGGTTGGGTAGGTTGGCACAGAATTTTTGAGCTGTGATATCTCCTGGACCAGTAATAATACAGGCTCGTTGAGGTACTGAAAATGAAGGTTGGAGATAGGACTCCGAATTGACATTTCAACAAAATCCCTATTACGGACAGCTTTTGTTTAGGACACCAAAATGTCCTGTTCATGCCGACCAGCCCCCCTCTCCCCTACATCCAGGATTTGCTAGTACCATACCAGCCCAATAGAACTTTACTATCGTCAAGCAGCAATCCCAAGATGCAGTTGTAAAGCTTATGGTGGGTGAATGTTTGAAGTATGTGGCCTCAACTTTAAAACAGTCTACCTACTGAATTGAAAACGAATACTTCTTTAGGGCAGTTCAAGAAGTTGCTGAAGCATTTATTTGAATGTGCATTTGACTGAACCTTAATACCAGATTTTATCACCAGTTTTTAACTCTACATTTTATTTCAATTTGACTCCTTGAAGGATCACGTGTTTCAATTTCTGTAAAGTGCATTAGAATCGTACGAGATATAACATGTCATTAATAATAATAATTGTTATAATATCAACTAAATTTATTCATATTCAAGAGTGACACCCCCCACAAATTATTTGAATGTAAAAGTTTTAAATATTTTTAATATCTCTGTTACTTGAGGAGCTAACGAAACTATTTGAAGTCCACATATTCGGTTTTTGTGAAACTATCAAATAAGAGAATTTTGGCCCCGCCCTCTCTTACCATATAGAGCACATAATAAAAATGGCTAATTTTGCTATATGCTGGAACTCACGGTATTGAAAAATGAAGTTCAGATTATCTTCTTTCGAATGGTACCAAATTCAAGTGGTACGCTCATGATGCGCAGTAGAGTCAAAATCTAAGCCCTGGCCCCTGGACTAAATATGGACAAAGTGGATTATGATGATTAATGATGCTGATCAAGAAGCGTAACTGATGTATTGCATGTTCAAGAAATGGAAACTTGCATATTGCATGCTATCAAGGTATTTGCTGAGAACAAAATTTCTACAAATTGTAATATAGTTAGAGCATCCCTAGTGACAAAACTAGCAGTTTATGCATTGGTCCAGAGAGATTATAAGAGTGGCTTTTATCAAGCTTTGGTGAATGTGATTCAAAGAAGTTGTTCAAGTTACTGAACTCAAGTCTGAACAGAAAACAGCAACTACCTCTCCCACCACACACAAATGAAATCGACTTGGCAAATGATTTTAACAAGTTCTTTGATGAAAAGATTAAAACACTTAGGTCTCAGTTGGACTCTACACATATTGAGACTGTTAATGACATTGAAACTACCGCTCATACTCTGCGACACTTCAGACGCTTGTCTCAAACTGACATTAAGAAATTGATTGGGGAAATGCCAGTGAAACACTGCCAACTTGATCCTATTCCCACATGGCTTTTGCTGGAATGCATTGATGAATGCCTCCCAATTATAACCAAGATTGTCAATGAGTCACTCACACAGGGAGAAATGCCTCTTGAATTGAAGCATGCTTTAGTGAAACCTCTTCTGAAAAAATGTGGACTGGATCTAATCAAAAAGAATTATAGACCAGTATCAAATCTGTCTTTCCTTGGCAAACTAATCGAAAGCGCTGTTATTAAACAATACACAGACCATCTTGCTCTTAACAACCTGGACGATGAGAAACAGTCCGCTTATAGAAAATTTCACAGCACTGAAACCCTCCTGACGAAGATCCATGATGATATAATGTTAAATATGGCCAAAGGTGAGGTAACGATGCTTGTACTGTTGGACCTTTCAGCCGCATTTGACACAATTGATCACAACATTTTACTGAATCGTTTGGAAAGCAGATACGGTGTTCATGATTCCGCGCTATGCTGGTTTAAGTCATACATTTCTGAAAGGTCCCAGTCAGTGATAATTAATAACAAAGCATCAACCAAACTGCCGCTCAAATTTGGAGTTCCTCAAGGCTCAAAATTAGGACCAATCCTATTTAATTCATACATCGCTCCATTAAGCGAGGTGGCTGCAAAAAATCAAGTCAAAGACCAAAAGTATGCCGATGACGAGCAACTTATTCTCTCCTTTAAACCAACTTTCTTAGATCAGAGAAATGCAGTAGCTAAAATGGAAAAGTGCATTGCTGAAATCAGGAAATTTCTCCATGAAAACAAGCTTTGTAACAATGGAGAAAAAACAGAACTACTGCTCATTGGCAGTCCACACCAACTAAAAAAACTCCAAGTATCATCAATCCATGTTGACAATGTCGAAATTAATGCAGCCGATCATGTAAGAAATCTAGGTGTAATCTTTGACAAAAACATGACCATGGAAAAACAAGTCAACAAAATGTGCCGGAATGCCTATTTCAATCTAAGAAATATCTCAAAAATTAGGAAGTCATTGGACAAGGAAACTTGCAAAACAGTAGTCAATGCTCTTGTGACTCCTCACCTTGACTATGGAAATGGTCTTCTATATGGATCATCAAGTCGTTTTATAAACAAACTTCAAGTGGCCCAAAACTCAGCAGTTCGACTCATTCAAAAATTAAAAAAGCATGACAGTGTAAGTCAGCATAGGAAACTGCTACACTGGCTACCAATTCCAGCTAGAATACAATTCAAACTCATGTTAACAACTTGGAAAGCAGTCAATGGACAAGCTCCTTTGTATATTCAAAATCTGATTCAGCCGAAATCTGAACGAAACTTCAATCTGAGAAGCAATAACAAGATGCTCTTCAATGAACCAACTTCCTACAATAAAAACAAATATGAAGACAGAGCCTTTTCGCATAGTGCTCCAAAACTGTGGAACCAACTGCCGGAGATCGTCAAGGCCTCAAAAACTTGTGAAGGCTTCAAGAGAAATCTTAAAACTCATCTGTTTAAGAGTTTCTACAAATAAATCCATCATGCACAAGCGCCACTGAGCAGTTTTAAACTGGAATTGGCGCTATATAAATGTCTATTATTATTATTATTATAATGTCATAAATCTGGCGACACACATCAGTGAATCCGGCTTTTGCTTTTTTTTTGCTATGTAGGGGATCTGTAAAGGTCTGAATTCTCATATATATGCTCAGGCCACTGTGCAAAATTTTTCTATTTGAGTTGGCAATTGCTTGAGACTTAACATATTTTTAATATAGATTGCAGTATTTTTCAGCCAAATTTTATTTAAAAAATGCCTCATTTTCAATTCTTTGGGGAATAGTATTTTTTCAATGCAGCTTTCTCTTTACATTCTGTAAGTCTTTGTGCCTGATGGACGTGTCATGATGACGCACTGGCAACTTTTCTCAATGACACTTTAATTTATCAACCGCTGAGTGCAAAAAGGTACATGCGTCATCAATCAATAAACTGCTGTAACACTTACTATGAGTTTCTTATCTGGTATCTATCAACATGCATTTTTTTGCAAAATGGTAAATTTAATAATCCTCACCAGATGGCGATAACTACAACACTCAACACCAGAAACACACCCAACAGTACATAAAAAGTGATCCACTGCCATTTTGGATAGTCTGCATTGGTTTCTGTAAAAATCATTTCATCATAAACAGCAATAATGCATTAAACAGTAGGCTAACAGAGTGATAATTTTTTTATGTCCACATTTCGCCTCGGATTTTTTCTGGTATCTCTGGATCATGTGAAAATTTCATAAAAACAGCACGATACAAAAGGTATGAAATTCAATCGTTTTCAAAATTGGAGAGTTTTGTGTAAAATCTAAAAATAAAGTTGCTGAAGTGATTTTTCGGCTTTCGTTAGTCTATTGGGCAGGCTTTCAAATGGCTTTCAAATCATCCTTTTGGTAATAAATTGTTTTTTGGCCAAACAAATGTATTTGCAAAAAAATTTCCTAAAATTAAATATTGCATTTCTTTTTCTGGTGCAACAGTGGTGCGTGTATTTTGAAAAATGTTATGCGCATTACATTCAAGTCTCCCTCCCACTTCCCTCGGATTTACACAAGTACAAAAAAATTAAAATCTACATGTTAAACAAGAAAATCTTTTTGAAAAAAAAAAGATATATGCTGGCTGTAGTGATAACGATTTCAAAATTTACAATAAGAGTATGTTTTGCCAAAAGAATTTTAAAATATGGTATAAGAGAAACTACAGATGAACCCATGATATGGTATAAGAAGCTATAAGAGGAATTATAGATGAACCCATGATAGATCTATCTATCTATCTGTCTATCTCTCACCCTCTCTATCTCTTCATCCCAAGGGGGCATGCGATACTCCGGAGACACCAACTATACTTTTTCTATATCTCTCACTAACTAGGTCTTGAACACACACACATCATGGGTTCATCTATAAATCCTCTTATAGCTTCTTATACCTGCTCTGCTGATCTACACTAACTGGTGTATTGCATTGACTGTTATTTTTATTCCTATGACAGTTTAGCTGGAGTTGGCAAGTTCATATGGGGGAGCATAGGTTCAATATGACTCACTATTAATTAGTCAATTAAACTGTCAATCCTTAACTGTTAATCAGGCATCCCTTACTGTTGTTCATTAGTTAGTCACTACCTGTTAGTCATTAAGTCCGTTGTTTTGGTAGTTACTATTTGTTAGCCACTAAATATGTTAGTCAGTCAAAAACTGTTAGTCAGTCAAAAACTGTTAGCTAGTAAAAAAGTGCTAGTTAGTGAAAAAATGTGAGTTAGCACTGTTAGTCAATCAAAAACTGTTAGTTAGTCGAAAACGGTTTGTAGTAAAAAAAACTGTTATTCTGTCAAAAACTGTTAGTTAGTCCAACACTATCTGTAGTAGTTTGTCAAAAACTATTTGTAGTCAAAACTGTTAGTAGTAAAAAGTGGTAAGTTAGGCAAAACTGTTAGTTAGTCAAAAACTGTTGAAAGGGGGAGTTAGTCAAAACTGTTAGTAGTCAAAACTGTTAGTCAGTCAAAACTGTTAATTTGTCAAAAACTGTTAGTCAAAAACTGTAAGTCAAAAACTGTTTGTAGTAAAAAAAACTGTTATTCAGTCAAAACTGTTAGTAGTCAAAACTGTTAGTCAGTCAAAACTGTTAATTTGTCAAAAACTGTTAGTTAGTCAAAACTGTTAGTTAGTCAAAAACTGTTAGTTAATCAAAAACTGTTAGTCAAAAACTATTTGTAGTCAAAACTGTTTGTAGTCAAAAACTGTAAGTCAAAAATGGTTAGTTAGTCAAAACTGTTGGTTAGTCAAAAACTGTCAGTTAGTGACAAACTGTTAATTAGTCACTAATTGTCACTAACTGTTAGTCAGTCACTAACTGTTAGTCAGTCACTAACGTTAGTCAGTCACTAACTGTTAGTCAGTCACTAACTGTTAGTTAGTCATGTAAGTCAGCTAGTTCTTAACTGTTAGGAAACTGTAAGTTACTAACTGCTAGTCCCTGACTGTTAGTCATTTTGTCCCTAACTGTTGTTCATCAGTTGGTCACTACTGTTAGTAAGGCACTGTTGTTAGTCACTTACTGTTAGTAAGCACTAACTGTTGTTGATTCACTAACTGTTTGTTAGTCTTGGACTGCCAGTTAGTCACTAACTGTAAGTTACTAACAGTCTGTTAATCACCCCAAGGATGTGCCACCCAGAAATTGACCTATAAATAGAAAAAACTGCTCTCATTACTATTCACCCCCAATTGTTACAACTCACCCCCAATTATTTCAGGTCCTGCAACAATTGTATCTGCACCAATTGTTCGATTAATGATTGGCAGGTGTACTTTTACATCAATGCAACAGTATTAAGTATTTGTGATCATAAGATATTTTGTTATGCTCTAGCTGACATTACTAAATGGTGGGGACCAAACCGGTTGACACTTTTCCGTATGGGGCAACCAGTATAGCATGCTGGCTGCATAGCCAATACTGTACTATAACAAATCTTGTCCTAAAGTTCAAGAAGCCAGCATAAAAATTAAGGCAATTCTAGCAAATTAGTTATTATCTAACCAATTATAAAGACATAGGCCCAACATTCAAAACTGTACCCTAGCCTCCTCCCTGGTAATAATTATATAACATGGTAATATTGGTAATATTACAAAAATAATTGTGCTAAAGTGAAATAACTCAAAAGATGACAACAGGAATGCAGGAGGGGAGGGGTTGGGGCGGAGGGATGCAAAAATTATCCTTTGTTGTCGGCAAATTTGCATCCCTTGACCAAAGATTACATTTTTTTACATGAAACTCCATTTCCTGCAATATGGAAAGTTTTAAGTCAACATTCATTTCCAGACTGAAAATCAGTAGGTATATTGCAGGAAAAGTTATCATGCAGTCACAATGAGTGGGGGGATACCCCCCCCCCCCACTGTTCCATTTGCGAGCATATTTGGCAACTGGAAATACAGTGTATTTTGGCAGTGATATCCCAGCAAGCACTAAACATTAAAATAACCTTTGAAAACATTAGTTTTCACTTCTAAACGTTTTTATAACAATGATTCAATGTTTTTTATTTTTTATTTGCAGTGCTTGTTGGGTTCTACATAACAATTACATTGGTGAATATATATATAGTTTATTCAACTATAGGGAGAGGGAATGTTTGATTTTTTGAATGAGGGCTTTAGCCCGAAGTGTTATAAACCCTTATTGCTCATCCCATGGTGAATAGCCATCTACTACCATGCATGAGACAAACACTCAAACAGGTAAACATGGGTCGATAAGTGGACAACAAAGATTATGGGAATTATTGCAATAAAATTCTGGCATGTGATTGGGTGACAGAGGTGTTGAATGGTATAATTAATTATACTAACCTGGAATGCATAGAATTTTGTGGGCGGTCTCTCCTTCACATTCAACAACCTTCAAGCTTCCTTGATTTCCATCATTGCTGAGAATGAGGCACTGTTCATTTGGTGAACCATCTTGCCATGAGAGCTTATTCAAAGGCACTTTCGTGCCATCTGCAAGTGAAATTTTAGTAAACTCAGTCATGAAGTGCTTTGAATTGTGACATCAGAACAACTTTAAGTAAGGCTATTTTCTGAAAAAGCAACTTTATACTCGTATACAGTGCAATATGTAACATTGTTAAAATAATTTCAAATTTGTTAACAACAACCAATTGAATGCCTTTCCAGTTACACCTTGGAATAATAAACTATGCCATACAAATATCTTTATAAATTAAAAGTTAATTTGTTGTTACATTATTGATTGAGCACACATATCAACGAATAGATCTGCTTTTCAAAAAAGTACAACAGTGAACGTGTCCATAACATATGTCATCACTAGTGTATCAGAAAATAATTATCAGACAGTACAAACCTGGCCAGAGGAATTCAAATTTGTTTAAGCCAACCCAATAATATTCTTTTAAAGGCACTTTAATCTTTAATCCATGAACATACTGTTTAAAGCTTTGAAAGGGTTTCAGATGAACTGTCGAATTTGAGGGAGGTGTGGCCAAGATGCTTTTGTTCAGAAGAAACCAACTCTGCAGCTGCTCCTGACCTACATCATAGTAAAATGTCACAGCAGAATCTGATCCTAAAAATAAGAGTTAGCATTAATAATGTGAACAGTTCAACAAAGATAAGGGACCGTTCAGAATTTATGACTGGGGGGGTGGGAGTTTCGCTGGAACTTCCCGTCAAAAATTGATACAAGTTACAACCCTTGAGTTTCATGCAGATTTTTGGTACCCCACCCTTAGGTTTCACGTGTATTTTTAGTACCCCCCCCCTCTCGACATACAAAGCAATACACACATATATATAAAGTTATACACGGCCACGCATACAGATTCGCGTCATTTCGCGGACTTTTGCGCGTAAAAAAGTCCAAATAAAATGAGTTTATGCGTGTTTTTAGGTAAACTTGAATATCTCAAAGATTCCTCCTCTGCATGATTTGTATAACAGTTGGCTAAATTACAGGGTGACCCACCTCAACCTGTGCATGACTTTAACATTTTAATGAAGACAACAAAAATGATGCAGGTAATTCTTGAAAACATATTTTTCTAATTGGTAGTGATGGCTGTTAAATAAAGTATGTTATAAGCCTCTGCAGTAATTCTATCAAAAATGACAGACAAGTGAAAATGTGTCGCTGTTTTATTTTGTGCCAAAAAATCAGCTGAGAAGAATTCAAAGTGCATGAGCATCAACAAAATTCTCCAAAACTGCCTGAAATGACTTTGATATGCAAAAGGAGGTTCTTAGGGAAGGCAATTGATGGTGTTTGTGAGATTTAGAGTCCAGTGTATGTTACCAAGTCAGCAAATTTAGAATGGCAACCTGTCAGAGACAAACAAGTCAAAATATGGCAAAACAACTAGCATAGGCCTAACCGACAGTCAATTGATGGCCAACACAAAATAGTAATATAGTTTATTATGATTGTCAGAGCCATTAGAAATGTAAAACATGACACCCAGGTTTTAAAAGCAAAGAGAAAAATTATAGCAACACTTCTACAAAAATCTATCTTGGTGTCATCTGGAAAGTCACAAATTTCCATCCCTCAAAATCTAGTCTTATTTTGACCAACATTTGTGATATAAACACATGGTTCTTCAATACTACCAGGTGCAGAAGATTCCCCTCAACAAATTCACCATGTCATTTGGCCTAGAAATCCAAGCCAAGTCATTTTTCTTGGAGATGTAAGATTCATTGTTGACAATTTATGTGCATTATTGGAACAATTAATGAAGTGGTGAATACACACATCAATGCTCAAATTGAAAGTGATTAATGATATTCCCATGTAAGATTAAGCTATTCTAATGCTTATTATGAGTGGTAACAACAATTTTGCCCACCCATCATTGGTATAGATCCCCTGGAAATTACCGGTATGAAAATGGTGCACTGCGTCAGGACAGTATTTTGGCTTCTTGACTCCGTACACTCAAACCTCCTTCAAAGAAAAGCCCTGGCATTACTTTGTTATAGCATCTGTAATACAATACATACAATACATGTGAGCTAAAAAAAAATTCCAAGGTTGACAGAGTTAAATTTTAAGAAATCAGAAAAAAAAGCTATGCGAAAATTTGAACTCCTTCTCTGAATCCAATTTTAACCAAAAATTAACCAAACTTGCATAATACTCTTCTCTTGGCTCTTGTCACTGAAATTCCAATTTGACGTTTGCATTGGAAATCTCAAACTGTTTCAGTAAACACTGTTTTGGTTACAACATCAATGCACAAGTTGAGTTGGGTCACCCTGTATAGGGCTGGAAATCTGTGGATTTGCAGCTTTGTGCTGAGTCAGCGTTTGAGTGGGCCTACCCGTTTTCAAAAATACTTCATCAAGTGACTGGAGAAAATGTGTATTGTATTTAGTAGACACTGAGGACTTTGTAACATTTTCTGTTTAGGTTCTTTGCATGACATTTCACTGAAAAATAGGATTGTCTGAATGTGTCCGATCAAGCAGTTGTCAAATCCAGACTGTTGAATTCTTCAAAATGTTGAAGAATTTGTTTATTTTATTCAATTGATTGTCTAAACCTGATTCAGAGAATCTCCTTTTTTCAGTGTAGCATAGTTTTTTTAAAGGATTTTTAACTGGGAGACCAGGAGACCGACGGAACTCCGTAGCGCCATGATGTGCAACATCTGTCAATCAGCTGAAATGAAATTACATTCTTGAAAAGGGACTTTGGACTATAGAGCTGACCGCTTTAGGATTTCGGCCAATTTCAACTGAACACGTCAGACAAATTTTGAATATATAAAAAATGGAATTCAGGAAAATGGCATAGGCATAAGTTAATTGTAAAGAAAGTAAAGAATACTTTTTTATATGAAAATAAGAAGCTTGGCTGTGAAACACACCCAAAAACTACAAATCATGACAACCAAATGTTAAATTAAAATGAGAGTATCAGGGAAAATAGGTCTCCCAGTGACACCATTTTGGCTTTGACTGGGAGAGCAAATCTGTCAACTGGGAGACCATTTGGTCACCCAGTTACTATGTTAAACAAGAAATTCTTTAAAAAAAGAATTGTAGGGACCTGAGGTTTCTTCAAACACATATTTTATTTTCCAAATATTCAAATAATGTTTTATGTATGTGTAGTTGCATCTATACCTCCAATGCACCACTGTGAGTGTGTGATTTAACAAACCTAATACATGTTACATCATGATTAGGCATGCCTAATTACAGGTGTTATTAACATAGACAGAAAACCAAGCAATGAGAAGCCCTTTTAATGAACATGAAATTTCTATTTCCATTACAACAAACTAATTGTGACTTGCATAATATTTGGATTATTACACTTTTAGACTGACCAGTTTGTGAGAAGTTGAATATCTAATGTTCTCAAACAGTGTTTTCTTTTATCACTTGTCTTATGTCATCTCAATGTTTATACACATAGGCTATATATTTTGAAGGAAATCTCTATTGGATAATATTATGCTCCAGGTGTGCTTTGGAGATGGTCCCCAATCACTCAACCATGACAGCTCCCAAGGTCATGCAGTGAAGGAGCTACTGAGCATAAAGAGGGGCAAATATATACTTGATTTGTAAATTGTAGTCACAGTTACCTTTGCTGTAGCATGAGTATCCTCCTAATATTGGAGGTAAATTTGGAGGGTACTCCTGCTATAGGGAAAGTATATCTGCAAGGCCAACTTCCTAGTGGCCCCCTCCACACCGGGTGCTACATCACAATGTTGTTACCTATTGTTTTAGAAATAGGTCATGTTTATGTCAACACATTGTGACTATGAGTTTGACCCAGAAATCGTATGTCATGTAGGAAAATCATTTTTGTGACAATTCAATCAAATGTATTTACACAAAAAGGTTGACAATGACTAAAACAAAGCCTCAAGTAATAAATATGATTTAAATTTTGAGTATTTGACCAGCAGATTTGGAGGAGATAGCTCTATAAGTTTTGCAAGGCCACAGAATTTTCTCTCAGGATAGTTTTATATGCTGTAAAATATCACCGAAGTACATTTCTATGCAAATCATTGCTTCTTTACATACTATAGACTAAACAAAAGACATCTTGACACAAAAAAGATGATTCATTGATGTAATAAGTTCTCAACATGCATAACAAGTTATTGTAGCGACATTGTGCTCATTGTCAAGACATTGTGTGATACTTCTGACCTTCTCTGTATGATGGCAGTTCAACAGACTGAGGCATGTAGTTAAAGAAAAAAAGACTGAGGCGTACAGTGATGGGGCACTGTAGGGGTTTATGGGTAAAAATCAACACAGAAACACAGGCCTTCTTAAAAAAAATGACATTGCGACGTAGAGCCCCTTATTTACCAACAGACACAATTTTTTCCGACCTCAAAAAGTGACAGGAAACAGGTATATTTCCTTTATTTTATGAGTGAAACTTCACTTCCAAATTTTTAACGGCTTTCATAATGTCATATACACCAGGAAAGGTGTCTATCAATTCAATGTGGGTGGGGATGCAACACAAACAAGGCTTAAATGAAGCCATCAGTGGTTTCTCCTCTAATTTTGAATTTCATTCAAGAAGTACAGCTTACTGTTGTATAGAATTCAATGGAAAACAGAATATGGTACTTCTTGATTTATGTTGTGCCAGGAATCACTCTTTGACTTCTGGAGTAACCTTGATAATGCAACCAAGAAAATGCTAATCATGTTGGGCAGATGATTAAAAAGTATTGTAGAAAATTGACAGTCACCCAGTGTTTGAATTTGAAATGTATTTAAAAATCAAGTTAATCAACATCACAAAATATGGGCAAAGGTCACTCACCCCCCCACATTTCAACATCTTTCAAGGACAGATCGGGTTTTTTAGATTCAGGGGAATAACAAGGCTGAGTTGTCAAAAATGCTCCCTACTCCAGTAAAGGTTTGCCATTTTCAAAAATCAACTAAGATTAAAAGCAGAAAAAAAAACAATTTTTTTTAATTGCAATACTTTTTATTAACATCAGTTTATGTAAAACAATAACAAAATCATTCATGACTGCAACTTCAAAGCACAATATTTTGAGCTCTATAATATGAGTGTTTATAATGACAATCAATGACTACAAGTGACCAGTGTGCATCTTCAATATTGATGGATGCGGTGTGTAGATGTATCTGGAGGAAAATAAGAAGAAATTTCTGTTGTTTTAAATGAGCGGACTCCAAACAAAGGGAAAAAATACTTTACTCATCAGTTTACTGATCAGCACGAAATACAAGAATATTTGGCGGAGTCTTTCCCAGCTGATTCCTCCCTGCATGAGGCACTGTTAAATTATTCTGCACATCCTGCAGTCCAGCATCTTCTTGGCCAAAGGGGAAATCTACAACATAAAAATATACTATTTAATGGTTTACCACTCAAAAATGCCATAAATATCCTAGGAAATTGACATTCAGTTCAGTGATCTTATTTAACGTAACTCAGCTTAAGGCCTGGTGCAAATAAGAGCGTGACAAGATGGTGAAAAATAAAGGTGTTGATTTTGCTTGGAATCTTGCTGTGATTCAAAGTAAATATATGTGGCAGTAAATAATCAGCAAAATCAGGGTTAAGTAATGATTTCGAACATAGCTATTGTAATTTTTTCAGTGGCAGAAGCAACAACAAAGCATAAAATTCTTGCATGATTTAGTTCTTCTATAAGTATGGTGTTGGTCATATCTAATCACTTTCTGAACCTGTTAGGCCATGAATGACTTGCATGCATACTTCGGTGGGACACAGAACTGTTTAAATTGTTCCAATATTCAAAACAGTCGTTTTTTGAAAGATTAGCCCATTTTAACACAAGATATAATTTAATATTTCCCAAACAAAGATTTACATATTTCAAAACTGATAAAGATGACAAAATTTTGCTCTGCATACAAAGCCTAGTATGCAATTGAAATTTCCAATAGATATAGTTATTAGTATTGAAGATATAACATGCTGATTTTGCACTGAAAATTTTGTTGGAGGTGTCAGGGTCGGGACACTAGCAGACATTAAAAAAAATAATTGCATGAAGTGCAACCAGTAGCTATGAATAAGTCAATTTGCTGGTCTAGCAATATTCCTTAGTCAATTTTTAACTATTAATAGCTTTAACATTCGTCAAAGACGGTTATTTGATAATCTTAAAGTATATTAACATTACTTTTTATTTGTCCCATACCTGGATGTCTAGACTATTTCTGGAGTTCTTTTGGCATTTTTTGCCATCTCTAATAAGAAATAGTTCATAATAACTTAAAGCCTGCAAGTTTCAGGTTATATGGGGATGGAAAACAGAAGGTGTTAGGGTCGGGACATGCAATGGTTTTCAACATTAGCTAAAATCCAGAAGGCCAGATGCATCCTTTTTTGTTGCTAAAAAATTGAGCCACTGTAGAGGACAAATTTTGTAGTGAAAAGGTGAATGTAGCCAGCCTGTTTTGGACTGAGGGCAACTACAAAGTTAGTGTTAGGGTCGGGACAGCTTTTACAAAGCAACAAAAAAATTTGCAAACAAGTAGTTGAGACATGTATATACAGAAATAAGGTATAATATGCAGTAGAGGGGTCCTCAAACTAGGCTGGGAGAGCTAATACTCCTTAGAATGCCAAGAACCAACAGGTACACAGAGATGTTGCTCAGAAATGGTTAAAATTTCAATTTTTGGCTTCATTGGCCACTTTGGATTCCTGTTGACACTATTTGACAAATACACAGAGTATCAAAATGCAATTGATAGTCAAAGGTCCAGAACTCCCATGGCCACAGTTGAGAAGACTTTCCTTTGGCAAATTGTTGACACAATTTGCCAAATGAGGGATTAAACATTGCTCAAAATATGCATGTCACGCTAAAATGCTAAAAAACGACCATTTTCTGGATGTTCAAGACCCCAGATTTCTGGAACCGACACTCCGATTGCCCTGAAATTTGAGACATTTACTGACAAAATAGTTTTAAACACATTATAGTACTGTGGAATGGAACATAGGTATTTTGTATGGTTTTGTAGCAGATAAAATGCTGGCTTCACCTGAAATACGCAAAAATTTGCACCAGGCCTTAAACTGTGACACAATGTTGTCACAGTTCTCACAATGTTGCTACAGATACTTTTTTGGACTCTGGACAAAGTAATTCTGCATTTCTGCAAGTAAGATCTTAGGAGCACTACTATTTTGTTAATTAGAAGGCATCCAGGTGACTGTTGCTATTTTATGGAGACAGTAGAATGCATTTATAAGCATGATAACCATGCACACATGTTAGCTGGTATTGAGGTCACCACTTATAATGCTATCTTCTCCCAACAGAGACCTTTTTGAAGATAAAATACATTGCAGATATTTTATATAGATATATTACTAGTCATTAGGCCTGTTTTACATTGTCTTCAGTGAGAGGAATTAGATATAAATAAAGAAAACTCACCTTCAACCACCAATCAATCTGCTAATTGTGTCATGTTCTGCAGCACAATGTCTTTACATAAACATGACCTATTTCTAAAACAATAGGTAACAACATTGTGATGTAGCACCCGGTGTCCAGAAACACAAGAAGCTCCACAACTGCAGTACACATAAATTGATGACAAATAGCACTTGGCTGATTATTTTTGCCCCTTTAGTTAGGGACCTCCACTGTAAAATCTTTCCTCATTTGGAGCTTATAACACAGATCTGAGATGGTCCCTACAAAAATGCATTGCAGACTGCAGTGTAGGAATAATTTGAATTGAGTTTTAGCACCTTTCAATATTTTTGAAAGCGAGGAAAATTTTAAAAGAGGGGTAAATTTTCTTCAGGTCTTGCTGGCCCCGACAGAAAAGAAGCAATAAAGCTACAAATACACAGGCACGATAAAAATATGCGGTCTCACAAACTGGTCAACTTTCATTCAGATCGGATAAGTGGTCTTTAAGATGTTCAAGTTTTCGCAGAGGGGGGTTTTGTTGACTGTTTAGAGTGTTTATATACCTCTGAGGAAATCACATATAGATCTGACTTCCTGATAATAAAGAAGCCCAACAATATATGTATTGCTTTGTATGTTGAGAGGAGTGAATACTACAAACATGCACAGGGCCGTATCAGCACATTTGTGGGCCCGGGGCAAACTGTTTCTAATGGGCCCCCAGCGGCGGACAAGCCCCACAGTTGTGTATGCCAAAAGCATATATAATCACTCACAAATATCCACAAATATCCACAAAAGGCAGTCATGGATTTTGGCGTAGTCTTTTGACTCTGACCAAAGAGCCTATTTGACTATTAGCCTATTTGATATTAACCTACATTTTCATTGGCTGTTGGATATTAGATTGGAATCTCATTGAATTCTCAGTGTGTCCAATGAGGATGCAGCTTAATATCCACTGGCCAATCATGGCTCTGTGGATATTAGGCTTGGCTGTCACTGGCAAGGATATTTGGCCAGATTCTCATTGGACAAGATATTAGGTGGCATTCTCATTGGACAAACTATTAACTACAGTGCCCCCTACTGTGGATATTAGGGAGGATTCTCATTGGTCAAGATATTAGGGTGTATTCCCATTGGTCAGTTCACTATTATCCAAAGTTGGATATTTGTCAAAATCCACAATAGTAGTTATTGCTAGTGACTTGGGCATGTGTCAAAAGTATAAGGTCTTTGCCAAAATCCACTATAGTCGGGAGTGAGCGATAATGAGTGATTTAGGCATGCGCCCAAAGGACCTATATTTTGCCCAAAGGCTTCGTGAATATTTTGAAGGATGCGATGACTTTTTGAAAGTCATGCCAAAAGGAGTCATAATGACCAAAGGCCCTATAGATTTCCCAAAGACCCTATAATTTGCCAAAAGACCCTATATTTTGCCCAAAGGCCTAATATCCATGACAAATAAAATAGGCCTATTGGGCACAATAGTGGATATTGGCGGTAACAACAGTAGGCCCCTGAGCAAAAACATTGGTGGGCCATTCTCAACGGGTATAGGAAAATTGTCCTGTAACGGAAGGGACAATGTGGTAACGGAGGGGAATTTTGATGTAAAAAACCAACTGTAGCAGTGATGGAAATGGAAAATTTTCGTCGGGGGAGCTCTCGGCTCGTGCGGCAGCGGCTCGCCACTCCAAATTTTCAAAAAGGGAAAAAATTCTTCCACCAGAGCTAATTTTGACTCAAAATACCATGAGGACTGAAAAAGTAACATGATAATTTTAGTTTCACTACTGGTCATTGGGGGAGCTGTAGTAGGGTACAGCTCCCCCTGTTTTTTGGTCAAGGGAGCTCAGCTCCCCCGAGCTCCCCCCCATTTCCATCACTGAACTGTAGGAACAGTAACAAAAGGAAAAATGTTAAAAGATTCATGTAACTATTATTTTCAGAAGTACTTCATCGCGTATCAGTAGATTTTTTGGTCCAAATGTCGATTTCTTGCTCATGATCTGGTAACGGAGTGGACGGTAACGGAGGGGAACAATTTTTTGCTTTTCGCTCATTACTGCTTTTTATTTTGGAGATTAGACAAAATAATTGCAGAATATTAAAACCTACCACCCTCAGCAACATATACATGAAATCGCTCTGTAAAATTATCATTGGTAAGCTTGGAAATGAAGGAAACGGAGGGGACATTTTAGTGGGACCAAAACCATTTTTTATGAACATTATGTCATAATTTATTGAATACATGTTTTATGAAGTCTGCAAGGCAGTGGTACTATGGCGCACATGCGTCTGATGATATTCAGTGAAAATAGTTCATAAAAAACAATAACGAACAGAGCTATGGCAAGTAACGGAGGGGACAAAAATATTGACATAAATTAGTGACACAACTATTGTATCAATTTAATCAATAAAATTATACAAAAAGAATATAAATTCAAGTCTATATTCCCATGAATCGTGCAAAGAAACTTTGAAAATAATGGTATATTAGGAGGAAAATGAACACTTGATTTTGTCATGTCAGGTCCAGTGACAGGGAAAAACCATTGATTTTGCACGGATTTCTGGACATAATGCATTAAAAAAAGTCTAATGAATGACTTTTTGCTCCAAATGCAGTGGTTCTAAGTAGAAATATGAATAATAGATGCAGAGTGACGCTTCAGATATTTATCGCATTCATATTAATGTCAGGGAGCTAGAGTGACGCAAATTGTCCCGAAATTTGAGAATGACCCTGGTGAGCCCCTGTCATCGCAAAAGCGTCGTCTCCAATCTAGCATTCTGAATTAATTTGCACCTCGATATACCTGCATCAAAAACCACACTAATTGGAGGATTTTTTATCTGCATGATATCATAAGAAATCATGAATAGTAGAATATAAAATTAGACAAAAACGTCTGCATAAAAATCAGGAAAGGGGCCCTTGAACTCCTGCTTTATACAGTTAATTGAGGGGCAGATATTGGCGGATTCAGGAAGGGTGTAGGGGAGGGTGCATCAGTTGCCCCAACATGAACCGATCCAGCTGTACCTCGGTTCATAGTTGTGTTTTACCACAAAAAATAAGATACTAAAATTTCAGCTTGATCGATGAATATTTAGGGGTGCCCCCAGAAGCATATTCCCTGTGAATTTTTCAGGAAAAGTTACGTTTCCGTAGGATCGCGGTTTGCGATAACTTCAGTAATATATAAGATAGAAAATAATGACATTTTTGGATTCTACAGAAAATTTCCTTCAAAATGAATACCTGGAAGCTATGTTTCTGTGAACATTATGGTGATCATGAACTGCAAGATAGGCTTTTTCTTCGATTATTATGTACGACGTCACTGTTGTACATAAGCTTCTGTTTATATGACTGCATGGTACTTAGTCTTTGCTTAGCCTTCATTAGCTTCGCTGAGAAGCTATTGTGGAGCATGGCATTTCAACATGTGCGTTAGTGTGTATGTGAGTTGATTCCTGCAAAAACTACTGGATGGATTTAAATTTCCTTTGGCATGATGTGTTCAATTCTACCACACAATACCTGATTAAATTTTGGTGACTATTGGAGCTTTTTGGTGCCTACAGTTAAAGAAATCTAAAAATGGCCTCTACAGTGCAGCATGCACAATCATTTTTTGCTGTAACACTAGCAGCCAAAAGGGTATATATTTTAAATTCCCTCTGCAAAAATGGCCATAAATGTCCGTAGAATGTGGCAGGGGATGCCAAAGCACTAAAATAGCAACATTTCAACGTTTATTTGATGTAATCCCGACCAGAATTGCCAAAATTACCTGGGTCTTTCATCATTGGTCTTGAAATTTATCACTATCAGTTTTCCTTTAAAATTCTACAATGAGTTGATAACAATTAGGCCTAAAATTAATCAACTGCTTATGTGTGACATCTTGCATTAGAGTTCACTTTGAAAAATGGACAGCGAAGCTATGTGCTCTCCGAGCGCCAGTTCTAGTTCTAATTATTTTTCATAAATCTGAGCAATAATTTACTCAGTATTCCATTTTATCTCTCAGAGCTATTTCAATTATTCATGATGATGTGATCTTGATAAACGTTTTATGACTATGAAAAAAAAACAAGCTTGCTATGTGTTGATAAGTCCCACTTTTTTTTTATCCTTATGAAGACTAGCCCTAATACTTTTTGTTCAAAAAGAGGTGGGTCCATGTCACCATACCTTTTTTGAAACACCACATAGGTAGCGAAAATGTTCATAGGGCCAGTCCGCTCCCTTGCACCTCAAAAGCTCTCTAAATTCTGAAAATACGTTCTTGCGTCAGTCATCGGACGCACCTCCTTTACTGTTGCAACTCTTTTCAGCTTCATCATGGCCCCCCCCCTGAGGTCATGGGCCCGGGGCAACTGCCCATTTGCCCTATGGTTAATACGGCCCTGAACATGCATGATACCTAAGTCTGGGGAACTAAAAATCTGCATGGAACCAGGGGAGGGGGGTTACTTTTTTGACGGGAAGTTCTGGCAAAAGTTTTCTAGGCAAAACTCCCCCCCACTCATAAACTCTGGTCTCCAATGTTTTTGCTAACCCCATGCTACTACAAGAACTCCAACAGTTTTCAACTTTACCCACAAGCTGCATTGGATAAAAATTAATTTGACCAACTTACCTTCTATTTTCAGGGCTTCGAATGAGTGATTGCATGGATATGATTTAAAACGGTTTTCCTCTGTTCCGTATGCTCCACAGGACCCTGACAAAGAATTTAAAAGTGAGACAAAAACACTAGTATCCAGATTCTAGTACAGTTCAGGAAAGTGCAGAATTCGGGAGAGCTCCCGAATTCAGGAGCATACATCAGTCTGAAGAGTAAAAACTGTTTGTTTTGTTTCAGCAGAGAGAGTTAATGCACAAGATTATTATTATCATTACAATCTTTATTCATACTAAGATGTATACATACAATTCTGGAATAATTAGGAACAGCATTACTCAATTCAAACAAATGTCTGTAATGATAAGATTAATCTCATCACTTGAAAGTTCACAATGAAATATATTGTCTCTGACGAGTGAAAGTTCTTTTAGAACACTCCCCAGGCTACTGTTCACTTTGGACTTGCACTGAAAATTGCATTGGCATGCTACCGTTTTCATGAAATCTGTAATGGTGCCATATGTGAGGCTATCACTGGTCAGGTCAAGTTGTTCACATAATACCTTGATGTTGCTGCTGAAAGTACATTTGATTGACATCAAGAGTCTAACGATATAAGATAGGGTGTCACATTTGATCTGAATTGCTGACAGAGCAAATTTGGCAAATCTAGCCACAAACATATGTTTTTCACACAAGCTGTCAGTTAAATTATGCAAAACTGTACAGTGACTCCTGTATGGTATTCTCCAAGACTGCCTCAGGCTTTTTCTCCATGCCACCTGAAGACGGATTGTATGAGAAAGTGGTCTGCACTTATCTATCTATCTATGCAAGTATAGACCTATTATCCATGCATCTATGTATCGAAGTGGCTACTGACCTGGCCACTGACCTGGCTATTGACCTATCTCTCTGTAGCTAATTATTGAATCTCTTTAAAAAGACCTGATCTGCATGCTCTGCAAAGTATTTTTAACATCAGAAGCTATACAATGCTTGTTTGACACCAGCAGCATGACCAGTTACCTTTAAATAGCCCACACCGGTGCTTATAGGGCAATATAGGCGTAAAACACAAATGCACTCAAACAAAATGAGACTGAGGGGTAATTGCTACAAATGAGTAATCTGATGAAAACATTTAGAATTTATAAGTGCCTGTCTCTCACCTCATTGTAATGCTTCATATCTTGGAAGATCATTAGTTGAATTGATCAAAATTTTTAAAATTCACATTCAGCACACAGATCAATTCAGTTAATTTAATTTGTTTTGCTATTTTATTGCTACCCAGGATGCAACTCTTCTCTGTCATGTCACCTCCTCTAGTATAGCGGATGATTTCTGTCCATTTAATAGAGTATTTTGTTATTTTCTCTGCAACTGGCAGGAGTTGAGCTATGAGCTATTGAAAGTAATGGATTTTTAGTCTAATTTACACTAAACGTTCCAGCGAGTGTCCATTTTTTTGTGGGCTTGAACAGTGGCCAAGGAAGCCCATGTGTATCAGTGAAACCTGTCAAATATTGCAGCTTCTCCTTAATCAAGAGAAAATTAATATACCAATTTGGCTTTTTGTGTTAAACACATGTTTTATAAATGGCTTATCATGTAACACTCTTGATTATGCATAACTTTCTTCTCTGTCTGTCTGTTTAGCTGTCAGTGACAGTTGCGGATCCAGACAAGGTAGTCTAGGGGGGCCTGATGTCATTTAAGGCTCACATTTGAACATTATCTTCAAAACAGTATTTTCTATATCAGTGGACCTCTAGCCCTATGGTCCACCACATTTTTTGACATGATCCACGGGAGCCTCTCAGGCCCCAATCTATTTGTGCCCAGAAGCACTATAAATATAGATTTCAGAAGGTGAAATAATATTCTTGTGATTCATGACAACTCAGCCTTATTATTTAAGCTCATTTTGGAACTGTAGTGCAAAGATTTATGTGCTTTAAATTAATGTAAAATGACTTGCTATACTTCTGATTTTGCATGATATCGTCAAAATGGATATTTATAGATAGATACAAAATGTGTTTCATGCCTTAATTATTAAACTGAATAAGTGCACAAATTTACTATGAATCTTTGTTTTATAAGTACTAAAGAATATTTTCAGCCATTATTCATTGATTAGAAATTTCAAAACGTTACTACAGGGGAACAAGAAGTGCAACGAAATGATCATGTGGTCAGTTGTTCAAGTGCTCTTGTGACAAGCAATTTTTCCATGCACCAGTGAGCACTAAGTGTAAATATTTCGGAAGCTGAAGACAACACTTTTATTTAATCCATATGTGTTTTATAATTGGTAAGGGGACAACCATTAGGTCTCAGATGGGGGGGGGGTGCCTGGAATTATTTTTTTCAATAAAAATATGAAAAGTTTATTTTGTATTCTTTCTACACTGTCTTGAAATAAATAGTTTCTGAGGGGGAGCTTTTGCTCCCCAAATATTATTTCACTGTTATAGTATTGTACACGGCAGTTCCGAAGATACGCTGTTTGAATGGTTGAAGTCTTCATCTCGAAATTTGAAAAAATATCCTTCCCTCCCCAAAAAACTGCTCTTACTCTGCCAAAGCAAAGCCTTTGAGAGTGATTGAATGAATGAATGATGTAGTAAATAAATAAATTAATTCAACTGATCTCTGCATCTCAACTACAGACAATGGAATGCCATAACGGGCTTTAAATCCTGTATTTTTTAACTCTGGTACATGCAAATTAGGGGAGGTGTCATGGCAATCAGGCAAAAGATGGTTGCAACTGCTGTCCAAGATAGGTCCATCAGTTGACCTGCCAAGATCTTGGATCAAACTTGTGACCCATAGATTGGAAGCCCATAAATAGCACCGCAAACTGAGCTAACCCCCTACATACAGGGCAAGAGGAAGAGGTTATTTAATTACATTTTAATGAGAATATTTAAATTAATTACCATTTGGCAAGATAAATAAACAAAGTTGTGTAAAAAAATTTGGATATTGGACTTTACCACTTTTTGCATTCTTGCGTTTGGTAATTATTTATTTCGAGTTTGCAATGTATTGAAATATTTGTTTTTGAATCAAGCAATGCCCTTTTGAGAAATAAAGCCACCTCCCCCTCCCTACCCAGCTCACAATGAGTGCATGCAATGTGCACTCCCAACAGTTTACACTTGTTTATGACAGTTGCTTCACACCACAATATTATTATTCAATTATTGTAAAAGAGGGTGTTGTTTCATATTAACAGGAATAATCCTGAAGTGTGATACTCAGAATTTGCTCAGTCATGTATGAAAATTTGTGACGTGGCAAAGCCACTTGAATACAAAACACATTGTCATTTCGTTGCACTTCTTGTTCCCCTGTAGTAACATGCACTCATTGCATGGAAGAAATGGGCAGGCGAAGGGCCCAGAAGGGGCCTCGGAGGCCCCAATGGACCGTGCTCTTGGGCATCCTTCCCTACATTTTGGAAGCCCAGTTTGTTGTTCATAGTACAAAATCTGGTCGTCCTTCTCAAATTCTGGACGTCCTTCTCAAAATCTGGTCGTCCTTCTCAAAATCTGGGCGTCTCGAGCGATAGGACAACCGGGAATCTGGCATCCTATATGTAGAGATAGATAGTTATAGAGGCAGATGCAGGGATAGATAAAGATATAGATAGACAGATAAAGGGATAGATAGATAGAAAAGGATAGATAGATAGATAGATAGACAGATAGATAGATAGATAGGATAAGACACCTTCACTGCCACACTATCCTTTAATTATGGCATATAAATCGATTTAAAGTCAAATAATGTCAAAGCCTGACAAAATTCGGATAGTAAGTCAATGGAATCTTGATTTTATGCATAATTAGTAAACTTACAAAGTTTAATTTGCACTGTAAAGAATACCACAGCACAAAATTTTTTTTCACAGGACAGAATCCTTAATTGCCTTGAAAACAACCTGTCTGGCCAATAAAAATCCATCCGATCTCAATACCCAACGTCCGAGGGGCGTCTGTAAAATGCGGAACGGAACGGAATCTGTATATAGGCAAATTTCTGAAAAGTGGGGCCAACATAAATTTTTGTCTTTAGACGTGGAAATGTCAGGAAATATTCACACCAGGGATGTTGTTAGTATTTTTCTGTTGCAGAATATTATAATGCAGCATTTCAAAAAGTAATTTTCTCAATATAAATTTCTTAACCTTTTTTATAGCCTAATTAAGAGTCAAAAATGGCTGTTTTTGTATGTCAAAAGTGTCAAAAATTTAACAACCTAAGTTTGGCCTTACACTGTGACAAGACTAATCATTGGAAAAGTACAAACCATTGTTAATATTTAAGAGAAACACTTGAACAACAATAAAAAAATTATGGCATATGTTTGAAAAATATTTTACTTTGAGATATCCCTGCTCAAATTAAGGGCACAATCAAAATTGGGCAAATGTTACTATCTTGGGCAGTGTTTAAATGCTCACAGAAGCCTGAGAATAGTCAGTATGGCAACTTTTTTTTTCATGGATAGGCGTAGGCTTGGGCTAAAATTTGACACCAGTTTGGTTGTCCTAGGTCAATTAGCTGGCCACAATAAATTAAATAGTCCATGTAACATACATGTAACGCCCAGAAATAGTCACGCTTCTTACAGAAAGTATGACTTAAAGTTGAATCCCACAGAATACTGCTGCTCCATGTATTGTACTCCACAGTTCAACAAAAATACCCCAGCTGGTGGCTCCTCCGCTTGGGGAAATTGTTCATATGCGCTGGAAAAGCCACAAATATTTTAAAACAGGGGTAGGCTCACTCAAAGGCTGCTGGCTCAGCCAGAAATAATGGCACTAAACTATAAATGCACAAATTTTGGGTCGATATACAGGCCTATAATCCAATCCAACTTTCATAAAAATCGGAGAAGGAATCTTTGAGATATTCAAGTTTATTTAAAGGGGGACTTATTTTTGTTGAACTGTTTTTCATAATTTTCTCATATTTTACACCACATAACTCTCAAAAAACATTGGTAACCCCCCTTCAAAGACTTGTTTTTCAATTAAGTGTACTTTCAGGTATATTCCTTTAATTTTTCATAAATATCTCATGGATATTGTTCGAGTGACGCTGCTTTTCGTTATACATCCCACACTTTTTTAGTATTTTACAGTATGTTTTAATGTAATGACATACGATTTTGAAAATATCATAGTTCGAAAATTATGTTGGATAGCCCGCCTATTTTTTTTTTTACGTTGGAAAGCTTTCTTTTTGAAGAACTTTTTGGCAAAGTTTCATGAATATCTCATGGATTTTAGATTTCTTGCCAAGTGTGGGATTCAACTTTAAGTTACTTTATTGGTCACATCAATTTGAAATATTGTGTGACTATCGTGACTTTGCTTCCCAATATATTTGTTATCATTGGATTCGTCTTGCAGAGACGAATCAAATGGTGTTAAAATCATCAAAATTGAATGATGCTGGATCAAACTGTATCATTTTGACTCATTTTTGGTTGCACTTTAGCAAACATTCTTCTGTAATTTTGGAATGAAAGTCACTATAGTAACGTTTGTTAGCATTTTTCTCAGAATTTCCCTTATGGCAACAAAAATACTTTTTGCGTGACTGCTGTGACTTCTAATCAAAATTAACTCACAGCAGTGAGAAAGCACTCTTATTTTAAAAAAGGACAAAAGCAATTTTAGCTCCTCCATTTCTCCAATTCCCCTTCCATAAAGGACAATTAAGGTCTTACAAGTTTATACTTTTGATGAGCTTTTTTTTCAATGATTCAGTGGACAAAAATATGTGCACTAATCATAAGACAGTACTTGTCTATCTATCTATCTATCTATCTATCTATCTATCTATCTATCTATCTATCTATCTATCTATCTATCTATCTATCTGTCTGTCTGTCTGTCTGTCTGTCTGTCTATCAATCTATCTGTCTATCTATCTATCTATCTATCTATCTATCTATCTATCTAAAGAGCCCGATGATCAGTACAAGGCAGGGAGACATATTATTATGGTGACAAGCCTCAAGACTGGATCCATGCATCACTGCATGCTGGCCCCGTCACCGCAGACTTAGGAAATCTGTTCAATAATTCACAAACAGGAATGGGGGAACACAGGAAATGGGTCCATGGGAATTGTGGAACATAAGACCTGGGGAACATAGGATCCATGGAACCTAGGTGCACAGGAAATGAGACCATAGGAATTGATAACATAAGACCTGGGGAACATAGGATCTGGGGAGCACAGGATCCACGGAACATAGGTACACACACCGCACGCTGGCCCCGTCACCGCAGACTTAAGAAATTTGTTCAATAATTCACTAACAGGAATGGGAGAACAAAGGAAATGGGACCATGGGAACTTGGGAACATAAGACCTGGGGAACATAAGATCCATGGAACCGGTGCACTGCACACCTCACTGTTGATAGTAACATCAGTCACAGTAGTGCATGTCTAGAACTGAGAGGAAAGAACCCGATTATCAGTAAAAGGCAGGGAGACACATTATTATATCGACAAGCTTCAAGACTGGATCAATCACTACATGCTGGCCCCGTCACCGCTGACTTAGGAAATCTGTTCAATAATTCACAAACAGGAATGGGAGAGCAAAGGAAATGGGACCATGGGAACTGGGAACCATAAGACCTGAGGAACATAGGATCCATGGAACCTAGGTGCACTGCACGACCCACTGCTGATAGTAACATCAGTCACAGTAGTGCATGTATAAAAGTAATAGGAACGAGCGCGATGATCAGGACAAGGCAAAGAGACATATTACTATGGTGACAAGCCTCAAGACTAGATCCATCACTGCATGCTGGCGTCACTGCAGACTTAGGAAATCTGTTAAATAATTCACAAACAGGAATGGGGGAACACAGGAAATGAGACCATAGGAATTCAGAACATAAGACTTGGGGAACATAGGATCTGGGGGGCACAGGATCCACGGAACACAGGTACACACACTGCACGCTGGCCCCGTCACCGCAGCCTTAGGAAATCTGTTCAATAATTCACAAACAGGAATGGGAGAACAAAGGAAATGGGACCATGGGAACTGGGAACGTGAGACCCGGGGAACATAGAATCCATTCAACCTAGGTACACTGCACACCCCACTGTTGATAGTAACATCGGTCACAGTAGTGCATGTCTAGAACTGAAAGGAAAGAACCCGATTATCAGTACAAAGCAGGGAGACATATTATTATAGTGACAAGCCTTAAGACTGGATCCATCACTGCATGCTGGCCCCGTCACCACAGACTTATGAAATCTTAAAGTGTGACTATAGTTACTTCCTCCTGCTGATAGTAACATCAGTCACAGTAGTGCATGTATAAAAGTAATAGGAACGAGCGCGATGAACAGTACAAGGCAGAGACATATATCACTATGGTGACAAGCCTCAAGACTAGATCCATCACTGCATGCTGGCCCCCGTAACTGCATACTAAGGAAATCTGTTAAATAATTCGCAAACAGGAATGGGGGAACACAGGAAACGAGACCATAGGAATTCAGAACATAAGACTTGGGGAACATAGGATCTGAGCACAGGATCCATGCAACATAGATAAACACACCGCACGCTGGCCCTGTCACCGCAGACTTAGGAAATCTGTTCAATTGGTCACACAAACAGGAATGGGAGAACGAAGGAAATGGGACCATGGGAACTTTAGACAAGCCTTAAGACTGGATCCATCACTGCATGATGGCCCCGTCACCACAGACTTAGGAAATCTTAAAGTGTGACTATAGTTACTTCCTCCTGCTGATAGTAACATCAGTCACAGTAGTGCATGTATAAAAGTAATAGGAACGAGCGCGATGAACAGTACAAGGCAGAGAGATATATTACTATGGTGACAAGCCTCAAGACTAGATCCATCACTGCATGCTGGCCCCGTCATTGCAGACCAAGGAAATCTGTTAAATAATTCACAAAAAGGAATGGGGGAACAAAGGAAATGAGACCATAGGAATTCAGAACATAAGACTTGGGAAACATATGATCTGGGGAGCACAGGATCCATGGAACATAGGTACACACACCGCACGCTGGCCCCGTCACCGCAGACTTAGGAAATCTGTTCAATAGGTCACACAAACAGGAATGGGAGAACGAAGGAAATGGGACCATGGGAACTTTAGACAAGCCTTAAGATTGGATCCATCACTGCATGATGGCCCCGTCACCGCAGATTTAGGAAATCTTAAATGTGACTATAGTTAGTTCCTCCTGCTGATAGTAACATCAGTCACAGTAGTGCATGTATAAAAGTAATAGGAACGAGCCCGATGATCAGTACAAGGCAGAGAGATATATTATATGGTGACAAGCCTCAAGACTGGATCCATCACTGCATGCTGGCCCGATCATCGCAGGCTAAGGAAATCCGCTCAATAATTCACAAACAGGAACATGGGAGAACATAGGAAATGGGACCATGGGAACTGGGGAACATAAGACCTGGGGAACATAGGTTCCATGGAGCCTTGGTACACTGCTCATCGAACTTTCAATAGTAACATCAGTCACAGTAGTGCATGCATTCATAAAACTGAGAGGAAAGAGCCCGATGATCAGTACAAAGCTGGGAGACATATCATTATGAGAAGACTGGATCCATCACTGCATGCTGGCCCCATCACTGCAGACTAAGGAAATCTGTTAAATAATTCACAATCAGCAACAGGGGACCATTGGAAAGGGGAACATAGGAATGAGGACCATCGGAACTGGAATAAGACCTGGCAGACATAGAATCTTGGGAACATAGGATCCACAGAAAAAGGGCACACACCCCACTGTTGATACTAACATCAGTCACACTAGTATATGCATAAAACTGAGGGGAAAGAACCCGGTGGTCATTATAAGAGAGCAAGGCATATGGCTTAGGAAATAAGTTTAATCATTCACAAACATAAATGGGGACCATAGGAACGGGGGAAATTGAGACCTGAGGCAAATATCCCGATAACAGATATTTCTTAAATTGTGTATATTCCCTGGATGATGGTCAGATGAGTCACACCAGCAGCATTAGCACTTGCACTGGTTAAAAGTCACAACAGTAACTGTTACATTTTTTAAAGTGTGACTATAGTTACTTACTCCTGTGTGTTTTCATCAAAAATGTGTAAGTCACAAAAGTCACAAGTGACAAAATTGCCAGTTTTTCACCCACTTACCCTGCCAATACATATGGACCAAATGGACCAAAATTTTTTTTGGCCATTTCTGACACCTAAAACAAATTTTTCATGTGCATGTTATATGTGATTTCCAACATTTTCATTTTTGATGCCACGGACACTTTTGGCCCCCTTTTTCAGAAATTTGCCTATATGGCGGAACGGAACTGTAAAATGCGGAATCTGTAAAATGCGGAACGGAATCTGTAAAATGCGGAATCGGCGGAACGGAATCTGTAAAATGCGGAATTGGTGACACTAGGCCTATATTAGCTCTCTGGTCCTCTTTAACTACTAGATCTGCACCCCCCTCCCTCTTATACAAAACTGATTGTGTCTATAATTGATGTGCCAGAGTTAATTGGTATTGAAGCACCAGTGTCAACTGGCATTGAAGTGTCAAGATATATGCTTCTCTTAATTGTAATCATAAATAGGCCCTATAGCAGTCCATCTAATGTCAATAATTGAAATTATGCCACCAATAATCTTTTTAGCAATTTTTCTCTTATTACTCACACTTGTTGCAAATTTTGAGTGGTCCTATTGATTCGATTTAGGCATAATTGATTTCCATGATTGTTGTTTCAAATATGATGGGAAAATTCCTGAAGGATATGTGAACCTTGGGGAATAAGTGTGCTTATTCCCCAAGATTGAACAATGGGCTTACAGAGTCTGGGAATACTTCATTTTTACGGGTTAGGGGAGACCGGGGCTAGTTGTCACAGGGGCAAGTTGTCACAATGCTTATTACTCAGCTATGGATTGTAGCAGCTGCATGGCAATAAAATCAATTTTGATATTTTTTATCATGGGGAATATTTTTGTGATGATATCACAAAAATGTGTAGTCTGTCATGAGCTATGTGAAAATGACACTTTAAACTCAATTTTTTCACCATTTTCAAATTTTTCATTCTCTTCCAATTTGAGGCAATTTTTGGGAAATTAAGCAGTTGACTGACTCATGATGGCATTAACCCATAGTCTCAGTGAATAACATGTCGGTGTTTTCTATTGGAACCAGAATATATTCTCTTTTGATTACTGAGATATTGGATTGACTTCATGATCGTGACAAGGATAGGCCGGGGCTAGTTATCACAATGCTTATAACTTGGCTATAGGTGGCAGCAGTTTTGTCGTTATTAAATAAATTTCAAGATCTGTTTGTTTTTAATGCTTTTTGTATGATGTAGTTGTAAGAAAGTATAATCTGTCATGTGATATGTGGACTTCTTAAAAATGACTTTTTCAACAGAAATTTTACAATTATTTAATTGTCCTCCAATTTGAGAAGCAATTTTCTAATAGAAATGGGCCCTGATTTATTGTGGCATCCATCCAAAGTCTTCGCAAGATGTGTATTTTTGTTTTTCCAAAGGAATCCGATGTATTGCAAGCTTGGATTACAGAAAATCTGTCAAGAGATGTTAGATTGACCATATGAGTGTGACAACTTGCCCCGGCTCGGGGCAAGTTGTCACATTTTCACAAAAATGACTTTGAGTTACAAAATGGCCTACAAGGAAACACATTGTTGATAAATCAGGACAAAAGCTAATAAAAACTTTCTAAAGACTTACAAAAATGTTACAGGGTTGGAAGTTTCTAAACAACCTGAACCTAGAGACATCTCATATACAGTCAAACTTGAAGTAAAAAAAATTGTGACAACTAGCCCCGGTCTCTCCTATTCATGAATGATAAATGAATTAATTGCCCCCCCTTTTGCCTGCACATTTGTAAAAACCAATTAATCCAGATATTTTTAGTACATTTTCATTCGTAAACCCCCCCCCCCCCGTCCGACATTCTCTGGATCCGCCCCTGCCAATTTTTGGTTTTGTGACCTCAATTCAGACCCAGGAGTCATGCGAACAAGTTGAAAAAGTCAGTTGAATTTCATTTTCACTCAGACAGTCTCATCAGGACCAACTAGTCACAAGTGTTTTTCGTCAAAGTTAGTTGGAATTTGTTAATAAAATCTGACTGAGAAAAGCATACCCGAGGATGAAAACGACTAATTTAATAATTAAAAATGTGGATAACAGTTTGACCTGTATCGATTTTTTAAAAACAATTGTTTTAATAATTATAATTTTGAAAATGAGAATATATTGTTTTTGGTAAATATCTTCATTTGATTTTCATCCCTGGGGCAGCTGGCCTTTTTATTTCCTATTAGATCATTTGTTTTAGTGGAAGAGTCAGATTGTCCATACACGTTTTTTTGGATCTCTTAAAACTTGATGTCTTTACATGGATTTGAAGGCTTTTGCTTAACGCGGATTTTCTGAATAACTCTGTGAGTACACTGCTGCCCTCGGACAGAAGTTTTGGGATTCTGCACTTCAGGATAAGTGACTTTTTGACGATTTTCCATTTCAATTTGGCCATCTCCCCCATTTTCGACCAGGGATTAAGAGGAGGGGGGTCACAGCTACCCAAGTGTGACCAGGAATTCTGAAGAGTCTCAAGTTAGGTGTGATACACTGTGAAAAACATTGGCTATAATCACGCAAACAAAACAATGGCCCACAACAAGACCAATGGTGCACATCATCCCAAGTCATACCATGACAAAATGGCCCATAACCTTTGCTAATTCATGAATACTTAATTAACTGACCCGGCTTTGGCTCAGCCAATCAGGGACTGCTACATCAGAGTTTGAAATTGTTGCTTCTGTTTCACACAGTTACAAATGGAGAATTTGTTTGATGTTGAAAGGTGCTATCACAGTTCCGAAAATTCCATTGAATTATGTATTTTCACAGTTCTGAAATGAAACTTTCTGAAAGTTTGCTTGTTTTACACTGTTTTTCTTAGTTGCCAGTAATCCTCTAAGTGTCCATAATCGGACTAAATCTGCCTGAAAAATGCTTATGACCTAAATAAGCAGCCAATCACAGAAGAGGTTGGAAATAGCAGAAAGCCCTGTCCATTTTAGCAGGGCTTGCGTGAGGAGGATGATGGTGCAGAGAAGTACTGTGTTGAAACATGCAAATACAAGGGTGCCCACAAGGTCAATGACTCCACTGACATGCTTCGTTGCTGTTTGTGTGCCAGCTGGTTCCACACTGAATGCATGGGAATGACCAAAGATGATCCCATTGGAGTTTGGCCCTGTGTTAAATGCAGGAACATCTACAGTGAAGTAATGAAACTCACGTCTGTTCTTGATGTCAATAAAATTGCAATTGAGACCCTGGGAAATTGCAACAATTACCTGCAGAAATCACTTGATGAAACCAAAAAACAACTTGAAGACAAGACTACGGAATGTGATAAATTGAAGGAGGAAATAGCAGTGATGAAGACAAGTATAGGGGTTTACAAAGCTGAAGCAGATAGGAACACATGGATTGGATTTCGTGATAAAAAATCTATCCTTGTTGGTGATTCACTGCTCCGTGATATCGATGAAAATAAACTGTCAAACACAAAGGTATCCTCTCTACCTGGTGCAAAAATAAAAGATGTAACTGAGCATATAAAGAATACTACGAATGATGACTCTCACTACAGCAAAGTTTATCTTTGCATGGGTACAAATGATTGCAGCGACCCTGATATTGATGTCAACAAAACTGCATCTGCCTACAAAGATCTTGTTTCATCCTTGAGTGAGAAAGTGAGTAGTGCCTCAGAGATTGTGATTTCAAGCGTTCCACCAAGATCGGATAACCCGAAAAATCAAGAAAAGGTTGAAGCCCTCAATGCCGCACTTGTCACTGTGGCAAATGAAACTGGAGCAACATAGTTGACCATGAAGCAAACTTCCGTCTCCAGGGAGGAGACATCAATGACGGTTACCTGATGAACGATGGACTTCACCTTTCCAAAATTGGTTCTACCAGGTTGATCAAGAATATGAAGGTCCCCGTCAAAGCCCAACACCAGAATGATGTCACAAGAACTCCCAAACCTAGAAATGTCCCCACAGGTTCCTCTGGCCGTACCAATGGTTCTGTATACAGAGGCGCAAATGGTTCAGGATACATAAGCTCTAAAGGTTCAGGACAGAGAGGCTTTAATGGTTCTGGATATGGTGGTACAAATGTAACAGGATATAGAAGCCCCATGAAACGAGACAACGACAACTTTCGTAACCGTGGGTGCTACAATTGCGGAGAAAGCAACCATGCTGTCAACAGCTGTAGGCATGGTGCGAGTATCAAGTGCTACACATGTGAGAGGTACGGCCACAAATCTAAGCATTGCTCGAGCTCTTGGCAGTAGGATGAAGGCCAGGATGAGTGTGTCGATCCTACCACGGATTACAGCTTACCAGCAGACATCAGTGACTGCAATAACTCTGACAGGAAGTTTCGAATTGCCTGTCTTAATGTAAGAAGCCTTTATCCTAAGCTCGCACAAGTGCATCATGTTATACAACACTACAAGCTTGATATACTTGGTGTCAACGAAACTTGGCTATGCAGTGATGTGAATGATCATGAGTTGTTGCTTCCTGGATATGACATCATCAGAAATGACAGAAATCGGCGAGGAGGTGGTGTGTGTTTATATGTTAGCAAGGGTATTAAATACTGTGTTCTTGATGATGTAACAACTGACTCAGTTGAAAGTATCTGGATCAGAGTGAATTTTGAAAAAGAATGTCTTGACCTTGGCGTGATGTACCGTCCTCCGTCTGCTAACACAACATATTTCGAATGCATGCTTGACCAAATGGAGAAAGTGCAGACTTTTAACAACAAAATGGTTCTGATGGGAGACCTCAACTTTGACTACAGATTCGAAGCAGACCTTGCCGATAATCCTGTGTATAACATGGAAGCAATGTTCGACATGAAGCAATTAGTGGAGAAGCCAACGAGAACCACCACAACTTCTTCTTCCCTCATTGACATTATTTTATCAAGCTGTCCTGAAAATCACATATCTACTAAAGTTATAGATGTATCCCTTAGTGATCATTCCATGGTTCTGACAGAATTAAAGACTCTTGTAAATAAAATGGATGGACATAATACAGTTACTTTTAGAAATTTTAAGAAGTTTAATCCTGATTTGTTTTTACGAGATTTAAAAATGTGCTGTGATATAACTGTTTTTAATCATGAAGGAGACTTAAATGAAAGATGGCAGTGTTTTAAGAATGCTTTTATTTCCATATGTGACACTCATGCACCAATGTGCACACGCAGGTTAAAAGTGAGACATAATCCATGGATTGATGCAAATATTGTTAGTATGATGTATCATAGAGACCATGTTAAACGTAAAGCTGTAAAATTTAAAAATGAAGCCTTGTTTAATGAATACAAAAGGTTGAGGAATGATGTAACGCTCAAAATAAGACAGGCCAAAAAATTGTATTTTGATAATGAATTAAGTGTCAATGCTGGTAATCCTGGTAAAATATGGAAAACTATTGGTAAAATTACTAAAGGTGACAATATTCATGATAGTTCATGTGAAATCAGTGCTGATGATTTTAATCAATATTTTTCAACTATTGGAGAGAAAGTTTCATTAATGTGCGGAGATAATGGAGAGTCCATTCCTTGGAAAGGGCCTGTTAGTGAATCAGTTTTCAAATTTGATACAGTAACATGTGACAGTGTCAGAAAAAGATTGAATCTACTTGGAGTTGATAGCAATACTGATGTTCTAGGTATGGATGCCAAGCTACTTTGTGTTAGTTCATCTGTAATAGCTCCTGTTGTAACTGCCTTTATTAATGCCTCTATTGAGACTAATATTGTACCTGATGATTGGAAGTTTGCACGTGTGACGCCTATCTATAAGGGCAAGGGCTGTAAAACTGATAAAGGTAACTATAGACCTATCTCTGTAATTCCACATGTAGCAAAAATATTTGAAAGAGAGGTACAGGTTCAGCTATTGTCACACCTTGTAGATAACCATTTTATTTCTATTGATCAGTCTGCCTATAGGCCATATCATAATACGCAGACATGTTTACATCGTGTAATTGATGACTGGTTAGAAAATAATGGTGACAAAGTATTTACTGGTGTTTGTCTACTAGATATCAAGAAATGTTTTGACTCAATTAATCATTCTGTTTTACTTAAAAAGTTGTCATGTTATGGTATTAGAGGAGATGAATTAGAATTTTTCAAATCATATCTCACTGATAGAATGCAAATTGTATCTTGTAATAGTAAAATATCTAATAAGAAGAGTGTAAATACAGGAGTTCCGCAGGGCTCGGTCCTCGGACCGATACTTTTTATTATTTTTGTAAACGACATCAGCCAACATATCTATCTAGGAACAGCTAATCTCTATGCTGATGATTGTCTGGTTTACTGTACTGGTAATAGCTTAGTGTTCCCTACTCCGGCTTGCCGACTTTTCTTGGATTTGAAAACAGCGTAGATCTGTTACTCTTTATACATTGTATTACATATTGCATGATATCATCGAGTAAATTTATTTGAATTTCTTGATAACGGCGTAGTCCAGTTATATTGCGTTTGAATCCTTCAATGCAGAATTCACGGGAAAAAGATCCTGGACCATTGGACATTGAGGAAATCCGTCACCAGGAGATCATGACGATTCTTCTAGATTTGCAATTCAGGATGGGGAATGCAGCTGGTGCTCGTAAGCAAGCGCCAAGTAGTACTGCTGCTCGGTCTAGCACTACCTCTCTGAGGGAAGATTACTTCACCAAACAACTCGACAACAACCCATGTAGAAGAGAGAGTGAGACCAGGAAAGTGGATCTAGTCTTGGGAAATGAAGTTTGTGGGACAGAGGAGAATCAACGAAATGCCGTCGGAGAGCGGCAAAGTTTCAAATCCAAGAAAAGTCAGCAAGCCGGAGCAGGGAACACGCTTACAGAGTGCTGTGCAGACAAGTTCAGTTTATCGCAGGGGAAGAATAAAGTGGATCCAAAACCAGCTGAAGTGATTGAAGGTGCTCGGAGCAAAGCACTTCCACAGACGGGCAGCAGACAGAACTTGTCTGGTTCGACTGCAACTTTACCTGAAAGAAGCAGGCCTACATGCAATGATATTGTTGCCGGAGAGCGACATGGGAGTGGAAAAACCAGGGATGGTCCAATATCCAAGAGGAGGAAGCCGATGAAAACTATGCCCTGCCAAACTGCCTTGGACACCTTTGATGGAAATTTTGAGAAATGGGACAGTTGGTATCAGCAATTTTCCGAGCTGGCTGAGATGCATGGTTGGAGTGACCATGAGAAACTGTTTAAGATGAGTGCTGCATTGAACACCTCTGCGAGACGTCTACAGCAAAATCCAAGTGAAGACTGCAGAAATTGGAGATCTTCTAAGCCTAAAAGAAGCCAGGATGAATCGACTTTACAAGGACGATTTGTGCCAACACGGAGATGTTGGGGATGTGGTGCTTCGAGTCACCGGATTGCAGAATGCTTCCACCCAAATAGCAGGAGCTCAGACAATTCCATGAATAGGCCTAATGCCAAAGAAGATTTCCCGAATTTTAACCAGGATCATGTGGATGGACAGACCTACAAAAGTCATGAAGAGGGGAGAGGACAGGAGAGGAGTCCGCAGTTACAGTGGCACAACTACACCAGGAAGAATGGGTCTTTGTCAATGGGCAGAAGATCATGGAGACAAGCCAGAGGATGGTCACATCAAGCAGAAGAACTAGGGACGACCTGGAGACTGCAGTTGCTGAAGACTCGTGGAGAGACAACCAGATGCCACTAGGAGGCACATTACGTGACTGGAGAGTGACCGACGGAGATCGGTGTCTTACTTGTTATGAAGAGACTTTGACTTGCTGTTGCAGAGACATAATTGATAAGCATGGCTGTTGGTGTTCAGAGAAACATCATTGATAACATGGTTGACTGTTGGTTCTTGTTTGGATGCCATGAATAAAGTTGGTCGTCTGCATCATTCAGAAAGAACATCTTTGGTAAAGATGGCTGGAGATGGAGTCTCATTGTTGATGATATAATCTATTTGGTGTACATATCATTATGTACTAGTCTCAGAAGTTAAGCTTCCTAATTTGGCAAGAGGTCTCAAAAAGAAAAGGGGGAAGAGTGTGGCAGTGGTGCCGTAGTGCGCCCTCTAGAGTTGACCTGTTGGCCAAATGACCAGGCCCAGTGTCATTCGTCCTATAGCTGCTGCAGAGATAACATCTACCATAGATACCTCCAGAAGCATACAGGCCGCCTGATTATACCAATTCCACAAAATTGAAACTCCCGAATTTGGGAACATTTTTGTTCCGAATTTGGGAACAGTTCCCGAATTCGGGAGCACCTCTGTCCCGAATTTGGGAGTGCTCCCGAATTCTGCACTTTCCCCGAACTGAGTAGGTCAATCTTGGCCAGCCAATTTGATTTTTACGTACATTATTTTGAAAATAGCCACAAAATTGAGAAATTTTGCTATTTTGAACCAAAACTGCTGTGAGTGAGCAATATAATTTTATGCATGCTCATCTTTCATGTCCCATCACTTGAATATCTCAGTAATACAGCCATGGCCATTAGTTTTCACTCAGTTACTATGCTTCACCATGGTGCTATCATTGTGACCAATCATAACAACACATATGGATCTGACTTCAATAAAAAATGTTGAATGATAGAATGTTAAAGACACTGGATCTGGATCTGGATGTTGAGCCAACAGGCCTCCATTGGAGTATAAGCGTTGGCGGAGAGGTGCGGTGCTATTGGCAATGTTTGTGAAGAGCCTCCTTGAAGGCTGGTACTGTTTCACTATCTACAGTACTTTGATTTAGAGTGTTCCAATCTGGTATCGATCTGACAACATAAGAGTTTTTGAATACATTTGTGGTAGCCCGTATTGTATTGAGTTTATATGAATTATTCCTTCTCATTTGTGTGGTGTTAAATTCTATGTCTAACTCCGTGTTTTTCACTTCAACGTGTCCCTTTATGATTTTAAATAGGGATACCAGACGAGCAGCTCTCCTTCTGGTTTGTAAGTTTTCCCACTCAAGGTCCTTCATCATTTCCGTAACACTGCTCATTTGTCTGAAATCGCTTTTTACTATTCGTGCAGCCCTTCTTTGAATATTTTCTATGGTTTTAATGTTCTTTTGTGTATAAGGGTCCCATATACTCGCACAATACTCCACTGTTGGTCGTACCATAGATTTGTAAGCCAACTCTTTGGTTTTAGGTGGACAATGTTTCGTATTTCTACGAATAAATCCAAGTGTTGAATTAGCCTTTTTAGACATATGGGCAATATGGTTATTCCAAGATAAATTTTTACTTATGGTGATACCCAGGTATTTGCAGTCTTCTACTTCCTTAAAACACTTTGGTGATTATTACTATGACATATAATACATAGCATCAGAACTGATTATATACTTCGATTACCACTAATTTAGTATTTTGCCATACATCCATTATGTAACATTCTATCATTCAACAGAGATTTATATGGTGATAGACCAATAAAAGAGAAAGACTGCTAGTACAGGGTATTTAACTTTAATATGAGATTCACCATTTATGAAATTATTAGTTTATAGTAGGCCTATTGTTGAGATTGAAATTAACCTTTGTTGTTTTAATTACAGAGTTGTTTACTCTACGGTTATCTACGGTTTTCTGAGGGAATAAAGAACCTAAAACCAAACGACCTCGTTCTGTTAAAGGCAGTGGAAACGGAGGTGCTTAAGCGGAAGAACAAGAGGAATCCGAAGGGAAGAAGAAGGCTGAAGCGACAAGCTCCCGGGAGGAAGCGGCATACCAGGAATTGATCTGGACCAGAGAGAAAGGAGTCGCGGTAGAGACCCGCCAGGATACAACAGCTGACCACAAATGTGAGTCTCCCATTCCATCCTTAGGCTCCGAGCCATGTATCTCGTTGTTCATGGTTCTCTCTGACGACCTGGATGATGACCCTTCTCCCGTCTGTGCTTCTGCCACCCCTGGGTTGACGGAGGTAGGGGCGAGGGATGCTGTGTTGCCACCATCGTCTGTTGGAGAGTGGGGTTTGGACGTTGAGATGGAGGGCTCGTCCACCACTGCCTCTGCCACTCTTGGGTCGGCAAAGTTGGATAACATGGAGGTCGGGCCTGCGTCTGCGACTGTCCAAGATTGTGAGATTGGTGCTGGAGTTCGGACGGATGTCACCCCCGATGCGTTCTCCTGGGTTTCAACCCCTGGGGGATCCGTCGCCAAGGGGGAAAGGCCTCCAGACGAGTGCCCAGTTTGCCAGTCTCCATTGATGTCAATGTCATTACCTGCCCATATAAGGCAGGTTCGTCTGCCATGGTGGTTAGACCCTCTCTTTGCTTGTTGGCCGTGTCGTGATCCAGTTGGGGATAATCACCCCCAACATCACTCGTGTTATCAGGAATCCAGAGAGGGTGCCTTCCGAGACTGGGCTAGGTGGGGCCGAGGGTTGCTTGTGTTGCTGCAGGACACCCTTGGCTGCCAGTCATTCCAAGAATTGCTAGCCTGCGTTCATGACGTAGCCTGCGTTCATGGTACCCACGGGCCATGCCGGGGCAGGTTGGGGCAAGAGGCTCACTGGCTGGTCATTACATCACTTGAGAGCGTGGGAGTGGTACAATGGGTTGGAGGAAACTCCTCGCCTCCATGATGATCCCCCTAACAGTGTAGCAGCTCTCTTGACACCCTGGCCGCTCGCGTACATCTTGGCCAACGTCCCACCGCACATGGTAAGGCAAGTCACAGTTGTCCATTATCCTCCCATGGTGCCTCTTCCGAGTCCCATAAGGTTGCCGGTGGCTGATGCCCATATACACAGGGAGGCTATGCCCAGGAACAGTGCCGAGACACTACGGCAGGGTCACATGGTGTAGGCGTTTCCGACAAGATGGTATCGGTGGGACAAGGAGTGTCGGATGAATCGGTACACGACCAGTGCGTTTGGGATCCATCCTCGAGGTGCGAAGAATCCGGAGATTTCTCCCAATGGGCCCGGGAGTTAGTCGAGCGTCTGGCCTCTTGCGGGTGTCATGCCTTGGGGAAGGTCGGCCTTGACTATCATCTCATCAAGCTGACCATGAGCTCCAAAAGGAGGTTTGATAATGATGCTGAGGGCGGCTTCTCGCCATCGTCGTATGCCAGCGGTAGTGCACTGCTGTGGCGAGAGCGCCATGCAGGACGGGTTGGACTTGGTGCTCCGATATGTTGACCCCCTGGAGAGTGCAGTTTCCTAACTGTTATTTCAGTTTCGGTCCTAGATCACCGACCCTTTTGTCAGAAGGCTTGTCGGGCTCGTGAGTCGGCCGCCCGGCAGGTGGGGGAAAATCGGATCTTGCTCAAATCCGACGCTCCCTATCTAAATCGGTGTAGTAGAAATGCTTTGGGGGATGTTGTAGACACCACTCGGTGGCTCGCGTCGATCCGGGGGGAGTTTCCTGCAATGGTGCTCCGCCAGGCTCGGGCCAATCTGATCCGCGCCTTCAATCTCCCCTTGCAGGGGGTGACTAATTATATGTTCCCCTCCTTCCAGAGACTTCCGCCTATGGCACGCCCATCATTCTCAGCCGGTCTGACCCTTGAGTTCTTCCCGGGCATCGATCACTCAGTTTAATTCCATAGCGCCTCATGGGGCCATGCCTTGACCCATGGCAAGTAACCCCATAGGGATTCATCCCTTCCTCTTAGCATAATCCTTTAGTAATAATCACATCTCACATATCATCCACTCACTTGAGCCCCAGACGATTATAGGATATGAATACAGTTAACTATTCTTTTTGTTCAACAGCTTACGTTCTACTCTATCTGGGGAGATTAAATTAAGGCTTTGGATAAGGGATATTAGATGAGACAATGCTTGGGCATCCTGGGGGGAATTGGAATATTAGCGACAGCGACCTTACTGATCTCACAGTTGCTTTTCCCTATTAATTGTCAGCCTGGCCGACCGCGATAGTATGGAGCAGTCATTACCATCCTCCTCCCGGTTCTCCGGTATTTCTATTTATATTAATTCAACAAATGTTTAGTGTCGAAGCATGCCAGCAGTGGTTGGGAAGCTGATGTCGGTTGGTGAATCCTCAAAGCTCCGCTGATGGCCCGGCCCTCAATAGATCAAGGGGAAGAGTGTGGGATCCGCCGACAGAGGCGCTGCAGCAGTGACGTCACTGCCATGCGCCGTGGGACTTCCGCCCTGGCAACCGTCGCTTTTGAAGACGATCTACAGTAAGACCCACACGTACCTTTCTTACGCTCTCTATATCGATATTACTGTATCCTATATGTGCTCTCTGTCAATTTCAGATTAATCCGCCTTTTGAGATTTTAACCAGGTTATGTTATCAGTGTGACATTTGGATACTGAGTTAACAAATCAATTTTACATGAAATTATGGAGACTGAGCATGTTTAGTTAATTTCAATCAAAGGAAATTGCTAATAATCCCTATCTTTGTTTCTGTTCAATGGAGTGCACAATACATTTCATGGGTGGGTCACTTGGAGTATATATATATTATAGACTGTAAAACCTGCTACGTTACTTTAACGGCAACTGTGCGCTAATGAGTACCTACAGTGGGCACAATTTAAATAATAATTAAAACCGCTCTCCAAGATAAGTCTTGACTCGTCGACGTGTCCAGATATAATATGAAGAGAGATAATATTATCGATGGGATTGAGATACGGATACATGGATATATGATAATATGATTAGCTGGATAGGTCAATCGACCATGACAGATTCATTGATACAGAATTGTTGAAAGAATCAGCGAGATAACTGCAACTGGTGAAAAGTTCTATATTTGTCAACCTGACATATTAATTTGTCAGTGACTTTGAAATGAGATACATGTATATGCATTTCAACATTTCAAGTAGTACTTGACCGCTGAGCACAAAAAGTGACATAATACCATTGAAACACGCAGGTTGCTCGCATCACTGTGTCACACTGGGTACCTAAGGTTATAAAGCTTCATTAGTTTCCAATCCAATGTTATTCCAAAGGAAGGTTGCGTATGCTGAGTTTTGTAGTTTTCCATATTTCAGTTGCAGAAAGTCACATTGTAAACAAACTGTCACTAATATTATAGACGGGACAGAGTCACTGGCTTACCAAAAATATTCTAAAAAAAAAAATTACCGTAAAATGTTCGAAAAATACAAATTCAAAAATGTTCGAAAAAAAAATTTATAAAAAAATTACCAAAAATGTTAGAAAAAAAGAAGTACCAAAAATGTTCGAAACAAAAAAAATTAATAAAAATTACCGTAATACTAATAATAATAATAATAATATTAACTTACTATAGCGCTAATTCCAGTAAACTGCTCATTAGCGCTGCTCAAATGAGCTCACGGGTAGAATTGTTTAAACAAGTGAGTTTTAAGGTTCTTCTTGAAGTTTTCCAAAGTGTTTATTGTTCTCAATTTTTCAGGTAAACTATTCCAAAGTTTTGGGGCTGCATATGAGAAAGCTCTGTCTTCAAACTTATTTTTATTGCATGGGATAGGTTCAGCTAAAAGCTGTCTATGGTTGCTTCTCAAATTGTGGTTTTGTTGGGGTTTGGCTTGAATCAGTTCTTGAATGTACAATGGAGCTTGGGAATTCATTGACTTCCACGTCATCATCATCATTTTGAATTGGATTCTTGCCGGAATCGGTAACCAATGCAGTTGTTTTCTACAGTGACTTACACTTCCATGTCTTAACAATCTCTCAATCAATCAAACAGCTGAGTTTTGGGCAACTTGAAACTTATTTAAAAAGCAGCTGGTTGTGCCATACTGGAGTCCATTACCGTAGTCTAAATGTGGGGTGACAAGAGCATTCACGGCTGTTTTAACAGTATCTTTATCTAGGTTCTTTCGAAGTTTCGAAATGTTTCTCAAGTTGAAGAAAGCATTACGGCACATCTTGTTGATTTGTCTTTCCATTGTCATATTTTTGTCAAAAAGCACTCCCAAATTTCTGACATGATCTGCAGTTTTGATTTCAACATTGTCAACATTGATTGATGATACTTGCAACGATCAGAAGATGTTCAGTTTTGTCACCATTATTGCACAACTTGTTATTGTGAAAGAAGTCCCTGATTTCTGTAATACATTTTTCCATTTCCCGTACAGCTTGCTCTTGATTCAGGAAGGTTGGCTTAAAAGAAAGAATAAGCTGTTCATCATCCGCATACTTTTGATCATTCACTTGGTTTCTTTGTGCTACCTCACTTATCGGGGCAATGTACGAGTTGAACAAAATTGGACCAAGTTTCGAGCGCTGTGGCACCCCAAACTGGAGTGGAAGCTTGCTTGAAGTTGTATCATTTATAACCACGGACTGTGATTGTTCAGAAATATAGGACTTGAACCATTTTAGGGCTGAGCTATGCACACCATATCGCTTTTGCAGCCTGTCTAGTAGAATGTCATGGTCAATTGTGTCAAATGCAGCCGACAGATCCAGCAATACCAACATTGTCACCTCTCCTTTGCTCAAATTAAGCATTATGTCATTGTGAATTCTTGTTGAGAGAGTTTCTGTACTATGAAACTGCTTGTAGGCTGATTGCTTTTCATCATCAAGTTTGTTTGTGTGAGCTGGTCAACATACTGTTTTATTACGGCACTTTCAATCAGTTCCCAAGAAATGAAAGTTTAGAGACAGGTCTGTAATTCTTTTTGTTAAGTTCAAGACCTGTCTTCTTTAAATGTGGTTTTACAAATGCATGCTTCAAATCAAGTGTCAATGAAATATTGACAATTTTTGTCATAACTGGAAGAAATTCATCTATGCATTCAAGCAACAGCCATGTGGGCATTGGATCAAGTTGACAAGGTTTCGCTGGCATGTCGGTGACTAGTTTGTTAAATTCCGCTTGTGATAAAACTTTAAACTGACCAAGCTTATGACCAGAGTTAATTTGAGCATCAATTGTTTTGTTTGAATTGGAGTCCAATTTTGATCTTATCTTTTTATCTTTTCATCAAAGTAGTTGTTGAATTCATTTGCCAGGTCTTTTTCATTAGCATGAATGGGTAGCGGCAAGTCTTGCTTCCTGTTAAGGCTGGAATTGAGAACTTTGAACATTGCCTTCCAGTTTCCCTTTGTGGCTTGAATCTTTGACTTAAGATCATGAGACTTGAGTTGATAAAGCATTTCGTTAAATGCATTTCGTTTTTCTTTGAAGTTTTCCAAGTCTTTTTGAAGACCAGTTCTCAGCCATAATCGCTCTGCTTTTCTCTAGGCTGTTTAAAGGTTTAATCTCTGAATTTCGGAATGGATTGGGTTTGCGTGAAGTCACTAGTTTGGTTTTCAGAGGGGCATGTTTGTCAAGAACTTCTTCAGTTGAGTTGTAAAGAGACTCCAGGTTACTCAAGTAGATTGATCGATTGTAATGTTGTACTTCTTGTGAAAGATGTTGCTTAATGTCCTTCTTAAATTCGGATAAATTTATGTTCCGAGTTTTGCGGAACGCGATTTCTTTCTGAGGATTTTTGCCTTTGTCAATTTTAATATCGAAAAGCACACAGTTGTGGTCTGAAAGGAGATCACTGTCAACACAGTCTGTCAAAGATGTAGTTGTATTTGTTATTACAAGATCGATTATATTTCCATCCTTTTGTGTTGGCGATGACACATGTTGCTTGAGGTCAAACATTTCAAGAATGTTGTTGAATTTGATAACTTTAGCATCATTTGGTTTGTTTAAGTGAAAATTGAAATCCCCAGTAACAATTGTTTCATGCTGGTATGTTTGAATGTGGGACAGGAAATTTGTAAATTCAGTGTAAAATTCTGATAAGCTGTATTTATTCTTGTTTGAAGGTTCAGGCCTATACACAAGTAGGATAGTGACAGTTCTACCATTGATTTGCAAATCTATTTCCATGTGCTCAAAAGTTTTTGTTTTAATGCTTTCTTTCTTGAAAGCTCTTATGCCTGTTCTCACAATACAGCCTACACCGCCCCCAGGTCTGGATTCACGAGGTGCAGTCAAATAGAAAAATTCTCCATTTCTTTCCAGTTCCCCAATTTCAACTTGGTCATTTGCTTTAAGCCAGGTTTCAGTTAACAAAAATATGTCCAGATCAAATTCATCCCTGAAATCCTTCACAGACTCAGTCTGTTGCCTTAAACTTTGAGCATTCCATACACAAGCCTTCAATTTATTATGGTTAGTGGCATTTTTGGGTTTCTTCTTAAGATTATCAGAGCCATTTTGAGTGCTTTGTGCTGACTGACAAAGTTTATTTGCTGAATCATGCTTGTTTCTTGAATCGGTCAAGCCAATGCGTACTACATCTGAGTACAGCTTAACATGTCCAGACATATTGTTCATTTTGCAAGCAACACCAGCAAGTAAGTAATCGAGGCTCACAAGTGCTATGTTTAAGTAGCACAAGCAAGCAGGTAATCGAGGCAGGTAAGCGAGGCCCACAAGTGCTGCGTTTAAGCAACACCAGCAAACAAGTAATCAAGGCTCACAAGTGCTACGTTTAAGGTAAGCGAGGCCCACGAGTGCTGTGTTTAAGCAACACCAGCAAGCAGGTAAGCGAGGCCCACAAGTGCTGCGTTTAAGCAACACCAGCAAGCAAGTAATCGAGGTAGGTAATAGAGGCCCACAAGTGCTACGTTTAAGTAGCGCAAGTAAGCAGGTAATCGAGGCAGGTAAGCGAGGCCCACAAGTGTTACAATTATGCAACACAAGCAAGCAAGTAATCTAGGCAGGTAATCGAGGCCCTCAAGTGCTGCGTTTAAGCAACACAAGCAAGCAAGTAATTGAGGTAGGTAATCGTGGCTCACAAGTGCTACGTTTAAGCAGCACAAGCAAGCAGGTAATCGAGGCAGGTAGCGAGGCCCACAAGTGTTACGTTTAAGCAACACAAGCAAGCAAGTAATCGAGGCTGGTAACAAGTGCTAAGTTAAGCAAAACAAGCAAGCTAGTATCAGAAAATTTAGAGGATTAAGTAAGTTAAAGTTGTTAGAAAGATTGAGCACAATATAGTAAAATGTTTGAAAAGGAAAGTTACAAAAATATGTTTAAAAAAAGAAAATGTTGGAAAAAAAAAATTACCGAAACTGTTGGAAAAAAAAAATTACCAAAAATGTTCGAAGAAAAAAAGTTTCCCAAAAAAACAAATTTCACAAAAAATTAATAACCAAAAAGTAAATTACAAAAAAAAATAAATGTTAGAAAAAAAAAAGGTTACATTTTCCCTCAAAACTTTTTTTAAACATTTTCTTTTTAGAATATTGCCTTTCCGCCCTATTTCTCTTTGTCCCAATTTTTTTTCTCGAAGATTTTAATTGAACAAGAAATAATTAGGAAGTTGCCCCCTGGCCACTTCCTCTAATGATTAGCAAGAAAATATATTAGCTCTTTTCAGTCACACTTAGGCATCATACTGGGTTCTGTAACTTTGTATGCTGATTGTGTGACCTCTGAATATGTGAGAAAACCATCTCTTTATCTACCAGCACCACTATTTTCTTTATGATCACTGATAGTATTTCCGGCACTCCAAGCTCATCTCAAAGAAAAACAAATAGAGGACTCTATAATTTCTTACTTGAACTGCAGCACATGCTAAATGCTGGCAGCACATGCTGCAGTGCCCAGCATGTGCTGTTGGATTTCAGCACGTGCTGGCAGCATTCAGCAGGTGCTGATGGAATTCAGCACATGCTGGCGGATTTCAGCACGTGCTGTTGGATTTCAGCACGTGCTGGTGGATTTCAGCACGTGCTGCCAGCATTCAGCATGTGCTGGTGGATTTCAGCACGTGCTGGTGGATTTCAGCACGTGCTGATGGATTTCAGCACGTGCTGATGGAATTCAGCACGTGCTGTTGGATTTCAGCACGTGCTGATGGAATTCAGCATGTGCTGGTGGATTTCAGCACGTGCTGGTGGATTTCATCACGTGCTGCTAGCATTCAGCACATGCTGGTGGATTTCAGCACGTGCTGGCAGCATTCAGCACGTGCTGGTGGATTTCAGCACGTGCTGCCAGCATTCAGCATGTGCTGGTGGATTCGGCACGTGCTGCCAGCATTCAGCACGTGCTGGTGGATTTCATCACGTGCTGCCAGCATTCAGCACGTGCTGGTGGATTTCAGCACGTGCTGTTGGATTTCAGCACGTGCTGGTGGATTTCAGCACGTGCTGATAGAATTCAGCACGTGCTGTTGGATTTCAGCATGTGCTGGTGGATTTCAGCACGTGCTGGCAGCATTCAGCATGTGCTGGTGGATTTCAGCAAGTGCTGCCAGCATTCAGCATGTGCAAGTAGCATTCAGCATGTGCTTGTGGATTTCAGCACGTGCTACCAGCATTCAGCATGTGCAAGTAACATTCAGCATGTGCTGGTAGCATTCAGCATGTGCATAATGATATCGCACATGCAGGTAGCATATATATAGCATAAACTGGTACATGCTGTTATTGCCCTCTGTGACTTTCACTTAGATTTATGAAATTTGGTTAGGGGATTTGCTTAGGGGTCTGCCTCAGAAATTTATGGAAAAATCCAAGATGGGTGCCAAAATGGCCCACTGTGACTTTATTATTTCGTTTAGATTTATGAAATTTGATATAGGGATTCACTAAGGGGTTCACCTCAGAAATTTTTGGAAAAATCCAAGATGGCTGCCAAAATGGCCATCATATTTTGAATTGCCCACGGTGACTTTAGTATTTCACTTGTATTCATGAAATTTGATATAAGCATTCACTTAGCGGTTCCCCTCAGAAATTCAAGGAAAAATCGAAGATGGCTGCCATAATGGCCGCCATATTTGTATTGCCCACCGTGACTTTTTTATTTCACTTAGATTTATGAAATTTGGTATAGAGATTCACTAAGGGGTTCCCTTCAGAAATGTTTGGAAAAATGCAAGATGGCTGTCAAAATGTCCACCATACTTTGAATTGCTCATGGTGACTTTAGTATTCACTTGTATTCATGAAATTTGGTATATTCACTTAGCGGTTCCCCTCAGAAATTTAAGGAAAAATCCAAGATGGCTGTCAAAATTATTATTTTTTGGCTTGTTATATTGCTAATTGTATATTTTACAAGGCCTGAGGGGGTGACCTGAAGGGGGTAATCGCAAATTTTTTGTTGCTAGATATATTACTAGGCTGGTGGTCACCTCAGAGGGTATAGCCTACTCAATATTTGGCTTATAGTTACGAAATTTGGGATTGGGAACATGTTGAGAATTCTAAGATGGCAACCATTTCAGCAGCCATCTTTCTTCATTCCAAATGTGACCTTAATATTTTGCTTAAGAGTTATGAAATTTGGTACATGTCCTGGCCTGTGGGTATTGATTGGGAACATGTCAAGAAATCCAAGACGGCTACAAAAATGGCCACTACAAAATGGCCTCAATTCTAGAACTGCCCACTGTGACCTTAATATTTCCCTATGCTAACCAGGCATTGAATCCTTTGATTCTTGTTAAGCTTTGTTTTGCTTTTATGAGATCTAACAAAACCCTGTTTAGAAATATCCTCACAAGAAATGATTGTTTCAGGACTGCCTAGAAATTATTTAATTCACAAAAACTAGGCAATTACTAGGATCCTAAATTCATCTCTTTTCCTGTATTTGAAAGTTGTATGTAAAAATTGTACGTACAGTGTAAAAATTTCCCTAACTTCAATCCTGTATCATCTATTTTTTCAGAACAGTGACCAATGGATCAAATTACTGCTATTCACATGAAAGAAGGCATCTTTGCCTATCATGTGATCTATAACACGGGCAAAAATTCCATAAAGGGGCTGAAATCACAGGCATCAAAATTGTTCACAACAGTTCTGCACTGGACCGTCTGGACCACTACCAGTGGTACAGATACACCAATGTGGGAAAGTCCCCTGAATCACCACCCTGCAGTAATGTTATGCCAATGGGTTGCAGGGTGGCCGATTCAAGGAATTGCCCAGACTTTCCCACCTTCCTTGTACTGTTTAAGGAGGCCAGTATCATGCAGGCCATAGAGCTGTGTTGGAAAATTATTGAAATGCCTGTGGCTGAGATATGACCTAAAATGTATGTGCATAATGATATTGGTCCAAAACTGAAATTATACTAACTCGCGGCACTGGGCCACCTTTACCTTTACCCTTACCAAAGAAATTATTTACTTTAAAAAAACTTCTACCGCCCCCCAGATCCTCTCATAACAAAAAAATCAGAAATAATAACAACAAGCAGCAATTAACAATTTAATTTTAATACTTTTAAGTGCAGATAAATCATGTATCTGATAACTAACAACTACTTACCAGCCAAACATGGCCTAACATTTATGTATGTTCAAATACAAAAATAACATAAAACACATTATTTAACCGAACAGAAACTGTTAAAATCTTAATGATTGTTTACAAATTACAACCTGAGATTAAGAAACTGGATATTTGACAACAGAATTAGTAACAATGATAAGCATGATAAGGCACGGGGAACTAACCATTGTCCCTCCTCTCACTTTTAAACTCTTTGACGAAGTAGAAAGCCTAAACTTAAAAAGCTACACAAATGAAAAGGCAGAATTTGTTAGCAGTACTTTGGTATGCAAGATTTTCTTTAGTTGGACGGTTTCCGAGACAACAATAGATCAACCGATCAAGTCCTCATAAATCTGATAAATGAATTTCTTAAAATTTACATTCACTGTCATGTCGAAGTCTCGATACTAAAAAAAGAGGATATATAGACCAAAAAGGCCTAAGAAAATCTCATTAAAAAAAAAGCAAGTAATTCTAGGTTTCATTCATTCATAATCAGTCAATTTAATTTACATTTTTAATAAATAAATATATATATATATATATATATATATATATAATGATCATTTACACAGCCGCATGGTCTGAAGTCATTCAGACACACAGTCAGTCAAATTGGTTAACATGAATTATAACTTTTTATAAACAACCAAGCATTGATACTATTTGATGGGTATATGAAGAATGCTAACAAAATTTAGAGCAGACATCAATCATTTGTTTCAGTGTGGCTCTTATCAGACTACTATAACTGCAAATGCAAAGTTTCGTCCACACAACACATATTACCAGATAGTAATTATGATATCAGTAAAATAGTATATTTTGCTTCACCCATTGTACCTTCTCTTTAAGATATTAATTTTGCTGATTTTGAAGGACTTGCAATCAAATAACATATTGTTAATCCTATGAATATGTATATATATATATAATTTCTATTTTTAATTTTCACTTTTTTACAAAACATAGAAAAATGATATTTTTAATACAGCAATTGGAATTTTTTTTTTTTTTTCAGAATAAAACATTACATATTAACACATGACTAGACTTATTAACTTATTTGTAAGTTTGAAATTCATTTGACCGTCTTCAATTTCTTCAGCGGGGATAGGCTTACAGAGTCAACCAACAGCCACATTTCTTGGATCCTCCATTCATCCTTTGGTACCTGAAGTGGATAAATTTGTTATATTCATTATTCAGGGGCCTAGATTCAATTGCCGAAAATCTGATGCCAAATCTAGGACCCTGTTCACACTTATTGATAGAATCCTGGAAAAGCAATTTACTTTTCATCTGATAACATAGAGGCCCAGACATTGACAGGGTTTTTTAGCGGCGGCCCTTTTGACCTATAGATTTATGCAAATAAAAACACTGATGCTTCTCATGAAAGTTTGGCTAGTTGTAAATTAAAATTTACGAAATGAGGTCAATCAATTATTTCAGTTGCAGTTATTGAAGCCTGATTTGCTACAACAAGAAAAACATTAATTTCATGGATGAAGTTTCTGCTAATTCGACTTATCATTATTAAAAAAAAAATTCAGATTCCAGAGCCAACATCTGTGAATTTTTGTAACAAAGTAATTAAGATAGATGGGTTTAGACCATATAGTTATATTAACAAGCGTTTGAAAAGAATTCTCTGACATAACAAAAATTTGAGCAGTCTTCAATTCAATGACAATTCGGCTCACTGGGATTTTTGGCACTTGGAAGAAATCTAAAAATTAAATTCCTTCGAGCGTTACATTTTTATAGCAAAAAAAATCTGTCATCCGTAAAGTTTAGGCTTATTTGGTGGAGCATTACAGCACATGAATGAAATCGCACTACAATCACATTAGCCCACCTAGCTGATTCATCCTAGATTTGACTCCTCAAGAAGCTTCAAGATACATTGCAGAAAGTTTTCTGTGGACAGACTCCAAACACGGTTGACAAATGACGGTAGACAAATGACAGTGGCCTGTTACAAGTCTTCGAAGTCCTGACAAAATTCTTCTTCAATACACTGAAAATATACAAGGATGTATCTCATTTCCTAAATGTCAACAAAAATAAATTAGGTTACAAATTACATTTGTCACTTCCCCCAGATACTCAATTATTCAAGTACAATACCTAGTTATTGCTGTAGCACAAACTTTATCATCGATCTGAACATAGATGCTTTTTCCGAAGCCTGCGTTCAGTATTTTGCTTACTTACTTCAATACTTTTACTATTAATGTTAAGTAATACATAGTGAGCACTGGAAATTTAATTCAAACCTGTAATCTGGAACATCCAACACGTAAATCGGGCAGTCTCCTGTGCTTCATCTGATCCATAAGTTTCCAAGGCACTGGCAATTCCTGAGCTCAGGGCCTGAAATTAAAACATGAAAAGTGTAAGAACCCTGCATTTTGTCATTATTTTTTTGGAGTCACACTTACATCTGTATTTGCTCATCTGTGTACTGTGGTTTAATGCAACACAACTGAGGCCTAGTAAAGTACAATTCTAAACGGAGAAATAAAATGATAGATAAAACAAAAAATATTACATTTTACCAGGACAGCTGACGGGACCAGAATCACAGGATTCACAGCAGTTGGTGTACAGTCGCTCTCACATGAGTTTAATGCTTGACTTTGCCCACTGGTCCTGCTCCCACAGGAGGCCTTTTCCATTAATATACTGAAAATGGATAGCACATGGTCACTAATTAACATAGTTCAGAATCATCAAGACGAAAGGCAGGGCCGTAGGCTGACCTGAATCCTAGGGGAGGGGTAGGGGGCTGAGACGTGTCCAGAGGTATGGAACCCTGGAAAACCCTGGGAAATTTGAGTTTTTACATGGCCAAATTCTAGGGGGCCGGCCCCCCTGAAGGCAACGACTTTGCATTTATTTTTAAGTGGTTGTTGGACATAAATAAAGCATATATATTATTATAACAAACTATATATATATTGAAGAGTGTCAATCATAACTGATTAGGGAGCGACCATTAGTATTCCATGGCTTGGAGTTCTCCTCCGCGAGGAGTAATTGCAATAATTATTAATTTCAAGCGTGCAAAGTCCCTGAACATTCATTCCTAAATCAAGCAACATCTTGTTCAGAAATGAGAAATACCCCTACCAGAAATAATATTAAGAATATTAAGAAAGTTCAAAAAGAATTTATCACTTCACCAAAACTGAATAAGAAAAAACAATTTTTTTAATAAAAAACAAACTCCAAGCCACCCTCCCCTCCCTGGATATTTTAAAAATGTCAAACCAGTATTTAAATGCCTCATTATAGGCCCCATGCCCAGTAGATTTTATTATTTTTTTAAATCCAGAATATGATTTCATCAGGCCATCACAATTATTTCCATTAATCACAATGTCATGGGTACATATATTCTAGACTTCGACAATGAATCATTATTAGAACAACTTTGTATTGTTCCAATCAACATATTAAGTGGTGCTTACCTGTCATTACAGTCAGCTGGGGGGCCTCAGCCTGGCTCAGAGCAGATCCTGGCTTGTCAGCGTGGATGAGCCTACCTGTCCTAGTCCCTGCTCTTACCAGGTTGCCTGTTAGTCCTTATATTTGTCTTTACAACATGGAAACTCAATCCAAACTCGTTTTTTGATCACAACACAGAGATGCAGCTGTTGTTGAAAAAATGCAGTACTGCAAAGCTGCCTGCAATGCCTGTTGCGTCTTGAGAGGAAGTGACTGATACCCAGTTCAACATGGATGAGTCACGTGGGAATTAGCAGTCCACCTGTATGTCTTTGGTCAGCCTCTCCACCATTGTTTACTATACCACATGTTGACTGCAGTGCCATCTGGTATCAACACGTATGTTGCAGTGCCATCTATTTCAGCACCTGCAACTAACAGCACATAGCTGCAGTGCCATCTATTTCAGCACCTGCAACTAACAGCACATAGCAGCAGTGCCATCTATTTCAGCACCTGCAACTAACAGCACATAGCTGCAGTGCCATCTATTTCAGCACCTGCAACTAACAGCACATAGCATGTGCTGATTTTTTCAGCTCGTGCTGAAATTTCAACACATGCTGGTTACTGCAGCATATGCTGCAGGTGCTAAATGCTATTTTTCAAGAAATTATATACTACTGAACAAATAAGGGGCTGAGCATGGCAACAGTGAGGACTGAGTGAAGGGGGGCACTCCCAAGAAATTCAATGTAAATTTGCTTACAGATTTTAGGAAATCAAGAGTAAACATAATTATAGGTCTATGATCTATATACAGAAGCAAGAAAGGAATCAGGCAAGGAAGAAAGAAAGCAAGAAAGAAAGAAAGGGGAGTAAGGGAGGAAGGAAACGATGAAGAAACAAAGAAAAACGAGAATAAAAGAGGAATGGAAAGAAGGAATTAAGAAATTAAGAAAGAATAGAAGGCAAAATAAATGGAATATATTGTAAAGTGAGGAAGGACAAAAAGAAAGGAATGCAATAAAGAAGAAAGAAAGGAAAGAAGGAAGGAAGGAAGAAAAAAAAGGAAGAAAGTAATGAATAATGGAGGGACGGAAAAGAAAAGAAATAATGGAAGGATACATAGTTTAAGAAAAAAACAAATCATTAACATTATTTTTTTCACAGTTGAATTATGAAATAAGGACCAGTTTTGTTCTCTTCCGTATAATAACTTTTTTTTTAAACCATTAAAACAAGTAAATGATGTAATGTGTGCATTCATCAATGCATGTGAAACTCTTGGCAACTTCCTATTTTTCTACTAATTTAGATGATCGAAATTCTAGTTACAATTTAGAGTCTGTCTTTTAAAATGTATTTTTGCGTTTAGGCTGTCCAGTCTTCATGCTTTGGCATTTACATATTATATATAATAAAGCTAGTTTTATGAACAATCTTACTAGCATTCAACTAATTTTTTTTTTTGATAAATAGATCCACATATAAATTTAAAGCTGTGACAAGCATTTCGTCAGCCTAAAGCAAAATTGGCCTAAATCGGACTCAGGCCATTTTTCCTTTTTGGTACCATAGGAAGGCCCTAATGATAATACACGTGCTAAAAAATTTGGACTCCTAAATTAATAATAAACCCCTCAAAACTCAAATTCAATTTTCACACAAATGGCCTAAGTCCTGTTGACTTAGGCCATTTGGACTTAGGCCAAGTTCGTTATCACTAATTTAGTGGATATCAATAATATTTTTCGGTCATAATTGTGAGTATTAATTTTATTGAAGTTGTTTCCTCGAATTTCATTCATAAATATTATGGAGAATTGCAAAATAACACAGCTACACCACAAAAGAATTTTGACCTAAGTCATTTTGTTTTAAAAAAAACGAAAATTGCCTACAGTGGTCATCATCTACTTCATGAACAGAATTCAAACACTACGGACGCCACTGTACATTGATAGCTATTGATGTAACGTCATAGGTACGCACAAGCAGATTCTTTGTTTACGTCAGGAAGCAAATGGCTGGACATCAAGAAATTGTCAAGAAAATGTGTCAAATATCACCAAAAATCGGCAAAAAAACATTGTGAAACATCGCGAAAAATGTGATAGGATGTTATAAACAGCCAAGGAAAGCATGTGAGGGAAGAGATTTTTTTCTCTAGGCGGCCTGGTTGCCGAGGAAATGGCGAAAACGTGAGTTCTCAAGTGATTTGTGGCGGGTGTAAGACAGTTTTTGGCTGTTTTCCAAAAATTGCCAAAAATTACTTAGGCTAATTTTGCTTTAGGCTGACGATTTGTACTTGAGGGTTTAACATGGATCTCAATTATGATTACAAACTGTATGCAAACATCAGATTCTGACCTCAACTGTAACAATATGGGCATTACAAGCACACATAATTATTGAACCTATTGGCTGCTAATTGGCAGTATTGCTTCTTTGATCACAAGAGTACACATTCATGAATATCCCATAAAATATTTTTTTCGAGATGCAAATATGTAACTAAGCCTGTGTGTTCACACCGAAAAATGGATGACAAAGTGTAAAAAATAAAACACTATCTTATAGTCGGACAGGGACGTTACAACTTGTAGGCTCTAATTGATAAACGTTTCTGGCCATTTAATGATAAGCATCACAAGAACCCAAGATAGAACCTTATATATGCACTCATACCTATTAATTTCAAGCTGATTGTGCATTACACTATTCTAAAAGTGCCAACCATTTTACCTAAAATCATAGTGTGAAAAACACGAAATTTGCCTGATTTTCAAAGGCAAGGATAACAGCTTACAATACACCAATATTAAAGAACTAGCTGTTGACCCGTTAGGGTTTGATGGTTTACAAAAATGCACCCAGTGCGATCTTCTTCCAGCTTTGTTATGTCAACCAATGTCCCATTTCCAGCGTCGGTTCAGCTTCCAGTCAGCTTCCAGTTAGATGAAGTGGAATCTGGATTGAACAGAACTGCTGGCAGTCTACAGAGACAGGACCCAGTGTACAGTGATGGAGCGTGGTCTACAGGACTACAAATGCCAAGCACTCAGATGTCTGTGGCAAAATGTGATTTTTTTTAAAATTCCGCTACTGAATATCTGGGAATGTGGTAGTTATATTGGTAATAGAAGTTCAATCTGCATACAAAAAGATGCGGAATTTAATGGCTTGCAATGTCATATGCATTACTGGTGTTGATGTCCCAGATAAATAGATAGTTCCCAGATTTGTATGCGGAAAATGTGGTTTTTGCGAAATTCCCAAGATGAATTTCTTGTAACTGGGTAGTTAAATTAGCCATAGAGGGTCAATCAGCATATCAAAAGATGGGGAATTCAATGGCCTTCAATGTGAAATGCATTACGGGCCCTGTTGTAGCAGATAAATATATAGCTCCCCTATTTTAATGTGGAAAAATGTGCTTTTTGTCCAAAATCTCGAGATAAATTTCTGGAGGTGTGGAAATAATGAATTTTGATTGGTAAAAGTTGCCCAGTTGGTAACTTCGGGTGAGTAGATGGGCTTAGGAGTAGAATTTAAGGTGTTATGAGTTGAGAGGAAAAAGCCTGATGAGTGAGATCATGCACCTGCTATGAGTATTATTGTGGAGGTGTCCACCTCCACCTTGTAATTGTACAAGTTGACAAAATGCTGGACTGACAAGATCAAAACTTTGTGAAGTTTTTGGCTTTTCTTGGGTTCATTTAACCTCCAAAAACAGTCGGCATTGCCTGTTTATCTAATTAAACGTCACATGTGGGTACTCACGATGTCGGCCTTGTTTCCTAACTTGAGTATTCTTGCTTGGAAATTTCCACAAAAAGGACTCTGCAGGTTCATTTTTGCATTGAAATTCGCGCTGTTAAGGAAAACCTAAATCACGGGACCTGATCGCGGGACTGTGTAAAAGTGGATTGTAATCTAGAATGTCATCCAATTGAAGGTGTCTTTATTGATTGCATTTACCCCCATCATCGATGAATGACACTCCCTCTAGTCTATTCATTACAACACCCTGCAAGACATGATTATATGAATTAATTGAACTTCAAATGCCATTTGGTTTGCAATTTAGCCAATTATATACTCTGATGCCAATTACCACCCAGAGAAAATTTAGCTGAAGTGCCAATTGCTGAATTAGCACTTTCATTACAGAAGTTATGTATTGTAGTTGGACTTTAATTCTTTAATTATATTCTCTCTGTTATATATGGGTAAGGCCACGAAATTGCTGAGCTGAAAAAAGCTGTCAAAAATAATGTTTCGAATTTTGACAAGAAATTATGAAATCTATTTCAGATAATCATATGCCCATATGAAATCAATATTCTTAAGGCTGTAAACGTTTCACTTTTTTATGAATGACTATTTATTTGGAATATAAAAAAACGTAACATTTTTCATATTTTGCCATTTCCAACTTCCAAGGTGCTTTGGATCCTCAAAATTGAATATTTTAATGAAAATTGGGTCACGTTACAAAGGTTGTTGGAGCTCCCCATACACATATATTTGATTTTTTAAAAATTCAATCTTTAAAAAACGTAACAGGACAATTAGGGTTCTGAGTTCTGTCGATGTAAAAGTAATGATGAAATATCTACTTTTTGGCTACTAACTACACAAATAAGGCGGACACTTATTTTCTTTGCTATTTTTGTTGGTCACACTGCTATGACTTAGCCGCAATGTAGACTTCAAAATCAAAGCCAGACATGTGGTAACAGGACAATTCTTTAGAATGCTTAAGCTACTCTGGAAGTTCAGAAACTTTCAAAATTTAGTTGTTAAACTATACTTAATACATTTAGCTATAATTGTAACCAAGGCTGAATTATATTTTTTGTTACTCTCAGATGTGCTTGACAATTAAATCAAATTAATTGACCGCAACAGGACAAATATTCTGTTTGCATTACCTTCTATACACGTTTTAAAGAAGTAACTGGATCAATAACACCTGTTGCAACTAATTAGCACTCTACTTTTGATATATATATATACTTTCTGCAGTGCCACAACTGTTTAAGTTGAATTTCAGAGAATTTCGTAACAGGGACATGTCCTGTTACGCGAAAAAAAACAACTCTTTCTTGTTCAAGATTAGGGAAAACGAACGTGAATCACACTAAAGAGTGGATCAATGGGCTTCAGAGGATGCTGAATTGCAAAATTCATATTTTTTAAATGTAGTTATCACATCACATTCTATTAAATGTAACACATCAAATTCTATTAAATGTAATTAATGCATCAAATTCTATTTCTTCCTACACCATAGAAGTGATTGGTGAATTTCAATTGCTTATTTGATGCAGTAGATGCCTGGCAGTCTTGAGAGAAACCCTAAGACCTCAAAAGGTGTGAATAGCAATTAGCCACTGAGGGGTATGTACAATTGTAAGAATATTAAACTTTGCAAGGATCAATCACCAATTAGGCTGTAACATATTGCATCAAATGTAAACTTGATTGATTTCAGATATTCTAGTCTATGGCCTGTGGAACAAAGCCAAAAAATAACGTGCAAGCACTTTACATTCCTCGTTAGACTTAAGTGGTATCTCAAGTTCTTTTCTATGCCGTTGAACTGTGATGTCAGAGATGACTCTATTCTAGCATTGCAATATATGTAAAATAACTACAAGCTGTGATGTCATTTTAAACTGGGTCAGATTCCCGGCTTCTAGCCAATGTGGATCCTCCAAAACTGAGCATCACAGTTTCAACACAGTGTCAGAGTTAGCATTTTATATGGGATAGCCCCTGCAACCACATCATCACAGCTTGCCAGCCAATGAGCTTACAGTAAAACTAAGCATCACAGTTTAAACATTGATATATTGAAGGAAGCATTACATTTGTTATCCCAATGCTCTGTCATTGGCAATCACCAGTCTAATCTGGCAGCTTCATGAGCATCACAGTAGACAACTGTTATAATCCCCACAGAGTTGTTTGATTAATCTGCAAACTTGCGACTTTACAACTCTAAACTTCAAGAGACCTTGCAATAAACAAAAGGCTTCGAAATTTTCGTAAACACATGGGTTATGTGACATATAATTGTTCTGGCAGCCGATTGGCTGATGTGGAACTTTGTTTTCCCAGACCCAATTTTCACTCTGACACTGTGTTGAAACTGTGACGCTCAGTTTTGGAGGATCCACATTGGCTAGAAGCGGGAAATCTGACCCAGTTTAAAATGACATCACAGCTTGTAGTTAATTTACATATTTTTGTAATGCTAGAATAGAGTCATCTCTGACATCACAGTTCAACAGCATAGAAAAGAACTTGAGATTCCATGTAAATATAACAAGGACTGTAACTTCAAGTTTGAGCAACACATGAACTGTTTCTCATAGTTACTGCACCATAAGGATTAAAATTACTCCGGAGGATCTTGTTCGCATCTATGGGGCGATGAAGCGTTTCTAAAGTGTAGGCCTAAGCCTGGGCTTAATATGAATAATAAAAAACTGGCCCACTCTTATTAGGAAGCTTGAACTTGAGTGAGCACCGGTAAATATTCCCATGATAGGCCCATGAAATTGAAAGGAGAAAAAAAGAATCCCATTTGTAAAGTTCATGTATCCTGTTTTGAAAGCTGAAGTCAGCTATTCATAAATTCATAAATATATGAACGACAGAAACTGTTGAGAAATTACAGTTTCAAACAACATGGACAAGAAACTTTTTTATGTTATTTCTTTTTATAGAAATTTAATGAAAAAAAATTGAAGGCTTGAGGGAAAATAATCAATTAATCGATAATCAATCGGCCAGGGTACCGGATTAATCAATTATGGATTTTCCAACCGATTCCTAGCACTAACATTGGAAAGATAGATAGATAGATCCTGATATAGATCCACATAGACAGACAGGCAGAATGGTAGTTATTTAGGTAGTTGGATAGCACATGTGTACATGGTGTGGGAGAGGTGATATATATTTGGGGGAGGGGGTAGTTCATCATTGGGTCTGTAAGGCTCGATCTTTCCGATCTTTGCTCAAATTCAATGCTAATTTACAAGCCTGCCAGATGTTTAGCGGCCAGCTGCCCCCTGCCCCCTTGTTTTATGCTTACAGTGTAGATAGGATAGATGTTCTAACAGCAACTCCTTAAAAGGTGCTTGCATGTTAATTTTTTAGTCTGGATCGTTTGCTAAAGTTGGCCATAAAGCAAAATTTAATATCATGAATTTACAGGTATGTAACCCATGTGGAGTGTATTTGACAAGCAAGAAACTTGTTAGAAACATGAAAATGACTAGAAACTACAATGTAAAACCAGCTTCCGTCATTTTTATTGCGTAACAGGACAAATAAGTAACAGGACAAGTCTTCGTCACACAGGCAAACTCAGAGTACCACTCACTGCACCAGATACTGTGTGGATGCTATCTGAGATACTGAGATGGTTAGAAATATTTGTGCCTTTTTTTGCCATGAACATGCACAAACATTCTCCATACAATAATTCATAAAGTTGGAGAAATATTGTTTTAATGACAAGGTAACAGGACAAGTAATAGGACAAGTAACAGGACAAGTAACAGGACAAGTAATGGGCAAGTAACGGGACAAGTAACAAGACAAATAGGAATAGAATGACTGTATGCACATAATGACAGTGCAGATGTGTGATTGCGGAATTTTGATTCAGCAGCGTCGAGCAACAGTTAAATACACAAAATTCAGATTTTGATTCTCCATTCTAATTGCAAGTGGTGACACTTTGATATAAACTCAGTAACAGGACATGTCCTGTTACGTGACTATGTGACCAGTTATACCAAATATTTACCATAATACCCATGAGTTACTTGATGATTAACCTACAATGTGATAAGAAAAGATTGGTAGATTCAGTTCAACATTTTTTAAGCCATGGAGCCACTGAAACTCTCTCATAATTGTAAAAAAATGATTGCTTGTTTGCAAGGACATAACAGGACATGTCCTTGTTACTACAATTCAAACAGGACATAAAACAACTGTCCTGTTACCATATTACCCCAAAAAGCGCGTAACATTTCGGTAACAAGACAAAAAAGGACAATTGCCCCTTTTTCTTCGTGTCCTGGCCTCAATTTTCTATCCTCAAGTCTGAAAATTGGCAATATTTATGTCTGATCATTGCACTGCTGTTTTGTAATGTAAAAATAGAGATTAAGCCATTCAAAATATGAAAAGACAGGGGGTAGAAAATTTGGCCGCGAAACATGGTTTGATGAGGACATGATGAAAAATCAAGTTATCGGCGATATTTTCTTCTATTTGTTGTCATAACTGAATTGCATCTTGTAAGCATCACCTTAGTGGTCAGATAGACACTGTTTGCAATTCAGTATTACAATGAAATAAAAAGTTAGAGCAGTCCAATGGCGCGTAACAGGTAAGAGCTGAAAATGTTACGATAAAAAATTGACTTATATCTTATCAAAATAATGGATTCCCAGGCGTTCACTATGTATGAAATAAAAGTACAGGACCTGTTCTATCATTCTAAATGACATAACAGAGGGTTTCCTAAAGACAATAAAGTCCTCTTTTGACCATGTCAATCCACGAACGCCTAAAAACGTCATTTTTGGCCTGTTTCCATGGCAAAAAAGTTGTCCTGTGTCTTTAGTTTTTGTGGTATCAACCTAAAATTTTTACACAGTTTAGTCTAATATGCGTGCTTTAGTCCTGCATTCATTCAGTTAGCTTTTATCAAAATCCATTTCAGCCAGCCAGCTCTGAATTTAGAGGACACTTTCAGCAGCTCAAATGACTGACCTTCGTGGCCTTACCCATATATAATCCCATGTTTATGAGGATATTATATCTTATATCTTAAAAGACCCAACTGCAACTTTAAAAAGAGAGAGAGCCATCAAGATGGTGACTGAATCTAATCCCCCACTTTTTCCAAATTTCTAGAGCAACATAAATACCCATGCAGCCATCCAGGTTGAAGGGACACCTCCTTTCATTCCGCTTTGCGATATGAAATCTAGTTATGATTAGAAGTGCTTTTAAACATATATTGAGAAAGTTTGGAATGCAAAATTGGTATCAAATATAGAGATAGGCTCGCAGCTAGTCAATTATGCCCTACAAAATTGACTGACAAAGGGTAACAATCATCTGAAGGAATGTTTGGACTAATTCATAATTTTATTGTAATGTAATAATTTGCTCAGATTCACTGTTACATAACATTTAAGGCTATTTTAGGGACGAGGGTGACTCAGTTACCCTCGTCCAGTTTTGCCACAGTGAATATTAGTGCAAGAAACCAACAGTATCGCCTGCCTGCTGTGAGCCACGAATATGCAAGGAATAGCATTTCATATAAATTTCCAAAAGCTTTTAATGAAATGAGTGAGAATGATAGGAGTAAAATATATAGTCATAGTTTGAATTGTTTGAAAAATTACATCAAGCAAATTTTCCTTAATTCTTATAATGTTGAATGTGAAGTCGAAAAGTGTAAGTAAAAACTTGAAATTATTTTCGTCCACACTCAATGTCTAGATACATTAAAAAAAGAAGAAGAAAAAAACAAGACCACAATGATGTGTCCTTCTTCATGGCTGTAGGAATAACTGTTTTTAATTAGTGTATAATAATTATTTAACCGTCTGGTTGACTCCTTGACCAGTAGCAATACTGGCAGTGTCAGAAAGGGGTCAACCAACATAAAGCAACATATTAGGGAGGACCGGGTAAGTTGTGCCATTTTTTGCGTCAGGCTGATTTCCAAAAAACCAAAGCTTAATCACGTAATCTAAAAATCAGACATCAAAATAGAATACGTTGGCCAGAATTGACCAAAGTGTCAGGGCAGTCCGACCATTGGGAAGATCATGGTACATATTTGAAAAAAGTATGTCAGGTGGGACAACTTGCCCCGGTGCCGAGGTAAGTTGTTCCTCGTAATTTATTCCTAAAAAACTTTGTATTTCACCTTTTTCTTTAGATGGATCATGTGTATCATGTTTTTAACTAATGACTGACATGTAAAATGAAACTAATCAAACCTTTTTGAGCCATTTTATGCAAAAATTAAAAATGCTGCAAAAACTAGAATTACTAAGTGTCAATAGGGTGGTAAAACACTTTTAACTTGCTCCTTTCACTGTAAGTTATTACACAACATGTCTAGGCCTTGGATAAAATGAAGACAAAAAGATGAATAAAAAGTTACATCCTATCTCATGCCATTGGCACAACTCATCCCAATCCAAATGGCACAACTTAACACCAAATTGATTTTCTGGATAAAACTGGTTGTCACAAATAAACAAACAATGCGAGATAAAATCTAACAACTCGAATGTCTAGATGTACTTCCTAACTCTATCCTACCAGAGGGACTTCATCTTATTACAAATACCAAATGACTGAGAAACAAGAATGTCAGCCCTCTTCACTTTAAGTTTTCAGCAACAAAATTAAATTTACGAGCGTAGCCTTTCATTGTATTATATTTGGTAGTTTTTTTTCATTGGTGCCTAATGATGTTGACCAAGTGGGCATACATGGGTGGCATTGCCTTCTTTACCCAGTTCTTCATTTCACCCCAACAGTGGGTGGCACAACTTACCCTGTGGCACAACTTATACACCGTTCTCCCCTACTATTTTGAATTGTACCATTTGTATTTTTTTATCAATTGAATGCTTTATATGAATAAAATGTCTGAATCTGTCTGAATCTAAACACATCTAGCGACCAGATGAAAAAATATTAAATCTGCAGATTTAACTGCGACTTTGTCATGAATGCTTTTTTCATATATTTTTTAAACCTTTATTTGAGAACTATGTACAATGTATGATTATTACGTAATAATGAAACCTCTACCAACGTTGTGACCACGTTTGGTTTGACATCTTATTGCTATGTTTGAAAAATTACCTTTTGACCTTTTTCAAACATATTTGGCCAAATGTTTGGTTCTAACCAGAATAATTACGTAGCGAAAGGTTGGATTTACGTTGCTGCCCGGGAAGGATAATTAATGGCGATAATTTTGCTCCTTCGCAGGTGAAAAAATTATTTGTCATTGCTTTGCACGAAAAAAAAGTGTGTTCCAAGAGCAATATCCAATTAGGAATATTACGGACTAACACAATGAATTTTTAAAAATGATATTGCAGCTTTTTATTTCCGAACAACCAACCTTAGAAAAAATGCCATGCGAGAAGATACAAGAAGGTAAAAATCAATAATGTGTGGCCTAATGATTCAATCAGCATCAGTCTACATTTCCCAAACTGAAAACGACCCGGATATTTAAAAAAAACCAAAAAAAAATTCACTGTCAGTGGTTGCATAACATGACGCATATAATTTCTGGAAAGTGTAAGCTATCATAATTTAATATCTAAATACATGTATTTATCTAAATATGATTGAATTAACTTTCATCCTGTTTTATAATTGTCACATGTATGTACACTGTTCTCATAATAGAAAAGTCAGGTGAGTATGCAGTCTGCTTCCATCACAGCACGTTACGTAGAACGATGAGGCAGGAGTTTCAATGCTAATTCCATTTGAAAACTGTTAAAGTGGTGTCCCTTTGGGGCTGACCAGATAATACATGAGGGGAGGGACTTTTAATAATACATGAGGGGCTGGACTTTTGATAAAAAAAGGTCCAGCACATGACACTGGAAAATAAAAGTTTGTTCAGCACATAAAAAAGAAGAAGTTTGTTTCCACGCAGTGAATAGGTCAGACACACCTCCAAAGCTGGCCAATACACAAGTTTTCACACATGTATGTTATGCAAATGAGGCCAGTTTCAGCATTTCACACACTTTGGTAAATCATAGAGCAAAGATGCTTATAGATATCAAAATGAACTGGCAAAAAAAAAACGTAACATGAAACTAAAAATTCGGGCCAGCAATCAAATAAATATTACTGAAATTTATGCCGTCTAGATGATGCAATTCAAAATATGTCGCTACAGCAGGTCAGAGACCTCAACACCAAGATGTCACCAAAATGTGACTTCTCGTCACATTTTGCTTATTTGTGGGAAATCTAGATTACCAACTTTGAACTCATTTTGGTTCGGGTAGAGCAGATTGATAATGTTGACTGTGATGAACACCTTGAATGTCATCTTAAATATAGACAAAAAAGTAAATATATGAAAGTTGATGTTTGTGCGAGAGACTATGATACTTTAAGAATACAGTCATAGCATAGGTTGTTGTGTTGTTTGGTTGCTTGATAGCAATGATAGGTTGGTTAATGGAAAAGGGGGAAGTTTTGAACTTTGTTTTTTTTTACCAAGACTGGTTGGGCAATTATCTATTATAAAAATTTAAAAGCCCCTCCCTCTTTTGTGTTGCCACATCTTTGCATTTGTTTGGGAAATTGAGACATCGTGTTTGCAACAGCAGATCTGTTATCACAATATGTGTAAGCTTTCAATTAACTTAAATTCCTTGATCCTGCTCCGCTTGAGTGATTGGCTTAGCCAGACCAGGTCTTAGCTCAGACCTGGCTCAACTCTTAATACCATGTTGGTGAAAACCGCCTTAGGGACTATTCAGAATTACATTTTACGACTGGGCTGAGGGTGGGTGGTAGTTTGTATGGTTTTACTTGAGTGGGAACCACCTTTTTGCACATGACTTGGGGCAATGGGAATTTTTCCCGACAGGGTAAGCATGTTTCAAGGGATGGACTTTTTTCACAACATGCTTAATTGTTAAATGAAATTTTTAACAAAAGGAAAGGGAGGTACCGTAATATGGGGTGAATTGGGACACTGGGGTGAATCGGGACAGATTAGGAAAACGTTGCATTTGCTAAAGAAACACAAACTTCTACTTGCCTGAGGAAATTAATTTTTTGCATAGTTAAAGTACACATATTTGCGCATATTGTGACCCAATTTTGTATTTCTGACTGCAGAGACTGAGGAGCTACAGGACTTTAAACTTTGCGTCGCAGAACTGGCCTTTTACCAGTTGGTCAAAACTTTGCTTACAAGTACTACATAAAGTATAAATATCAGAGCCACCAAAATAACAGCAAACTTTAAAATCAGTCTAATTTGGTTATAGGGGAACCATAATTGAAGACTGGATATGGGATTATGTGTGTAAAATTTACGGATTAACGACAATAACTATACTAATTTTCATTTAAGTGTTAAGTGGCGTGGCTTTTTGATTAATGATATTGAACTTGGCATCATTTGAGGTACAGTTAGTCCAGAATTATCAATTACCAGAAAAATTAGAAGAAAACTGCAGTTTTTAACAGTTTTTTGTCATTTATCAAAATTTTTAAAATCTGCATATTATCAGTGAAATTGATTTCAGATTTTCCTCAATTTTTTTTTCTGGCATGTCGAACATGTTTTCTAATATTTATTCACAAGGATCAATCACTCAAAGTAGGTAGGGAGCATTGATAGTGGAAATAATGGTGTGTCCCGATTCACCCCATAGTATGGGGTGAATTGGGACAGTGGTTTTCTGGGCCTAGAGCATTGGGAATTTAAGATGTCACTTCAAGCTTCTAGGGGTACGTAGACCTTGTGCCCAGACACAATTTGACACCAAATTTTGATTTCTAGATTGATTTTTGTCCATGCTATGACAGAAAAACGGCCAATTCTGTCCCGATTCACCCCATATTACGGTACATGTACTACCTTATACCTGGGTTAGTGAAGTCCCTTTCACCAACTGAGATTTAGTCTATAGAATAGTCAAGGTTCAGTGGTTGACAATTTATTGTTAAGACAACTTACAGATTAGTGATGTCAAACTGTTAAAGTGGTGTCCCTTTGGGGCTGACCAGATAATACATGAGGGGAGGGACTTTTAATAATACATGAGGGGCTGGACTTTTGATAAAAAAAGGTTCAGCACATGACACTGGAAAATAAAAGTTTGTTCAGCACATAAAAAAGAAGAAGTTTGTTTCCACGCAGTGAATAGGTCAGACACACCTCCAAAGCTGGCCAATACACAAGTTTTCACACATGTATGTTATGCAAATGAGGCCAGTTTCAGCATTTCACACACTTTGGTAAATCATAGAGCAAAGATGCTTATAGATATCAAAATGAACTGGCAAAAAAAAAACGTAACATGAAACTAAAAATTCGGGCCAGCAATCAAATAAATATTACTGAAATTTATGCCGTCTAGATGATGCAATTCAAAATATGTCGCTACAGCAGGTCAGAGACCTCAACACCAAGATGTCACCAAAATGTGACTTCTCGTCACATTTTGCTTATTTGTGGGAAATCTAGATTACCAACTTTGAACTCATTTTGGTTCGGGTAGAGCAGATTGATAATGTTGACTGTGATGAACACCGTGAATGTCATCTTAAATATAGACAAAAAAGTAAATATATATGAAAGTTGATGTTTGTGCGAGAGACTATGATACTTTAAGAATACAGTCATAGCATAGGTTGTTGTGTTGTTTGGTTGCTTGATAGCAATGATAGGTTGGTTAATGGAAAAGGGGGAAGTTTTGAACTTTGTTTTTTTTTACCAAGACTGGTTGGGCAATTATCTATTATAAAAATTTAAAAGCCCCTCCCTCTTTTGTGTTGCCACATCTTTGCATTTGTTTGGGAAATTGAGACATCGTGTTTGCAACAGCAGATCTGTTATCACAATATGTGTAAGCTTTCAATTAACTTAAATTCCTTGATCCTGCTCCGCTTGAGTGATTGGCTTAGCCAGACCAGGTCTTAGCTCAGACCTGGCTCAACTCTTAATACCATGTTGGTGAAAACCGGCCTTAGGGACTATTCAGAATTTTAAAAAATTTCACGACTGGGTTGAGGGTGGGTGGTAGTTTGTATGGTTTTACTTGAGTGGGAACCACCTTTTTGCACATGACTTGGGGCAATGGGAATTTTTCCCGACAGGGTAAGCATGTTTCAAGGGATGGACTTTTTTCACAACATGCTTAATTGTTAAATGAAATTTTTAACAAAAGGAAAGGGAGGTACCGTAATATGGGGTGAATTGGGACACTGGGGTGAATCGGGACAGATTAGGAAAACGTTGCATTTGCTAAAGAAACACAAACTTCTACTTGCCTGAGGAAATTAATTTTTTGCATAGTTAAAGTACACATATTTGCGCATATTGTGACAGAATTTTGTATTTCTAACTGCAGGCACTGAGGAGCTACAGGACTTTAAACTTTGCGTCGCAGAACTGGCCTTTTACCAGTTGGTCAAAACTTTGCTTACAAGTACTACATAAAGTATAAATATCAGAGCCACCAAAATAACAGCAAACTTTAAAATCAGTCTAATTTGGTTATAGGGGAACCATAATTGAAGACTGGATATGGGATTGTGTATGTTTGGTCCTGGGTGCAAATCCAGGTCAATGGCAAATTTTACGGATTAACGACAATAACTATACTAATTTTCATTTAAGTGTTAAGTGGCGTGGCTTTTTGATTAATGATATTGAACTTGGCATCATTTGAGGTACAGTTAGTCCAGAATTATCAATTACCAGAAAAATTAGAAGAAAACTGCAGTTTTTAACAGTTTTTTGTCATTTATCACATTTTTTAAAATCTGCATATTATCAGTGAAATTGATTTCAGATTTTCCTCAATTTTTTTTTCTGGCATGTCGAACATGTTTTCTAATATTTATTCACAAGGATCAATCACTCAAAGTAGGTAGGGAGCATTGATAGTGGAAATAATGGTGTGTCCCGATTCACCCCATAGTATGGGGTGAATTGGAGAGTGGTTTTCTGGGCCTAGAGCATTGGGAATTTAAGATGGCACTTCAAGCTTCTAGGGGTACTTAGACCTTGTGCCCAGACACAATTTGACACCAAATTTTGATTTCTAGATTGATTTTTGTCCATGCTATGACAGAAAAACGGCCAATTATGTCCCGATTCACCCCATATTACGGTACATGTACTACAAATATTCGTGAAACCATAGGGGGGTATCACTTTTGAAAGAAAATTCCATCAAAACTCCCAACCCCCCTCCCCCCAGTCATTAATTCTGAATGGTCCACTGGAACAGGAGGATGATCCAGTGATGTGGCCAACATTCGTAAGAAAATCATAGTGGGAATCAAACCAGGAACCCAGCTACTGGTAGGCCATTGTCATGTCATCTGAGCAGAGCCCTCCTCTGAGAAAATGTTCCATTCATGTATTTGTTTGTTTCTGTAAAAATAATCATTTTGTGGATAATCTGATCCCAATCATCTGAATGCAGAGTATTACTTCGCGAATGTGTGACATTGTGTGTAGTAAAAGTGTGTGAAACGCAAACAGAAACTCTCACTTGATATAGCTAGAGACAGTTCCATTGAGGAGATCAATGGATTAGAATGCCATGGTCACCCATGTAAAACACAATGTCACTTTTCAGAAGAGGGTGGTGTCATACCTTCTCTCAACCAATGAAAATTGCAGGAAAAATGATGTATTTGTACCACTCACTCTAAACTTAGAGCTCCAACAGGTTCACAAAATTGTGTATGTGCTGCCCTCTTGAATCCATAACAGAAACTACAATTGATCTGACTCTAGTCAGTGAGCTCTAAGAGATTTCAGATTCAGCAACTGTCACTTCTTTTAATTGAAGTGGAGTAACAATTTGGTCTGTTGAATTAGGTCTAGAATTGAATATTCAGTAAATTTTAATATGCCAGTTTATTGTTAGAATGCTGCTATTGCTGCAAAGTGGCAGTGGCGGATCCAGACACGATAGTCTAGGGGGGGCCCGGACATGTTTTGGCATTCGCGGGCTCGCGTTATCGCAATTTTTTTTCAAAAGGCTATTATCAATCTTGGTGGTCTAGGGGGGGCCTGGGCCCCCTAGGCCCCCCCTGTATCCGCCACTGAGTGGTACTTGTTGTGGAACTTTTTTTTTTGGCGGAATCATTATCTTCCTACCCATAGAATTGTGAGTCGTCCCAGCCAGACAGCCAAGCATGAAGACCCTCACTCCTCAGTATAAGCTTATTAAGCTGGCCCTGACCACAATATACATTATTTGTGAAGTTGTAACAAAAAGATTAACTCTCCTCCGTTGTGACAGATATTATTACCTGTTTCAGATCTCTCAAAGTAACTGAATGAATGCTTTAGTGTTTCACTGTTGTCTGTTTGTTGTTTCAATTAGTTTCTTTGGAGAAAACCATAAGCTATCATTTAAATCATGCTGGAAAAGCTGTTAAAGGATTTGAAAACTTCAGAATTTTATGGTACTCATTGGCAGTGCATGTGTACTCATTGATCGTTTAAGATTGTTGATTACGATTTGTTTATATCTTGCTGGCAGCTCAGCTGTGCGTATGAGCACAAGTGATGAGGTCCATCTACCTGGATATGACCTGACCTACTTGCATATTGATAAATGTGTCAGCTTGAGGTCATTCGATTTCTGGCAGACTCTCCAGCTGTGCTGTTCATTTAGAGTCTGTGAGCAGACTGTGTACCACTGATGTCTACAAATATGAAATCATCTGTAACATTTTGAAATCTTTAATGAACAGTTAAGAGCAGGACAGGAATGGAGGCATATATCTAGTAACTTGATTATGCACATTTAAGAACAGCAGAAGAAGGTGGAATGTTGTCTTGGGCCTCCATTTCCTGTCTTGCCTGATATCAGTCTTTTAACAAAGAGGCCAATCAGAGACTTGCATCATGACAAGTAAAATGTTGATTCCTTGTTGCAGGCCAGAATAGAAATCCCACAGAATGCTGTCCTGCTGCCCAAATTCGTTTTTTTCCAGAAGGTGGTGCACAAGGCTAGCTCAAGAAAATCTTTTTTTTGCTGGCATTTCGAAATACTTTGATATGAAAATTAATCGGAATCATTCGTGTCAGCCACTTAATTATGCTCACTTCACATTGGTCATGTTGCAGTTGTTACACATCTTCATCAAATTTCTCATAATTATTAAAAGTCACATCCATATAGACTTACCTCCATGTGAAATATCAATGTATTCGTCTTCTAAGATAGTTCCTCTGGGATCTGTGAAAGTCCAGTTCTTCAGTGTTTCGTATTCAGCATTTAGCCAGACACTGTGTATGCCCTTTTCTTTCATGAAATGTATGACATCAGTCATTTTGTCACCTTCCAGTGAGATCAGTCTTTGCCCATGTTTTTTGCAGATTTCAGTCGCTGCTGAGTAACTGGAGACATTGCCGTAGATAGTGACGCTTTCTGTGACATATAAGAAGAACAGTTTTAAAGCTCAGATTAAAAAATTCATGTAAATATAACAATATGACAATTACCATAGGTGTACGTTACCATGCGCGGATATTAGGGTGTCCATTTTTCGAAAATTTTCTCGGATCAAGCTCTTTTTGGGCTCAATTGTGCTCCCATGTGTACAAAGCCCACACACCAAATTTCAACGAAATCCATTAAGGGTTAGACCCCCCCCTACCGCCATCTTTGGGGGGCCCGTCAAGGGACCCGAAAATGACTATTTTCGAGCACAAAAAGTGGCTATTTTCCTGTCTGAAATCATCCCAGTGCCACTAAAATAGTCAGTATAGGGGATTTGAGAGTGCTGAGTCCATCTATGATGATAATAAATTACCCAGAGGTCAAGATGACTTCTTAACATGCTATAACTGGTAAATTTGGCCCTCGGGTTACCCGAAAATGACTATTTTCGAGCAAAAAAAAAGGCTATTTTCCTGCTTGAAATCAGTTAATGCCACTGGAACTGGTCAAGTGGGGGTTTTTGAGGATGCTGAAGTCACCCATGATGAAACTGAATCACAAAGAGGTTATGCTTACTTCATAACAAGCAATATTTGGTAAATTCAGCCTTCGGACTACCTAAAATTGGCTGTTTCGACGGGATTTCCTGTGGTTAATTAATGCAAAGCACCAATAGCTGTGTTTAGGGATTGTTAGACATGAGCATTTCATTATACATTAACATGTATCAAATAGAGGCGGTAACCAAGAAATTTAACATTTGCAATGGGTTGCTTTTCATTATTAACACAGTAAAGATATGTAAATACACATACTAAGTGAAAATACATCTCCGTAAGATACTTGACTTTATTTTACTTTATCAATTTACTTAAATAGCTTTGCTTACTTTGTTTCACAAGTCCATAGGCAAATTAAACACATCTATACAGCCCATATATAATTATGTTATCATGATGACTGTATTAAGCTCTCTCTCCCAATCCATTAAATTTTTTTTTATAAACTGCCCTTGTAAGATCCATATTGACACTTGGAAAATCAGGATTTATATTGTAGAAACAATCTTTACAAAGGTATCTTAGTGTCTTCTTGAACTGCTGCATCTTCATTTTGTGTCAATGGGACATCAACACAATGCATGGTAGAAGAGTGCCATCATGAGCTACAGAATACAACATTTCACTAGAAGTGTTGTAGAATCTGAGAGGCAGCTTTCTTACCCAAAAAACCAATCCCATAGCAAATTTTACTTAAGATTTCATCAGTCTGCCAACTCATAGTCCCTCACCTGAGGGCCAAAATCTGGGATTTCGTTGACCCCCCTGTTTAGCCAGGTTTCATGGTACCAAATTGTAGTAAATTTAGTGTAGATTCTATTTCTGCCTGTTACCAAGTTGGCAAAATACCTGAAACATACTCAAATTTTTAAAAATGGGACAAACGTTGAAAAAATTAATTTTTTTTATATTTTGCTCCTAGAAATATTTAAAATTCAGCCCTGACCTTAAAAATTGTCCGAATGTTATGATTTTTTCAGAGGATGATCACCAAGGTAATCTACAAAAGATAAGAGAACTAATTTCCACCTAACTTCAAGATGGCCACCAAAATTAAAGATGGCCGTCTGATAACAAATATGTTTTCCCTCTACTTAAGCTACTTTTCCGAAATAATTGTTTTATTAATATTTCAAATGGCTTCAAACTGAAAGGAAGTGGTTGGCTTCCATCAATGTATTGTATTTTACCATTTTGTGAAGACAGAAATGATTTAAATGCTAGTTGGCCCGGACATGCAATTTGGTGTGAAAAGTTGCTGTAAACGGATCTGGGATTTTCGTGTAATTCCTTGGGTCCAGTTGTGCTGCTGCATTTATCTCCCAAAATATTTAGTCCGGTGTCTTTATACCAAATTTAATGAAAATTTTGTATAGATTGCATTTCTGCTTGTTACCAAGTTGACAAAATACCTGAAAGATGCTCAAATATTCAGAAATTGCCGAAATGTCGGAAAAAATAATTTTTTTTCATATTTTGCTCCAAAAAAAATTTAAATTCAACCCTGACCTTTAAAATTTTCCAAGTATCATGATTTTTTCAAGAATAGAAGATCAAAGTATTCTACAACAGATGATGGAACAAATATGCTTTTATTTTCAAAATGGCCACCAATATTCAAGATGGCAGTCTGACACCAAATCTGATTTACTGATATTTTAGCTTATTTTTTTTAAATAATTTTTTTAATTCACACTTCTAATGGCTTCAAGCTGGAATTGAGCGGTTGGTTAATATAGATTGGTTGTATTCTACCATTTTGTGAAGACAGAAATGACTTAAAAGCAGTACTTTCCATTCTAAAAGGGGTTAAAGTTGGCCCAGACATCCAATTTTGTGTGAAAAGTTGCTTTAAACGGATCTGGGATTTTCGTGTAATTCCTTTGGTCCAGTTGTGCTGCTTCATTGATCTCCCCCAATATTTAGTCAGGTTTCTTTATACCAAATTGTTGAAAATTTAGTATAGATTGCATTTCTGCCTGTTACCAAGTTGACAAAATATCTGAAAGATGCTCAAATATTCAGAAATTGCCGAAAAGTTCGAAATTTTTTTTTTTTTTCATATTTTGCTCCAAAAATATTTAAAGTTCATCCCTGACCTTAAAAATTGTCCTAATATCATGATTTTTTCAAGGATAGAAGATCAAATTATTCTACAACAGATGACAGAACAAATTTGTTTTTATTTTCAAATGGCCACCAATATTCAAGGTTTGTCTGACACCAAATTAGATTTACCCGTATTTTAGCTTCTTTTTTTAAAATAATTTTTTTAAATTCATACTTCAAATGGTTTCAATTTGGAAGTGAGAGTGGTTGGCTAATATAGATTGGTTGTATTCTACCATTTTGTGAAGACCGAAATGATTCAAATGCAGTACTTTCCATTTTATAGGAGGTTAAATTTGGACCGGACATCCAATTTTGTGTGAAAAGCCGCTCAAAATGGATCTGGGATTGTCATCTCATTCCTTGGGCCCAGTTGTGCTGCTTCTTTGGCCTCAACCCTCTCCTCCCGTATTTAATCAGGTTCCTTCATACCAAATTATTGCAAACTTAATATACATTTTACTTCATGTGTCAAATTGAAAAAATACCTGAATGATGCTCAAATTCAAAAAATAAATGGGGAAATGTTGAAAATAAAAGGTTTTTTTTTTAACTCTGACCCGAAAAAATGTCCAGTGTCTTGATTTTTCCAGGTCAACAATGTAGAATGTCAATCAGAATAACAATGAAGAAGGTCAATCAGAATAACAGAAGATGGGGAATTCAAAGGACATCAATATGATATGCATTAGGCCTACTGCCCTTGATATCCCTGGTAAATACCCAGCTCTCAGATTTATGTGTCAAAAAATTATGAAATAACTTTCTGGGAACTGGGTAGTTATATTGGTCATAGTAGCAATTTTAAGGAGCAACACTTGGCAAAGGCATATTTTGCGAAGGGTTATGGGGGGCTGCCTGGCATCAGGGTAAATGGCCTATCAGGGCAAATCCTGACCAATATCAAGGCAAATCCACTACCCTGGTTATATCCATTACATGTTAGAATTTCAGGGGAAAATAGTGACAGCCCCCCGCAGGATGATGGTCCTTATACGCCTAGATGACGCTTGGGGAGTAAAGTAGTTTAAGAAGGCTACTCAATTGCTATTTGTTTGGGACACTAAAATCATAAAATCATATCTAAATGTCATTATTTATTATGAATATATGTTTACTAGCAATGACCCGTGATAAAGGATAACACAAATGGCAGTCAAACAGGTTTGTGGCAGTCTGGAGAGGGGTCTAAGAAAATGTGAGAGAGAGGAAAAATATATGGACAGTAAACAGCAGTTTCATTATGTGTCGGGGGGGGACGACGACCATTTTTATGCTGTGTTAAAGAAATAACTTCATGGCTAGTTTTGGTGAAACAAAAGAAATATTTTTGGGCAGTCATAAAAAAAGATGTGTAACATGGCTTTGTCTGATTTATAAATTAATAAGTGTAAGTGAGGACGTCAAGACACACATAATAAATAATGACCGTTGGCATGACTGTGAAAGATATGCTTTCCCGTGGAAGGAAACTCCCAAGTCCCCCCTCCCCCCCCCCAAGAAGGGGAACTGAATGATACAGGGCTACAGCTGAAGCGAGATGTCGGTGGAGTATTGTTCATGTTCCCAAGTAATACCCGTAGGCCAATAACTGTACCAAATTTCAAAACTCTAAGCAGAATATTAGGGTGACATCGGGCAGTTGAAGAATGACTGGCAAAATGGCCAACACAAAATGGCAGCCATCTTGGACTTCTTGACATATTCCCTACTAACACCCACAGGTTAAAACATGCATGAAATTGCATAACTTTAAGCGAAATATGAAGGTGACTACGGGCAGTTCATGAACGAAGAAAGATGGCTGCCAAAATGGCCGGCACACAATGGCTGCCATCTTGGATTTCACAACATATTCGCAATCCATATCCACAGGGCAATACCTGCAGCAAATGTCATAACTGTAAGCGAAACATGAAGGACACACCTTGTCAGCATGCCTCAGCAGTCCAACATCAGGCCAGCGTCAGTAAGATGTCAGCAGTTACGGACCAGCTTCGGGCCGACGTTGGACCGCCGAGGCATGCTGATAGGGCAGTGGGCAGTTCAAGAATGATGAAAGATGGCCGCGACAAAATGGCAGCCATCTTGGATTTCTGGAAATTTTCCCAACCAATACCCACAGGCCAACAGCTGTACCAAATTTCATACAGTTGCGGACGAAAATATTCATACAGCTGAGTATTCCGCACATACCTGGTATTTACTCTTGATCCAGGGGTGCGAGGAGAAAAATTTCACTTTTAAGTCATTGCCCTAATCAATTGTCATTGTCAAGCACTGCAAACTTAAGCATATCTCTGTTTTCAAGCTCAGGGGGCATACAAATGTAAAATTTCAACATGACAAAAGTATTCATACAGCTCGAACACGCTGGGTATAAAGTGCATCAAAAGATTGAATTTCTATTCCAAATCATTTGTAACTTTCTGTGGCTTCTTTGGATAACCTCATTAGAAGTCCTGAGTGCTTTTTTGGGTGTTTTTATCTGTTTTGGTTGACCCATACAACCCTATAGCGCTGGTATCATTTTACCCTTAAATGTATATGAAACTTCTGCAACGATGCTCGCTGAGCCAAGCTAAATGCTCACACACAGTAAAACTTGGTTTCATGGCTTGCCTTAATCATTAGTGCAAACTCTCATTTGGACTAAAATTTACTTGTGGCATGCAGGTGATGATTTGCACATGATGCAAAAGACCTAGGATAAAAATTGTCCAAGACCCAATGCTATTTCAATGGGCAAAACTTTCAAGACTTCGCTAGACATTTGTTACCCATGTCTAAATCTTGTAAAACCAAATGCATCTTCTTGTAGTTTACATCAGGCACAACCTATTGCATAAAGAAAGCTATGATGGACCATTTGAAATAATGAGGTTATTCTTTACCGACTTAATGCCATCTTTTGAGAAATGTCATATACATTTAATGGTAAAATGATACCAGTGCTATAGGGTGGTGTGGGTCAACCAACGCAGATAAAAACACCCAAAAAAGCATTCTGAACTTCTAATGAGGTTATCCAAAGAAGCCACAGAAAGTTACAAATGATTTGGAATAGAAATTCAATCTTTTGATGCACTTTATACCCAGTGTGTTCGAGCTGTATGAATACTTTTGTCATGTTGAAATTTTACGTTTGTATGCCCCCTGAGCTTGAAAACAGAGATATGCTTAAGTTTGCAGTGCTTGACAATGACAATTGATTAGGGCAATGACTTAAAAGTGAAATTTTCCTCCTCGCACCCCTGGATCAAGAGTAAATACCAGGTATGTGCAGAATACTCAGCTGTATGAATATTTTCGTCCGCAACTGTAACTGTAAGCGGAATATTAAGGTCCCAGTGGCCAATTCAAGAATGAATGGCAAAATGGCCACCACAAAATGGCAGCCATCTTGGATTTCTCCACATACTCCCAACCAATACCCACAGGCCAATATCCGTACCAAATTTCATAACTCTAAGTGAAATACTAAGGTCACAAATGGACACTTACAGAAACCTTAAGCAGGATACCAGTGTCACCACATGGCGATTTTTACTAATTAATTGTGATTAGCAAAAATAATGAGAGTTGAGGTTAATGGTTGCAAAATCCTCATGTGAATTCAGGAGTTTGGAGGTGAGATTCATAGTGTTTTTGGTTGACAGGAAAAAGCCTTATGGTTGAGATGATATAGTTTCTTCCACAAATATATCTTTAGGAAAAACTGGTGTTTATTATCAGCCAGTCTATAAGCTACAAGTGTTTGTAAGAGAGATGCATACCAATAAGGTGAGATGCATATCATGTTGAAGGCCTTTAATTTCCCCATCTTTTGATATGCTGATTGATCTTCTATGATCAACATATTTACCCAGTTCCCAGCCTCCAGACCCTCGCTGGGTCCCCCGGGCCCCTGGGAGGTACTTCGCTCAGATTTTTGTGGAAATGCTAGGTTAGGCTGTCAAAATTTGTATGTGAATCCTTATTTTTGAAGGCCTTTTTGAGCTCTAATTATCTTCCGATCTTCCGATTTTCAAGATTTTTTTTTCAGACTGGTGAACAGAAAGGCCAATAAGATTGACTTCAGGCAATTTTGGAGGTCAACAAGAGGCTGGGCAGAATCCAAGGGGGGGCTGAGACTTATCCGGTGGCTTGCGGAACCCGGAAAACTCCGGAAAATTTGAAATTTTTACATTCAAAACACCTTTATTGGCCATATTCTAGTGGGAGGGGAGCAGCGGTCCAGTCCACAAGGGGTCCTCCAGGTGCCAAAATGCATGCATCTCTAACACCGGTGCTTGAGCTTAGAGCACTTGTGACAAGGTGTGAAATTCTCAAATTGGAATACTTTTGCTGTCAATTGCTATCATAATAGGTCAATAAGTCTCTCTTTCAGTCTTTGAATTATCAAATTCTTTGTCTTCAGTAGAATACTTTGGTAATCAACAGCCTAATTAATCAGGACATTTGGACAATTTGCAAGATTACGGCTGCATTCTACATATTTTTTGGAGCAAAATGGGAAAAACTAATATTTTTTTCAAACATTTCGGCAATTTCTAAAAATTTGAGCATCTTTCAGGTATTTTGTCAACTTGGTAACAAGCAGAAATGCAAGCTATACTAAATTTGCAACAATTTGGTACAAATAAACCTGACTAAATATTGGGAGAGATCAATGAAGCAGAACAACTGGACCCAAGGAATTTAAAAACGAAAATCCCAGATCCGTTTAAAGCGACTTTTTACATAAAAATTGCATGTCCGGGCCAACTTTACCTCGCTTTAAAATGGTAAGTATAGCATTTAAGTCATTTCTGTCTTCACAAAATGGTAGAATACATCCAATCTATATTAACCATCCACTCACTTCCAGCTTGAAACCATTTGAGGTGTGAATTAAAAACATTGTTTTAAAAAAAAAGCTAAAATATTGGTAAATCCGATTTTTTTTAAACGTTTCGGCATGCAATTTCTGAATATTTGAGCATCTTTCAGGTATTTTTTCAACTTGGTAACCAGCAGAATTGCAATCTATGCTAAATTTTCAACAATTTGGTATATAGAAACCTTACTAAATATTGGGGGAGATCAATGAAGCAGCACAACTGGACCCTAGGAATTACACGAAAATCCCAGATCCCTTTAAAGCGACTTTTCACACAAAATTTGATGTCCGGGCCAAATTTAACCCCCTGTAAAATGAAAAGTACTGCATTTACGTCATTTCTGTCTTCACATAATGGTAGAACACAACCAATCTATATTAACCAACCACTCACTTCCAGCTTGAAGCCATTAGAAGTGTGAATTAAAAAAATTATTTAAAAAAAATAACCTGAAAATAACGGTAAAGCCGATTTTTTCAACATTTCGACATGCAATTTCTGAATATTTGAGCATCTTTCAGGTATCACTGTGTAGATTCATCTATGTCTGTTTGTAAATCCATTTGAATATTTAACTTTTCATCAGACATAAAAAATTTGCTCACCTTGAGCTTTCAGCTACTTCACATAGCCTTGTTCACAAGTTAATGGTGACTGGCTGTGTTGGTGTTGTTCAGATTAGATTTAGATTATATTATTTATTTTTTCAAACACAATGTACATACATATATAATCAGCAGTTAGTATTGGATACATAGTGTGTTTGAAGTGGATGCATGCAAGTTTAATAACTGTTACAGGCATAGCCTGGCATGCACCCACATTTAAAAAAAAGAACAAAACAACAAAATTACTACTATATACAACAGTCAACTTCACTATTTTTCGATCGGCCAAGATTGATATATATATATAGAGTCATGAGTTAAAGCACACTCACAAAATATAACACAGCAAACATATTGTATATAACAAACATACAATCTATACATGTATGACTAACATAAATATAATACACTGCCAGATGCAAAATATCAGTAATCATTAAGTTTTGTTTTAGTCACCCCCTTTATAAATGACCCGACCCTTGTTTTATTTTTTAAACCTTCAGGTAGATTTATCCAGTAACCAGGTGCCTGTCCAAGGAAACTTCGATTGTATTGGAAGGTAGTGTGTTGTGGCACCCTTAAACTATTTCTATTTCTTGTGAGGTAATCGTGATTACTTAGGTTAAATAAATTGGTAATTCGTACTGGTAGTTTATCTTGTGAGTATCTATATGATATTTTTAACAATTCTAAATGAACTTGATCTTTGATTCTTAAAATGCCTGATTTATTATATAATTTACTTAGGTTAGACCTTCTTCCTGCATTAAAAATTATCCTTATAGAGTTATTCTGTTGTACTGTAAGTTTCTTCATATCACTCACTTTAATCATTGGCCCCCAGACACTCAAAGCATAATTCATGTGGCTTTGTACATTGGCGTGATAAATCATTAGCTTTGATTTCATTGGAAGCACATTTTTGGCCATTTTCAGACTATAGTTTCCAGCTATCATTTTTGTCATTACATTTTTCACTTGCACATTCCATTCTAGATGTTCGTCTATGGTCACACCTAAGAATTTAATATTATTTACACGACTTATTTCTAATCCGCTCATTTTCAAAATTCCGTGCTGTCCTAATTGTTTTTGTTTTTGCCGAAACAATATGTATTTTGATTTTTCTACATTAATCGTCAAGGAATTGTCATCAAACCACTTACTCAAGCGAATTAAATCATCATTAACTTTTCTATATAAGAATTTCAAGTTGTTACCACTGACATATACAGTCGTATCATCAGCAAATACAATACAATTACAAAATTTCAGACTTTTAACAAGATCATTCGCTAGAACCAGATACAACAAAGGACCTAAGACGGAGCCTTGGGTAGGGTATGGCTGGTGCCCATCAAATTAGAAAATTTTGGAGGAGACACCTGTACCATTTTTTGGTATTGTGGTTTGATCTAAGAGACATCCCTGCAAAGTTTCAAGAAATTTGAAAAATGTTTAACTTGAGCACTATGCAGTTGAAGTTTTCTTGCTTTTTATTATAAACCGAAATCGCGGTTTCCCGTAACTTTGTCAATATACTTTATACAACAATGAAATATGTACAGTTGGACAGGGCTCAATTAGACCTTCATTTTGAATACCAACTTCAATGGTATCAGATAATTTTAAGTAGTATATCAATTCATAATTTGACTGCAGTTCCGGCGATTACTCGTCATCCATTATAATATCTTTCAAAGCAATGACAATGTTTAAATAAATTTTAATTTTTACAAAATTGGTATTTGGCAGATATTGACAAGGCTGCACAGTTATATATAAGGTAACATATTTGTGGTTGACCCATAGAGAAAATATGAGAAAACCAGCTGTGCTCTAGAAAATCTTTGGTGTACAACATAAAAGGAAATCAAATATCACTTGTTACCATTTTGCTTTTTCAACTAATCTGTTTGAGTTATTAAGCTAAATTTTAAATCAAAGTTAACTGAGGAAAGGTAAACAAAGGCAATACTTCTGTTAATATTATTGTGAATTTATTTGGTAATATCCGAAAAAAAACAAAAAACGCAAATGTCCCTCCTGTCTTTATTATCTGTGTATCATTCTGTTACTTTTCACCGTTTATCCAAATTCATTATTCAACTCAATTTTTTAAAACACACAGCTGGCTATAAATTCATGCACATGCAGCCATGAAGGTGTCTGACAGTGTGCTAAATTATTATTATAAGTTTGGATGGATGAAGGAATGGGATTGATTGATGTGTTATAATACATGCACTTGGAAGGCTAGTTGAGACGGGAGGACGCAGTTGTAAATGAGACAAAGGATTATCAAAGCTATTTCCCTGCAGAGGCCCACAAGACCCAGGTGATCTGGCCATGAGAGCTTGAGCTGAATCCAAGACCAAGTTTATGAAGCTGAATAGCCGAAATCAAATGAGCTAATTTGGAAGTGATTCCCCCGGACCTCATAATGAGGTGCATGACATACATATAATCTCAGTTCTTGTGAATCGTTTAATGCATAATATGTAATTATGTATATATGGACACTGGTCTCACCAACCTCATGCCAACTTCAGGATTAAATTTTTTTTCTTTCTTGAAAGTAATCAGTTGTATTTAGATAAATGTACCATTCTGTGTCTACATTGATATTGGCGTGATTTCAGAAACTTTGTGAGCTCATAGTGAACTTTTACAAAAGGTAACTTTTAACATCAGTGCATCAAACTTAAGAAATCCCAATATAACTAAAATTTCTACAAAATGTCTCAATATGACACTTTCTACCATGCTATTTCACTCTGATTATTAAAAAATTAAAAAAACTTTGTCTTTATCTTATCTGCAATTTATTTCCTGAACAGGCATGATTTATAACTTTGTTATACCGCTTAATGTTGTCCTAGACCATTGAAGTTGGTATTCAAATTGAAGCTCTAACTGAGGGCTGCTCAACCATATAGGTTATATGACTGTAGGATTGATATAGACAAAATTATACAATACCGCGGTTAGCGCTTTCGAAGATAAATCAACATTTTTCAACTGAATTGTGCTCAAGTCAAGTATGCTCCGATTTTCATGAAACTTTCCAGCAATGTTTAATTGACCAAGACGCAGTACCAAAAAATGGTACAGTGGGATATGACAACTTTGGGGCACCAGCCACACCCTAGCCTTGGGGTGTTCCGTAATTCATAAGATAACAACTAGAGATAGCGTTTTTATATCTAACTTTGATTTTGCGGTTTTCTAAATAGCTTTTGAACCATGCTAAGACAGTGCCTCGTATGCCATAGAAGTCCAACTTTTTCAATAGTGTAGTGTGATCAATGCTATCAAAAGCCTTAGACATGTCCAGAGGATGATCACCAAAGCATTCTATAAGAGGTATTTTGTCAACTTGGCAACTTGGCAACAGGCAGAATTGCAATCTATACTAAATGCACAAAATGGTAAAATACAATAAATTGATGGTAGCCAACCACTTCCTTCCAGTTTGAAGCCATTTGAAATATTAATAAAACAATTATTTCTAAAAAAAGGCTAAAATAGAGGGAAATCATATTTGTTATCAGGCGGCCATCTTTAATTTTGGTGGCCATCTTGAAGTTAGGTGGAAATTAGTTATTCTATCTCTTATAGAATGCTTTGGTGATCATCCTCTGAAAAAATCATGACAATCGGACAATTTTTAAGGTCAGGGCTGAATTTTAAATATTCTTAGGAGCAAAATATAAAAAAAATTAAATTTTTCAACGTTTGTCCCATTTTTAAAAATTTGAGTATGTTTCAGGTATTTTGCCAACTTGGTAACAGGCAAAAATAGAATCTACACTAAATTTGCTACTATTTGGTACCATGAAACCTGGCTAAACAGGGGGGGTCAATGAAATCACACTTCTAGGCATCTTTTTGGATTCATGTAATGGACTATCACTGCATTTTTAGAGATGCTTGCTTGCTTGCAAGCGGCATCTCTATTGTGGGAGGATGGCTCTGAAACTTATGACAACTGCCTTAGTCATGCTGTTTCATCTCTGTCATTAAAAATTTGCATACAGTCTCAATAGAATTTTATCTTGCGTTGATAAACTTTTGGTGTCTTTCTGAGATGAAGAAATTAATAAAGAAAACAAACAGGCTGAGTTTCTGCAGGTCAAAGGTCAATCACCAAAAGTAGGTCACAGGTCAGATACCCTCCAGCAGGTCTCACATGCCAGATACCCTCTGCAGGTCTCACATGCCAGATACCCTTGTGCAGGTCTCACATGCCAGATACCCTTTTGCAGGTGACAGGCAAAGGGTAGATACTATCATGGGCAGTCTATCTGCAAGCATCTCTTAAAGTGCTTGCACGTTATTTTTCTGCCTGTACAAAACTGGTTTCAGTCAGTAGTACTTGATTTCCATGATGCCCCTCTTAACAGAATCACTAGCAACTCCAAATGTATTTGATGATATTAAATACGGCTACATATTGTATGTTTATTGAGACCAGAGAAGTGGAGCTTATCTAGCTGGCCCTAAACTCCTTTCCTGTTTCTTGTAAACATGTCTGGTGGCAAGACCAACCAATTTCCATTCATGTCTAGATACTCAAATAGCCATGATGAAGGTCTAACGAATGACTCAAGTCAATGGGCCTTTTACATCAGGTTGAGAGGCACTGTGTGCAGTTATTGAACAAGAATTTGTAACATCTGGCTCCAGTGCAGTGTCAAAAAAGCTGAGCAGAGCCAGAGGTTCTCTCAGGTACCATAGAACAGAATTATGAATTTGCTAAGCTCCTGATGCACATTCTTTCATTAATTAGAGCTTCGGCATGGCTACTATTTGAGCATCTCAGTATTAGCTGGCCTTGCCACACCAATGTGGAATACAGGAACATATTATGCAGCCATGTCCAACATCATCAAACAATTGCTGGTCCGAGGCTTCAGTCAGAGGGAGCATCATTCTAGAACTTCGCAAATGTGGTAATTGTGATTACATTGTCTTGTTGTCCTGCTAACAGAATGAAGACAAAATATTTGGAAACCGAGACCAAATTTGCACCTACTAAAGACCCTTCTGTATTGAGTATATGTTAATTAACATTTGAGCTGCACCAATGTGTTCAAAGTAATTTCCTGAAGAGGGGGCTGCCAATCACTGGGGATACTGGCTTGGTCACCTGGACTAATGATGGGGAGCAGTCTCTATAATGCTTTGCTTAATTGCTTCCTGTCCAAACTAGCAACCAAATGCATGAAAACAGAACATAAGCCCAATCAGCCATCATCAATATTACAAAGACTTTGCAAAAAAGGCCACGTTACAAAATTGCTAAATTGAATATGTTGGTCATCTTGCAAAGACTATACCACTTATCGCTTATTATGTGCATTTACATATCTGTGCAATATTGTTAAGGAAAAGCTGACCCACTGCAGATGTTGAACTCTATGTCTTCCAATTGCAATTGATACAATTTAATGGATAATGAAATGCTCATGTTTAGCAATTCCTAAAACACAGCTATTGGTGCTTTGCAATAATTAACCACAGGAAATCCCGCCGAAACAGCCAATTTAGGTAGTTCGAGGGCTGAATTTACCAAATATTGCTTGTTATGAAATAAGTATAACCTCTTTGTGATTCAGTTTCATCATGGGTGAGATCAGCATCCTCAAAAACCCCCATTTGACCAGTTTCAGTGGCATTAACTGATTTCAAGCAGGAAAATAGCCTTTTTTATGCGCGAAAATAGTCATTTTCGGGTAACCCGAGGGCCAAATTTACCAGTTATAGCATGTTATGAAGTCATCTTGACCTCTGGGTAATTTATTATCATCATAGATGGACTCAGCACTCTCAAAATCCCCTATACTGACTATTTTAGTGGCACTGGGATGATTTCAGACAGGAAAATAGCCACTTTTTGTGCTCGAAAATAGTCATTTTCGGGTCCCTTGACGGGCCCCCCAAAGATGGCGGTAGGGGGGGGTCTAACCTTTAATGGATTTCGTTGAAATTTGGTGTGTGGGCTTTGTACACATGGGAGCACAATTGAGCCCAAAAAGAGCTTGATCCGAGAAAATTTTCGAAAAATGGGACACCCTAGCGGATATTAAGGGAGGGTGACCAGTATTTGCCCAAATTCCACGATGAAGATTTTATAACATTTTAATTTTATTTGATTACCTGCCCAATTTTCTCTACTTCTGGCCTCCCGCCGGCCACCCTCTCAGGTTTGTCTAGGAAAATTCTAAACTATAAGGACACCATATACGCATATTGCATTTTGACACATGAAAAAAAAATTTCCATCTGCAATACAGAATTATGACTATGTTCAGATTGCCTTTATGTCTTGTGTTTATGTATTTTGATAGCTAATATTTTATTATAGGAGCGGTTACAGCAATGATGCAATGGATGACTGAAACTGCTGTCCAACATAGGTCCAATTTCCCGGTCAGAGCTATTGTGAGACCTGGACCAAAAGATTGGAAGTCTGTAGCAGTGCTACTTTAATAAATCCCCTATATCCAGACTGAAATGAACAACATTGTAAAAATATGCAGATTGAGGAGAGTCTTTTACGTCAGAGATTTTTGCAGTGAAATATTTTCTTGTTTGAAGTTGTTTCATAATTGGGCCATTCTCAAATTTCGGGACAACGGGTATAGGAAAATTGTCCTGTAACGGAGGGGACAATGTGGTAACGGAGGGGAATTTTGATGTAAAAAACCAGTAGATTTTTTGGTCCAAATGTCGATTTCTTGCTCATGACCTGGTAACGGAGTGGACGGTAACGGAGGGGAACAATTTTTTGCTTTTCGCTCATTACTGCTTCTTATTTTGGAGATTAGACAAAATAATTGCAGAATATTAAAACCTGCCACCCTCAGCAACATATACATGAAATCGCTCTTTAAAATTATCATTGGTAAGCTTGGAAATGAAGGAAACGGAGGGGACATTTTAGTGGGACCAAAAACATTTTTTATGAACATTATGTCATAATCTATTGAATACATGTTTTACGAAGTCTGCAAGGCAGTGGTACTATGGTGCACATGCGTCTGATGATATTCAGTGAAAATAGCTCATAAAAAACAATAACGAACAGAGCTATAGCAAGTAACGGAGGGACAAAAAAATTAACAGAAATTAGTGACACGACTATTGTATCAATTTAATCAATGAAATTATGCAAAAAAAAAATTGAATATGAACTAAATATAAATTCAAGTCTATATTCCCATGAATCGTGCAAAGAAACTTTGAAAATAATGGTATATTAGGAGGAAAATGAACACTTGATTTTGTCATGTCAGGTCCAGTGACAGGGAAAAACCATTGATTTTGCACGGATTTCTGGACGTAATGCATTAAAAAAAGTCTAATGAATGACTTTTTGCTCCAAATGCAGTGGTTCTAAGTAGAAATATGAATAACAGATGCAGAGTGACGCTTCAGATATTTATCGCATTCATATTAATGTCAGGGAGCTAGAGTGACGCAAATTGTCCCGAAATTTGAGAATGACCCAATTATCACATAGTTGTTTGTTCTTACCTGGGAGTCCAAACGAAATAGCAAATAATCCGAAAAAGAGCACATGGCCATATCCTGCATTGGACACCATGGTAAGTTTGAGTTTGTTCGATATTGTTTGATTTGATTTTAATTTCTTGGTTATGAACCAACACGTGACACATAGAATTTGTGGTGAGTATCTTCCTTATTGTGGCCTATATCAGCGCTAGTGAGCAGTTTACTGGTATTAACGCTGTATAAATGCCTATTATTATTATTATTACATGATGCAAGCACGCATGAAATCCCTATATCTATACCAGGAAATCAATGTGTGGTAATTCTATAACACCTATATAAAGTTATTATCATATGAGGATAACTTGCATGACATGAATAGGAAAACAAATAAAATTTAAAAAATCTAATATTAAGCCATTCAGTGGAGCTAGACTCAGGTGACCCGGCAAGAACTGGATTCGAACCCTGGAACCTGTGATTGGCAGCCTATCAGGAGACCAACCTTCCTCCCCTCCCCCAACAATCATCATGTAACCTTGTTAACAGATAACTTTTTGAGCTGATGAGGAAGTAATTCTAAAAATAAGCTATGCTGATCACGCTTTATTAGATTTACAAGCAGTGATCTCATATCTCGTGTGTTAACATAATTCCTATAATTAGCGTTACATGTGTCACATTTCAGATATCGATGGTGAAAGTGCAAAACCTTGTTTGTCAAACTTTGGCTATTTTTATATTTCGTGTTAAATGACTATTTCAATATGCAATACGTGTTGTTAGTTGGTCAGCTTGCTGGTTAACTATTTTTGAAAGCTGTAACAAAATAATTTCACTGAACCTTGTATGTCGATTGGTTCTAAAAAATGAGGGTGCAAAATCTTGTAGCCCTAACTCAATTCAGAACTTTGGTGTCAACATTTTTTGTACAATAGTGATACTGCTCAATTTCTATGGCTCGCAGCAAATTTATGTAAAAAAAAAACAATTAACGTCCCTCCTTTTGTTTTGGTGATGAAGGACACTGAAAAATAGCAAGCATGAAAATGTGAAAAAATTGTCATTTTCCTCATTCTTGGTATTGTAGCCACTCAGTTAAAATTTGTTGTTGTCATCTATCGTGGTAAATTATAGTTATGACTGTATACACTTAGATTGGAAGTAAATTCAATGCTGCAAGTTGCTTTAAAATGTGATAAATGATCTGGTTACAAGGTTTTGCACTTTCACTGACTTGTTAGTAAGTGAAAGTGCAAAACCTTATAACTCAACATTTTCAATTATATCTGATGGTAACATCAATGCAGAGGGTCAACGACCACAGAAAAAATGCACTAAATAGGGTGTCACTTTCTATGTTTCAAGTTGGCCGTAACTCCCACATAAATAGACGGGACAGAGCCACCGGCTCACTGAGCGAAGCGAGGTGTCTCGTCCCTTATGGCAAACATGCAAGGAGTGTCCAAGATGGTTCACTGAAAAAAAATGGTTCAGCCATCCCATAATATGACCAGTGGCGTAACTGGGGAGTCTCAAGCGGGGGGGCACCTGGGGGGGCACGCAATTCTCTGGGGGGGCACTCTCTATACTAATTGTATATTTTAGCCAGAGTTGGAAAGTTCATATGGGGGGGCACCTGGGGGGGCACAGGTCCAATATGGGGGGGCCTGTGCCCCCCCGTGCCCCCCCATAGGGACGCCACTGAATATGACCCTGGCACTTTTTTCTCATCACGTGTGACCACCAAAAATGTTGGAAAAAAAAAAAAACCAAAAATGTTTGAAAAAAAAAATGCGAAAAAAAAAAAATTTCTAAAAAAAAAAAAATGATTGAAAAAAAAAAAAAATTTACCGTAAAACGTCCGGAAAAAAAATTTAACCGAAATGTGCGAAAAAAAAAAATTACTGAAAAAGTTCCAAAAAAAAAAGAATTGCCAACAATGTTCTAAAAATAAAAAATTACCAAAAACGTTCGAAAATAAAAAAAGTACCGTAAGATGTTTGAAAAAATATATATTAACAAACATGTTCGAAAAAGAAATTTTCCAAAAAAAAAAACAAATTACCGTTAAATTTTCCAAAAAAAAAATTGGGCCCTCTCAAAAATGTTTGAAAAATAAAAATATCAAAAATGTTCGAAAAAAAAAGTCTCCCCAAAAAATAATAATTTTTCGAAAAAATTAAAATTTCCCCCCCCACCCAAAAAAGTTATATTTTCCCTCAATACTTTTTTTAAACATTGTCTTCTAGTTTATTACCTTTCCACCCTATTTCTCTTTGTCCCTATTTTTTTCTCCAAACTTTTTATCAAACGAACCTGAATACAAAAATGAATTTCGAAAAATAATTAGGTAATTACCATTTGGAGTCTATCTTTAAAAATTTATTTTTTGCATTCAGGCACTCCCGTCTTCATGCTTGGGCATTTGCATATTGAGTGCCTTGCCATAACCACCTGGCCACCTGAGAACAGAGAACCCTTAGGACCTAACCTAACTGAGAATTGAGGCAAATAAGGAATAAAACATGCAGGTACATATATACGTGGACATAATGCCCAATTTATTTTGGGCAGAAGGACATCACAATCAGCAGGCATACAACACATTCACACAACATAAATAGACACACAAAAAATAACATGAAAGCATAGACACACAGAGCCTTGAGCAGGCCAGTATGTATACATAAACACAACGAACAAACAAGGACAAAACATGACAGACAATTTACATGAACATGACAAATACGAGAACATGACAGACAAATACGAGAACATGACAGACAAGTACTTAAATGAGACAAACAAGAGCATGACACACACTGACATGAGGACATACGCACACAAATCAAACTCATCCACATAGATATGCTAAATTCATCGGACCGGATGAAGGGTTGTGACTGGCTTATTAATATTTAGAGATGGGTAGGCAGCGGGTGGGTTTGAAAAATTGAATGGAATACGGTGCGAAAACGGCGGAAGTGGGTTTTGTATGGACCAGGAAGGTGTGAAATACAATTTGCGACGACGAGGGAATACAGGTGAGTTGTGAAACATGTGAAATATTTTTATGTGAAACATGCATAACATGTGAAGGAGAAGGAATGTGAAGGCAGTGTTATTCTGCCCCTCAACCTCCTTTATCTATTACGTAGATAAAGTCCATTTGAGTGCCTTGACATAACCACCTGGCCACCTGAGAACAGAGAACCCTTAGAACCTAACCTAACTGAGAACTGAGGCAAATAACGAATAAGACATGCAAGTACATATATACGTGGACATAATGCCCAATTTATTTTGGGCAGAAGGACATCACAATCAGCAGGCATACAACACATTCACACAACATAAATAGACACACAAAAAATAACATGAAAGCATAGACACACAGAGCCTTGAGCAGGCCAAGACCTGAAAGGAGGCCAAGGATCTGTGGTGAAAGACATATAATGCAAGAGTGGAATATTATATTAGATAGGCTGACAGGTGTAAATGAGGTATGAATTGGTGGAAAAAAAAGGATAATAATAATAACAATGAATGGTGAATAACACAGGGAAAATAATAAGGAATAAGAATAAATAATAGGAAAAAAAAAAAGGAAGAAAGGATAGAGGGAGTAGGGGAAGAGGGGGTGAAAAGTCACAGGGGTAAAAAGTCACAGGCCTTTTTGACCAACTTGCAGTGACCTAATTCTTAAGCTTAAATCATAATTTGGGACACTTTTATGAGAAGAAGGTCTGCAGGGAATATGGAAATTATACTCATTGTGCAAAGTGGGTTTTTACCCACCTCATGCATTTTTGGTGTCCCAAACAGGTTTTATTGATTCTGAACTTTCTCTATTAATGTCTGGTCATTGTGACATAGGAAGTTGTGCAAGTGTTTCAAGGTCCCTTTGATAATTATCTTTCATGCTGTGAACCCATTTTTGGCCATTTGGTCACCAAGTTGTCATGATCATGTGTTGAATTTAAAAAACAGCTGAGGGGTGAAATGTCACACTGTGACATTTCACCCCAGCACTGTGATATTTTACCATAGGGTACCGTGAAGTCAGTATTCTGTGCTAAGGAAAGTAAAATATTCAACACTAGAAGCTTTTAGCTTACAATCCTATCATCATCCATCATCAATAGTATTGATGAGAGGGCATCGCAGCAAAATTTAATTTCGCAAACTTTGGGCAATTTCTGATGCCGGCTTTGCTGATGGTGCAATGTCATTGCATGCCGATAGCTTTTGGAAGGCTCACTATAAATTTCATGCACAAGGATGACTATCAAGTTTAGGTCTGCATATTACCTCATATAGTGTTGTATGTTCACAACAATTGCATGTGACTTGTTACCCCATGGTTGTGACTTCTTGACCCTGACATGGGGTAAAAAGTCACATCGCATTTTGCCTTAAATAATTATGAACTGACTAAAGCCTATTTACAGCACAGCAGCTATCATGTGATACAACTGTAGTCAACTAAATACTGCATAATTGTGCCAAAGGTCATTAAGATCTAACAAACAGCTGCTCTGCTCTGGGGCTTTTTCTGAATTTTGTGACTTCTGACCCCCGCCTCCCCTACAATACAGCTAAGCCCCCTAATTTTGTTTTGAACCAGGTGCTTGGCAAATCGGCAAGCTGAAGTAGGAGGGGGACGAAGATACTGTCTGTAGGCAGAAGAGCGCCACCTGCCCAGCCTCTGGATAGAGGACTCATCGATGCCAGACCGGGCTGCCTGGGTAGCAGCGCCCGCCCTGACAGAATGGGTGGAGTAGGCAGCGAGGTTCAGGCCGATACTGGCGATGAGAGATTTTAATGTTGAATTAAGAAGGCCATAGGAAATGACCTGACCAGCAGCCTTGGCGAATAAAGGGGGCTGAGGCGGGGCAGGAGAGCTGCTAAAATACTGGGCGGCTAAACACACCGCAGATATTGGTGCTGAGGAGCACCCTACGTAGGCCTGAAAACCATGCGGCATGGTCTTGGACTTAGGTACCCGATAAATTAGGTAGGGACTAGCCGCATTGATAAGTTGAAGATTAGAACGAGTAGGAGAAAAGGCCGTAGGGGCCCTAGGACAGACCTCTGAGGCACGGAGGCAGGCAAAATATATGAGAGCGAAGAGAGAGGAATACATTAGTGAATCGGGCAGCTCGGAGATTCGAGAGAGCATTGCTGCCAAGATAGGGAAGGTGATGGGCTGAGCTTGAGATGGAGGGGGATGAGATATTGATAGGGATCTTAGGGCTAACTGGACCTGCCTGTCCTGAGTCGGAAGTTCAGGATGGCCCAAGGAGAGGGCCCAAGATCTAACACCAGAAATATATGAACGGATTGTACGGACATTCAGAGAAGACATAGACAGGTGTGCAATAAATCTTATTAAATTCATGGGGGTCACCGGAAGGGGGACCAAGAGATGATCGGTGCAAAATTTTATATACCTGCGAGTTGCAGTGTTGTAGACACGAGAAGTGTTGGGAGCCAGTCCAGTGGAGACCAGGAACTTTGCATGGGCATCGAGATCTGGAAGTCAATCGAAGATTTTTGTGAGAAAGGAGTCGTCCGGCCAAGTCATGGAGTTGTGGTTGGGGTTCCTGTCAAAAAAGGACTCAAAGCGAAGACGGCTCAAGTTGTCAGCATCAACATTCTGGTCTGTTGGAATGTAGACAGTGGTGATTGTGATATTGATCGTCTCGACGATCAGATACCAGTGCCTGACAAAGGCCATTAGATCGGGGCATGGGGTGTAGGATTTATTGATAATGTTGGTGACACATATATTATCAATATGGAAGATGACTAGACTGTCCCGGAGGGCGGGGGCCTAGGTTGTGATGGCCAGGACCGCATACATCTCGCGCCAATTTATGGAGCGAGATGTCATGTGTGCATGGGACCCAGAGAATGAGAGGGCAAACCAGTCATTGCCCATCACCCCTCCCCCCCCCCACACCCAGGTCCGAGGCGTCCGTCAGGACGTGCACGATGGAAGGGGATTGCCAGTCTGGCTTTAAGATAAGAACCCCATTGTGGGCAGCTATGCAGTCCTGCCACCATGCAAGGTCGGCGACTGCCTGAGCAGAGATCTTGACTGAATAGTGAAGGTATCAGACACTTTTTGAGAGTTGAATGAGGCGTGCGAGAAAGGCCCTGCCGTGACGTATAACTTTTGAGGCAAAGGAAAGTTTTCCGACTATACTGAGAAGCTGACGCTTTGTGCATGTCTTAAAAGTACACCAGTCAAGGAGCTCATGTAACTGGTTGAGTCTGTCCCGAGACAGCCTAAGCTCCATGACTATGGCATCAATTGTTATGCCAAGAAATTCTACGACCTGGGAGAGCTCTGTAACTTTTGAAGCCTGAACTGAGAAACCGGCGCGGTGGCAAGAGTCCAGCATTACATCAAGACTCTCTCTGCACTGGGGGGCTGAAGGGGCGATAGTGAGAAAGTCATTTACATACCGAATGGTATTGGGGCTGGCACCACGATGGACCATGATTTTCAGAAGGGCCTCCGCAAACTGGTCAAAAAAGATATGGTGCTGAGCGGAGCCCGAAGTTTAAGACTTTTGAATAAAAATATTGAATGCGGCCACGGGCGTCAAACCAGAGCAGGCCCATGAGGTGCCAGTCTGAGGGATGAATGAATATATGTTTATTGTTTAAATGCGTCTTCCAGGTCCAGCTTTGACATGTAGACAGAGGCAGGGTGTAATTTTGAGATGAGATCTGCCGCCTCTCCGACATTGGCATAAGAAAGGGAGAAGAGATCCGGGTCGATGCCGGAGTTGACTGATCCCTCAGGGGGGAACGACAGGTTGTGGATCAGCCTTATCTTGGAATTTTGAATTTTTGGGCCATGCTTAATATGAATGAGCTGTACCTAATCATCTCTAGAAGTACGTCATAGCCATAGATTTTGCAGAGAGGGAGAATATATCCCCCCATGCATCCAACTATTTATACAAAGAATTGATAACCCTTCTGTTTCTGACACTTTTGATCTGGACATTCCCAAAACAGTCAAGGACAGGCTTAATTTGTTCAAAATAATTAAAACAATCACTAAAAAAATGTTCAAGTTCCACAAACTCGCCATTAATGGCGGCCTGAGCTACGTGCTGGGGCACAAACTATAGCCCAATGTCACTTGTATAGTTCTCTCTCCGAGCCGGCTGATCACGGATTTTGAAGACTTGGATTTACGTGATGTTGCCACTCGAGTTGGTACGGTTGAGAATAAGGGGGATGGGAGCCATAGTCGACGTATGACTGCCCAATTGGCGGAGCCGAGCTGAAGGGGACCTGGGAGTAACTCGGGGAAGCTCGCTCGGTGCCATGTTGCCATACATGGAATAGACGGGAAGTTGCGGGTGCATGGCAAACGAAGTAGGGGTTTCCATCCTGGGTCGGCCGTGGACGACAAGGTTAGGGGCGAGGCGACCGGGCGCAGCCCCCAATGGGTTATTAACATGAGGTGGGGCATTGAACAGCGCAGAGCCATGCGAGCGCGCCCCCTGTAGAAGCTCTGCGATGCCGATGAAGCGAAGCCCAGGGGCGTAGCCACCGTGCCCTGGGAGGGAGGTTGGCTGTCCGCACGAACGGGATGACTGACTGCGGCATGAATAGGTCCAGGGATGGGAGGAGTAACTGCTACGTGCACCTCAGGGATTGCCTGGACCCCAGAGACAGAGCATTGTAGCGGTTGGTGATGAATTCCACGTCACAGGTGGCAGTGGACTCCAAATCGACCTCACGAGGAAGTTGAGGATGGGCACCTGTCGCCATCTAAGAGGGATCCCTCATAAATGTCAGGCCCACCTGGCCTGGTCTCGCTCCCCATACAGATGCCTGATTCCCCCAATCCAGGAGGTTGCGTGGATCGATCCCCAGCCCTCCAGTTGACCATCTCCCAGCTCATGACCGTTACCATAGGCGTATTAGGGATAGTCATCAGTGTTCTAGGATAACCGAAGCTTGAGGATAAATCGCAGAAGCCTGAGAATGGAGCAGAGATCCTCCGAGATGTTATCCTCTTGAAAAATTGAATGGAATACGGCGCGTGGGTTTTGTATGGACCAGGAAGGTGTGAAATACAATTTGCGACGACGCGGGAATACAGGTGAGTTGTGAAACCTGTGAAATATTTTTATGTGAAACATGCATAACATGTGAAGGAGAAGGAATGTGAAGGCAGTGTTATTCTGCCCCTCAACCTCCTTTATCTACTACGTAGATAAAGTCCATTTAAGCATTACCATAAAAAATGGTGTGTTCGCTCTAATGGTCCAGAATTTTTTAAACTTATTTTTACACAAGCTATATATACACTTCATGACTTGAAAAATCACTGGAACGGTCCGGTCTGGCACTGGACCAGTTTTTTGAGATTGGTCCGGTATTTTGGTGTTCCAGGGCTGGACCACGGACCAGACCGGTCCAAAGCGGTCCAGTCAGGATCACTGGTTCTTGCCAATTCTTTCACCTCCTTAAGATCTGAAATTCGCCATTGTTTTAGTTTGTTTGAGATTTCCCTCCTAAACACTAGCTGGTTTCCCTTGAGGTCTTCACAGTCCTCGTCATACTTACGTGGAATCTCAAGTTCTTTTCTATGCTGTTGAACTGTGATATCAGAGATTTACACTATTCTAGCATAGCAAGATATTTAAATTAATTTCAAGCTGTGATGTCATTTTAAACTGGGCCAGATTCCCCAGCTACCAACCAATGCGAATCCACCAAACTGAGCATCACAGTTTCAACTCAGTGTCAGAGTGAAAATTGGGTCTGGGAAAACCCATACAAGTTTGACATCACAGCCTCTCAGCCAATGGGTTGCCAGAACAAATATACATAACATAAGCCATGTGTTTACAAACAAGTTGTCAAAGCCTTCTGTTTATACCAACTTCCATGAAGGTTTAAAATTGTAAGTTAGCAAGTTTATAAATTAATCAAACAACAATCCCACAAGGATCGCTTATGGGCCCTCTCTTATTTAATATTTTTATCAATGATTTTTTGATGGACTTAGAGAAAACTTGTGAAGTATATAATTATGCAGATTATAACACTTTGTCATAATCCCTTAGGGATCTATCAGTTGCTAAAACTAAACTTGAAGAAGCATCACCACAAGCATTAACCTGGTTTAAGGCAAATTACATGAAAGCTAATCCATCCAAATTTCAGGCAATATGTTTCAGTCGTGATAACCAAGATTTTGAAATTAAGGTTGAAAATAACATCATCAAGTCTGAGGCTGTAGTCAAGCTATTAGGTATTCACATTGACCAAAAGCTAAACTTTAATCACCACATTTCTCTAATATCGAAAAAAGCAGCTAGACAAATAAATGCTTTGCAAAGAATGAGCAAGTATGTTGATTTTGAAGGAAAACTAAGAGTATACGAAGCTTTTGTGGCTTCTAATTGTGTATACTGCTCTTTAGCATTTAATACTTTCTCTCTCGGCCAGTGTCGAAAAATTGAAAAGTTGAATAAAAGAGCCTTAAAGCTAGTATGTAATGATTATGAAAGCACCTATGATGACTTATTAATAAAAACAGACAAAAATATGCTGTATGTAAAATGTAGATATAACTTAGCCGAATTTGTTTTCAAAGTACTTAATAACCTAAGCTAACCTAGCACCACCCTTGGAAAGTAACTTTTTTAGAAAACAGGTGTCTCCCTATAACATGCGTGACAGTAACAGATTAGTTCTACCAACTATTAACACTATTCAGTCAATAAGATATCAAGGTACCTCGTTGTGGAATTCTCTCCCCAGTAACTTGAAATGTTTTCAAGAATTTTGTTCATTTTATTCTGCTTTAAGAAATAGCAATTATTTAAAGAATTGTGATTGTACAACATGTATGCTATGTCTCAAAAATTCTCTGTAAAGTATAATGATCTTAATTTAAGTACGTCATTAAGTTCGTAAACTTTCTTTCAGATTTCATTAACTCATAGATCTGTATATAGTTCATCTTTAGACCCCGGAGACAGGTCAATCAAGTCATGCTTGGATGACTGACTTGATGTTCAATGACTTGACTTGACTGACTAAGTATGTATGTATGTATTAGGGCGCATCGTCTGCCCCCTAAAAATGAAAAAAATGTCATATTCATTTGCACTTTTGCCATATTGTACCTTTGCCCATAGAAACATAGTCTGCAAAATTTCAATAAGATCGGATGTGGCCTTAGGGTGGCACTTTTCTGTTAAAGTTGAGTCCAAAATTGTCAAAAAATGATGCTTTTAAAAGTTGCGGTTAGAAATATTTAACTTACGGTTAGTTGTATGATTTCAATTCAAATACCATTGTTCTTAGAAGAAGATTGTCTTTAATTTGAATGGTAGAAAGCTATATTTCTGAAAATTTCTCATACTTTAGTTTTTTGGAAAGGTGGAAGTTTTTGACTATTATGACAAAATGTTTGGAAAAATCAACTGAAAAGGTCAACTTCTGCATAACTTTCACATAATCATTAGAATAAAACATAAGGAACGCTTGGTTGAAGAAAGTAGAAAATGCAATATTTTTTCTGGACAGTTATTCATCAAATTCAAATGTGCAAATTTGCATAAATTACATGTAAATATGAGAAATACAACAGTTCATTGAAACACCGCTCTGCCTCTGTCTTTCTTCTGACTACACCATAATGCTATCAAGGTTTTATCAGATGATGTAGTAGACCATATCGTCACTTTGTAGACTTCTGTGAGTTCCCAAAGTCATATCAACATCCTTTTTTTGATTTATCACATTTTACCCGATAAAAAAGAAATATCTCGACACAATTGCGACTTCTACTCAATGGAAACCATTGATGTTGGTATTCAAATTAAAGCTCTCTTTCTAAGGAATCTAACTGTGCCATCCAGAAATCATTTCAATAAAAATTGACAATATTATTTATAACCGCGAATCGCTAATATATGACCTAATACTGAAATTTCAAGGCTGTTGTGCCACCCTTTGGCATTGGAATATTTTCCTAAAATTTTGCAGGGCTTCTTTTGTGATACACAGGAGTAATCATGCAAAAGTGCATGAAGTTTTGAAGATATAGGGGCAGACGATGCACCCTAGTATGTATATTTATTAAGACCAGAGAAGCAAGGCTTATCAAGCTGGCCTGTAAACAAAACAATTTTTACAAGCATTACAAAAGAACATCAGATAATTAGTAATGTCAATTGAGCACAGATCGTTATAGAGTTGAACAAGGAACATCAGGTTAAAGCTATTCATAATATTACACTTAGATAGAACAATTTATGTTGATTCCAATATATTTACATAGCTACATGCATATGTCTATATAATTACATATTATCTACAAGTATATGTATACTTTGAACATAGTATATATATGTATAAACACATAAAGCCACAATGCAGATATTAATCCCGATATAGATTCACTCAAAATTATCAACAATATTTACCGAACAGCAAGTCTTAGTAAGACGTAACCCCAAAGTATATACAAGTCCACAATCACTTGCAGTCAAAAGATACAGGTACATATTAATATAGTAATATAGTAGAACAGTAATGCACTTTCAACAACACCCCCCTCCCCCCCCCCTCTGGCTCCTAAAAAAGTCTCAGCCTATAATTACATATCTAAAATTATCACAAAGGAAGAAGAAACAGGAGTAATAGACCAACAATAGTTAAACTTTTAAGCAATACATACAGGGTATAGAAAGCAAATTGGATCACAATAGATATGGAATTCTCCAGCAGACTCCCCGAGGGGCATAAAAGCAAACAAATAACTGAATATAGAAGTTTAAATTCATATAGGCAACTATTATGAACATTCAATGCAATATTTGTCAAGATGAAGTTTTTTGACTGATTTTTTGAACTGGTGTTGTGACATCTCTCTCAGGTCCTGTCCCAATGAGTCTGCCAGAGAATTCCATATTTTGGCCCCCTTTCTTTGAACAATATTGCAACCAATTTCTGATTTAGATCGCTGAACATACAATTTAAATTTGTTCCTTGTATTTTGATACCTATCATGGTCAATTACAGAGAAATAATCATAAAACACATTATCGTTGTCACTGATGACCTGATTATGAACAAATGTGGCTATTTTGAATGAATAAAGATCCCTAACAGATAATATCTGATAATTATTATACAGTTGAACAGATGGAGTTCGGGGGTCAAGATTGAATAACACTTTAATTGCCTGATGTTGCAAGACCTCAATTTTTTTAATATACTTATACGCTGATGCCCCATATATCTCTAATCCATACTGCACCTTAGAGTGAAAGTAAGCATAATATAATTTAATTTTTTCACTTTTTGGCACCAGATGTTTGATAATTCTGAATGCCGACACTATTTTAATGAGATCTTTACTTAATTGATCTATGTGTTTGTGAAATTTAAGTTTGTCATCTAGTATTACACCAAGGTACTTGCAGCTATCAGTTCTTAATATCATATTACCATTGATTTCTATTCTATCAAGCATATTGGGGACTCGTTTATTGGATGTCATAAAGATACTGAAATTGGTTTTACCTTCACTTAATATTAAGTCGACTTAGTCATCTTCTGTGACTTCACTTGACTAACTATGAAGTTGGCTGGCTAAGTCAGCTTGGCTGACTAAAACAATAGATGAACATTGTTAATGTGAGTAATATAATGTTTTATCATGTTCATCGGATGGGCTTAGGTGGTGTGACCAACTTATCAAACATGTACAGATATATTCTGTCTTAAAATGCAAACAACATGGTCTAGTTCGGACCAGAGTCCTCCAATTTTGACAATAATTAGCAACTGGCTGGGGTACAATATCGGCGGCAGCTGACTAACTCATCACTGACGGCTTGGATTGTCAATGACTTGACTTTTCCAGCTTGTGTTATCTGTTTTTATGTCATCACCAACTTGAAATAAAGTTTTATCTTATCTTATCTTATCTTAACTCTGTGAGGATTATAACAGTTGTCTACTGCGAATGTTCACAAAGCTGCCATTTGGTAGGTTTAGACTGGTGATTGCTGGGATAAATCAGTGGACAATGACAAAGACATGACATGACAATAACAATAACTTTATTAATCCTTATTCAGTTTTGACAATTGTGGTACCATTGGAATCGTCTTTTCAAGACAAATCCAACGGTACCAAACTGGCTGGGGTACAATATCGGCGGCAGCTGACTAACTCATCACTGACGGCTTGGATTGTCAATGACTTGACTTTTCCAGCTTGTGTTATCTGTTTTTATGTCATCACCAACTTGAAATAAAGTTTTATCTTATCTTATCTTATCTTAACTCTGTGAGGATTATAACAGTTGTCTACTGCGAATGTTCACAAAGCTGCCATTTGGTAGGTTTAGACTGGTGATTGCTGGGATAAATCAGTGGACAATGACAATGACATGACATGACAATAACAATAACTTTATTAATCCTTATTCAGGAAACTCGTTTTGCAGACATGAAAATCGAATGGTATAACAGCAATAAAATAATGTAAAAACATGTAAAAACATATATAACAACAAAAACATATCAGGTATGACTAGTAGGGTGTCCAGAAAAAAGTGAAATTCTGAAATTCATTGGTGCTAACCTCTAAATGTGTTCTATAGCCCCTCTGTGACTCCCATGTAAAATTTCAGCTCATTTGAAGGTGTTTTAGATGTTGCTCAAGAGCCCCAAAGATAGATAGGGGTTTAACATTGAATTTTCATGCGAAAATGGCTATTTTAGCTGATAGCTCACAAATAATTGGTTCCCGTCCTCCCAAAGATATGGATAGTTAATACAAAGATGTATTAATTATTCTGCACTCTATGGTACCAATTTCATATCTGTACCTTACTTGGTTCATGTGTAATTGGCAAATATATACTATTTTATATGAAAAATTGCCGACAAGGCAAAGCACCTCTCTTAATGAAGATTAATTGCAGTCTAATGTTGAATTTTAAACATGAGACAATCACATATTGGTTCCATAGTGTGACAGAGACACAAGAACATCAACCAATGTCTTACAATCTCTTTCAGGCTATTGAAACAATCTAAGAAGTTTTTTTAAATCACAGAAAATTGCGTAAATAAGTATATCCCATACATGTAGATTTTCTCAATACCCAATCAAGTTACAAATATGAAATTGCTACCAAAGTGTGCAGAACAATTTATACATCTTTGTATCAACTATCCATGTGTTTTGGTGGATTGAAACCAATTATTTGTGAGCTATTAGCTAAAATAGCCATTTTCGCAGGAATATTCAATGTTAAACCCCTATCTATCTTAGGGCTCTTGAGCAACATCTAAAACACCTTCAAATGAGCTGAAATTTTACATGGAAGTCACAGAGGGGCTATAGAACACATTTAGAGGTTAGCCCCTATGAATTTCAGACTTTCACTTTTTTTGGGACACCCTAATGACTAGAATACAAAAATTATGACTTGTTAAATAAACAAATAGCAGACGGAACAAACGATTGTTTAAAACAATCTGTTCTACAAAAAATTTAGTTAAGTCTAATGCCTGAGGGAAGAAAACGAAAAAAAGTATTTAAAGGATGAATAGAGTCATTCATAATAAATTTAACTTTCTTTTTCATGAAACATGTGTACAATTCACTTGTGTTGTCTATTTCATTACATCCCAGTCTTCTAGCTGATTTTATAATTCTATCAAGGTTGTTGACATTCAATTTTGTTAAATTTCCATACCAACAAATAATGCAAAAAGTAATAACAGGCTGAATAATGCTTGTATAAAACAGATTGAGGATTTTTCGATCAACATTGACACTTCTTAGTTTTCTGAGAAAAAACAAACGTTGTCTAGCTTTCTTTGTAATTCTGAGAATATGTTCATCACCTTTCAAGTTGTCATCAATTACTGTACCAAGATACTTATACGAATTAACAACCTCAACTTCTTTGTTATCAATTAAGACAGGTGGACCAGTATGTTTGTCTTTTCCAAAGTTCACAATTAATTCTTCGTTTTAGTTACATTTAAATTCAGAAAATTTGAATTACATCAATTGTGAAACTGTAGCACTTCATCAAAATATTCATTACAATCATCATCTAATGATTTTTTGTTCAATAAACCCATAAGGACAGTGTCGTCAGCATATTTCAATGATTTACACTAGTTACTGTGACTTTGACAATCTTGAGTATGTAAAGTGAAAAGAAGGGCAGATAGTACTCATCCTTGAGGTGATCCTGTGTTGACAACAATGGAATCTGATGTTACATCTTTAAACCTTACACATTGTATAGGATTTGAAAGAAATTCTTTTATCCATACAATAAGATTGGAATTGATGGTCATATTTTCTAGTTTTTTCATTAAGACATGCACTTGAATGGTGTTAAAAGCCGAACTGAAATCTATAATCAAAACTCGAGCGAAATTGAAAAGACTATCTGAGTGTTGGTACAAATTATTCAATAAGGTCAAAGCTGCGTCATCTACACTTCGGTTTTCTTTGTACGCAAATTGATTTTAATCTGATGGTGTTGAGTTAATCAGGTTCTTTATATTAATAAATTATGATATTTATTATATTAGGATTAAACGTTCAAAAGTTTTCATAACGACAGAAGTCAGGGCAACAGGTCGTAGGTCGTTCATCTCGTTCGGTATCTGTTTCTTTGGTACTGGAACCACAATTGAAGTTCGCCAAATTTTAGGAATGTAGAGAATGTTCAACGATATTTGATATAGTACGTGTAGAATTGGGGCAAGTTGGAAACTACATTGTTTCAGCAGTTTGCCGCTTATGCCGTCAGGTCCTGATGATTTTCTTGAATTGATCTTTCGTAATTGTTTTTCAACTTGCGATTCTTCGATGGTAATCATGGGGTCATTTTTACAAATAAGTTCATTGGTAAGCAGTTCACGTTCATGTTTAAAGTCTTGTTGGTCAATGCAATGAGTAAGCACATGAAACATGCTAAAATCCGGTATTTCGTGTTCTTGAACATGTTGGTAAGTAGTTTTCATCAAAATAAGAGTCCAAAAGTCCATCAAAATTCACGAAAAAGGGAAAATAAACAGAGCATTTTGCGTCTGCTTGTCGCCGCTGTGCAGCGCCACCACTAGAGGCATCACAAATGTAATGCTTCATTCAATTCAATATATCAATGTTTGAACTGTGATGCATAGTTTACTGTCAACCCATTGGCTATCAAGCAGTGATGACGTGGTTGTAGGGGCTATCTCTGATAAAATTCTGTGACGCTCAGTTCAGGAGGATCAACATTGGCTAGAAGCTGGGGAATCTGACCCAGTTTGAAATGACATCACAGCTTGTAGTCAATTTAAATATATTGCAATGCCAGAATGGAGTCATCTCTGACATTACAGTTCAACAGCATGGAAAAGAACTTGAGATTCCACGTAGATATGATGAGGACTGTAAATTACTGCAGTAGAAGAAACTCATCGAAGGCCTGTTGGGCTGATGTTTCCGTTGGTAGTCTTAATAAATGTCCCAGCCAGTTCTTTTCGAGATGACAACAATTTATTTTCTTTGATTCAGACAGACAAAGTGTATTTTCAGGAGTTGTCTCAGTAATAGTCCATGGAATATGCTTTAATCTCGAAGTCAGTGTCCAGAATTCACTATTATTACATGGAGAATGCTTCCATCTAACGCTCTTCAGCAGTCCTATTTACACTTAAATCGGTTATGATAAATTGTGTCGATTATGACTAATTAAACTAATCATACTAAAAGTTTGATTGTGACGCTCGAGCCGCTTTTACAAATCACAAATTTCACATTTCATTGAAAAATAGTAGTTCTTATCTGCCCACATAACTAATTGATTGGCTGTAATGCAGCTATGATACACCGGTTGGTTGATCAGCAGATTTGCCAAAATGTCAACTGGAAAGTGTTGCCTCTGGTGGAAAAATTCCTGTTGAAATTAATTTATGGCAAGACTGTATTGTACTGTTTGGATTTTTGGAAAAAAAGTATCGTTCCCACTTGACATTGAAAAAAAACAGTTTGTTGAGCACTTTAATAAATGTTGGTACCATATCTGTACGTTATTTGCAAAATAGCCCTGCCTCTCCAATCTCCGATTTTGAGTCACATACGCTTGTAAAGTTTTATTATTGTATTATGGCACATGCAGAAGAAGCAATGGTGCAAAAAAATCAGGTCCCCTGGTGGAAAACTACATTATACAGTCATTGATTTAAGCCATGAGCTTTTCAAAATGCTATTATTTTCCAAGACAGGAACTGGAGGTCTCTGGACGATATTCCATACTGCTAATGTTCAATGACCTTAAACCAGTCTTGCCTTATGCCCCCAATTTCTGTCATGCTCACAAATGGCAATTTAATATTTCATAATTGTTTATGATCAATATTAGTCTGAAGATTTTTTTTTTCGCTGTCCTGATTGTCAAGACTTAGTGCCTCGATAGCTGAGTGGTCTGCAAGCCGGCCTGGTAATTTTGAGGTCTGGGGTTCATATCCAATGCCAGACAATTTTTTTTACTTACCAGCAAACTTGCAGGTGTCTGATTTACTGCCTTCATCTGTAAAAACTTGAAAATTTTGATTTAGGTAATTGTTTATGACCATGTGTACTTAATGAATCAATGCTCACTTGGCCTGTTCAGAAACTGAACTGATAAGTCCCCATGCAAGTATGCCACCTATTGATAATCGTCTTACAAAATGGGTCAGCAAATGAGACTCATAATTTTTTCCAAAAACCCTTTATAGTAAATTTCACAGACTCTGTAACATCCCAGGTAGTATCCAGAGTGGTAGGTAAGGTCATGATCTGCCATGTGTATTATAGCTTTTTGCCTGTCGGGCCTTCCTGTTCTGGATTAAGAGGTTAAAATCATTACGCTCAAATTCCAGTTGGCTATGTGTGGCAGTCTGTTTTGTTATTGTATAATGGGAGTCAGGTGAAAATTAGAACTGCACACTGCTGCCACCTCGCATAAAGTTAGTATTGTTGCTCCTAAGAAATAGTTCCAATTTCATTGCACATTCATAAAGATTCTATTCAATACTGAGGTAAACCTGAGTCAGACAAGGCAATCACATTCTCTGGGGAAGTAGACAAGGCCATCAGCACACTCAGAAACAGCCCTGGTTTCTTCCAGACGAAAGTTGTGTGGGTTCCTCACACTCAGTTTCTTTGGACCGCTCACTGGAGCTCACGAAATTGCACACTAGCCACCAGGTGGCAGCACAAGTCAGCATATACACAATCTAGTTCCTGTCTGTGATTCTACACCGTGGAGCCCAGATTGCATATACTGGGTGTCTATAGAGAAAGAGGACAGTCACTTGTCTTCTTTTTTGCACTCATATAAGTTCAGAATTTGGTAATAAGTCTGACATAACCTTGCTGAGCAAGATGGAGTGCCACCCCCTGTCTCCTGAGCTAGACTTAGTGAACTACTTGGTATAGGCAACTTTGAAGGCAGAATCCAGCAATTTATCCCAACCCTCGCAGTAAAGGTAAAGGCCTCCATCATGTCTGCATGGGGCAAAATGTTGGTAGAGTGCATCAAACATGCTTTCGCATCATTTTGGTCTCATCTGCAGAAAGTTACCACAGCAAGGGGTGCGAATAATGGGTCATTTGACTGTTCAGATAATGCTGTTCATATGCAAATCATGTTTTGTTGAATAATGATACTTGGCACAAAATAAACTGTCAAAAAATCAAATTGTGTTGACTGTCCTTTTTTACTGTACACACCCTGTAGAAGTCTTGAGTAACTCCATTCACAATTTATAATTTCACACAACTTGGATTACCCAACGGATGATTCAAAATATACATTTTAAAATTTCTGAAACTGATATGATTGATTTCCAATGATGAATTAAAATTTATTCAAATTTACCAGTAATTTAGGATGGACAGTTAGTGTTAATTATCAACTAGTTTTGTCTTTTTTTCATTTTAAAACAAGGGACAAGGGACATATATACACCTAGTGACCATTCCAGAATTTACCAATATATGAATACATTTTTAGTAGGGATTTTGTGGATAGAAAGAGTTGTTTTTCATGTGAGAGACTCAACACACAGCTTTAAGTCTGAATGAATTTGTTGCAGGTTGCTGTTTCTGTTAAAAATTTCCTTCCCTTGTTCCTCCAACATTAATCCAGGGCCTCATCATTATTTAACTGGATGTTAATGTCGTAACGAGGAGTGCATTTGTACAAAAATGTCTCATTTAAAATAATGCAGAGAAATACATGTATACGTGGTGATTTTTCACTGTGTTTGCAATTTTCACCAATTGGCTACTGTTTAAATTGCTCTGTTGATGACTTGTTGTTGCTTCAGAAAAATTTGATAATGTAAAAAATGTTCAATATAATTCTCCTGTAATGTCTATGAGATGAGTGCCAATTTAATAGGTATACCCTGTGAAATAAAAGTTTTGATATTGTGTTTTCCAAGACATCTTGTTTGCTGATCCAATTTTATAAAATTGTTTATTTTGTTTGATTAAAAGTTCAATTTTTTTGTGTTCAGAACGTATATTGGGTTGGCAGATCTGAGAAGTTAAAAGTTATTTGTATTTGGCTTACAACCTGATTCTGATACTCTCTTTCATCCAAACCATTGGGGGGTCCAGGGGGGCCTGGGGGAATAAAATTTTAAAGAAAACACGGAGCAACGCGGACCGGCAAATGCAAAAAGATTCCTGCCCCCCTCCCAGACTACCATGTCTGAATAGGCCATTGCAACAGATATTAAAATCTCTGTGTGGACTGTGGAATATAACTAAACATTGGGCCTACTAGGCAAATGCTGAACAATAGATTTCCAAAATGGTGTGAGACTGTTCAACTTTTGCTTCGCCTATTTGCTAGTATATAACAGGAAAAAACAAACTAATGTTAATTTACGTGTTGTTTGAAGATTATTTTATTCTCCAACTTCAGAAATATTGATACAAACACATTGCCATTTGGCTATAAATGCATTAGAACATGCTAATTAAGCAATATATTACATATACATGCAAAACTAGATATCAGTATGGATAAAAAATGTGGATCAACCAGCTACGAAATGAACACGAAACATTAATTACAGCCAAACACTTTGATACAGAATTAGAGTGGACTGTGGCACTGTGAAAATGGCACTTCGTGACTCATGATAGCCGATGAAGTGTCATCTTCTCTACTTTCAACTAGGGAAACATGGAGGCTGTTTGATCAGTCATGATCAAGAGAAGGCCATTTGACTTCTCATAACGGATTTCAGAGAGAAAATCAGATGCATAATCCTTTCGTTTGGTGTTCACTTACATGCAGGATAAGTCTCGTTCAATCAAATTAACATTGAAAGTATTGGGTGTGATCATGACTAATCATCAGCATGATGACACACGAAGTGCCATTTTCACAGCGCCACAGTCCACTCTTATTTTATATCAAAGTGTTTGGCTGTAAGGGGCCATAAATTTTTTTCACAAATCACATCCAGCTGCAACGTTGCTCACGATGTAAAGTAAAATATTTGGTAAGGTGACCTCTATTTTACATTGATTCCCACGTCAACAAACATCAGATGCACAAGTGTTTTGTTGTTGTTGTTGTTGTGTTTTTGCTATTTTTTCAAGATGAAGCACAGTTAAAGGGGTGAAATATATACAAATGAGACTTATGAGAGATGAATAAAAGTTCATAAAAGCTTAAACTAGAACGGGCGCTCGGAGAGCACATAGCATCGCTGTCCATTAAAAAGTGAACTTTGACTATACTGCAAGTTGGGGGGTGGGGTTATGGCTTTTCCCACTTGACAATCTGGTTTTTTTTTGGTTTGTGAAGCGTCGATGAACAATTTTTTTGCATGTGTACATTAGGGTGGAGTGAAAAAAGTCAAAATGTGAAATTCAAAAAAGAGCCCCCAAAAACTTGTCAAATATAGTTAAATTACTATTTATGATCATTTTGGGTAATTTCACTCATTTCTGTAATGCCTACCCTGGGTGTTTTGAAATCACCTTTTTTGATGTTTTGCAAGGCGTCAAAAAAGCTATTTTTGGCTATAAAATGGGTTATAAATGAGATCGAGACACGATTTAAACAGCTGAAAGTAAGTTTATGACCATACCAAACTTATAAGAAAACACAAAAATGCAAAAACCCTTAGTTACATGATGTAATATTGAAATAACAGGATTTTTGCTATTTTTTTCACTGCTTTTGTTCCCGAAATGATGTTTTTGTTATAAAATTGGTTCTAAATAAGCTACAGACATGATTTAAAGAGCTGTATATATGTGTTAGACCATGCCTAGCACAATGGACAATATTGTGTGTGAGAAAAATATGCTTTAGATGATGTAATATTGAGATATTATAATTTTTCCTACTTTTTTGCAGTCTTCAAATTCTTTGAATTTTGTTTTTGTCATAAAATGAGTTCTAAATTAGCTAAAGACATGATTTAAAGAGCTGTACATTTGTGTAAGACCATGCCAAGCACAATGGACAATATAGTTTATGAGACAATTAAGCTGTACATGCTGTAATACTGAAATATTATGATTTTATGAGTGTTTTGTGAGACAAATACTTTTCGGCTCATTAAATTATAGTACCTGTCATAAATTGGGTTCAAAATGAGCTAGGGACATGATTTAAAGAGCAGGGGATGTTTTAAGACCATCTTAAACATCATAATTAACATTATATGTAAGAATATTTATCATATCTAATCAAACATGGGGATAACATGATTTATATGTTTTATTTTGAGCTTCGTAGATGCTTTTCAAAGTTATCTGGTGGATTGATGATTAGGCATTAATTAAGTAGTATTATTTATTCAACCTGGTTTATTTGTATTTATCTTCCAAATGTACAATGAATACCAGGTTGGCATGTAAACATTACAAAGAGGTTTGGACTTGCATTTGAGCTGAAGAACACATGATTAAAATGTTTTCAACTTTAGGCAGGACTGTCGCAGGACTGTTCCAGTCTGTTCTAGTACAGAATCACTGAAATTCCATGATGGATAACTCATGCTACCTTTGCTGAGCATCTGTATTGGCTTTATGGTGCCCTTGGAAGACAAAGACCTAAGAAGAAGGCTGAAAAAATAATGCTGTATAATAACTGATTGTCCCTGTTCGGAGTTAGTTATTAAACAATAGCAGGGCCACAAATACAAAAAGAAATCATGTTATCCCAATGTTGGTGTTGCAGAGGCGTAAAACACAAACACACACACATATCCCTATGTTACATTAGATATGACATATATGACACATACAATATTATTTATCATGTGCAGCATTGTCCTGAGAATATCTTCTGTTCTTTAAATCATGTACCCAGCTCATTTGGAACCCAATTTACGACAAGTATTATTATTTCATGAACGCATGTACTTGTCTCACAAAATGTTCATTCTGTCTGATTTTATCAATTTAACAGATGAGGTGAAATTTCTTTTCATATTTAAAGTTATTTATCATGTCAAGCCTAGTATAAAACATGTGTACATCTCTTTAAATCATTCGCTAGCTCATTTTAACCCATTTTATGACAAAAACGAAATTCAAACAATTAAAAGAATACAAAGAAGTAAGAAATATCGAAATATCGCAATATTACATCATCTAAAGCATATTTGAATCACACACAATATTGTCCATTGCGCTTGGCATGGTCTTACACATATTTACAGCTCTTTAAAACATGTCTATGGCTAATTTAGAACTCATTTTATGACCAAAATAAAAATTCAAAGAATTTGAAGACGGCAAAAATGTAAGAAAAATCATTATATCTCAATATTAGTTATATTAAATCATCTAAAGCATATTTTTCTTACACACAACATTGCCCATTGTGCTAGCATGGTCTTACACATATGTATAGCTCTTTAAATCATGTCTGTAGCTCATTTAGAACCAATTTTATGACAAAAACACCATTTCGGGAAAAAAAAACAGTGCAAAAATCCTGTTATTTCAATATTACATCATGTAAAGTAAGTGTTTAGGCAATTTTGTGTTTTCTAATAAGTTTGGTATGGTTATAAACTTACTTTCAGCTGTTTAAATCATGTCTCTATCTCATTTATAACCCATTTTATGGCCAAAAACAGCATTTTTGACGCCTCGCAAAACATCGAAAAAGGTGATTTCAAAACGCCCAGGGTAGGCATTACAGAAATGAGTGAAATTACCCAAAATGGTCATAAATAGTAATTTAACTATATTTGACAAGTTTTTGGGGGGCTCTTTTTTGAATTTCACATTTTGACTTTTTGCACCCTAGTGTACATGCTACAAGCTTTTTTTTCTTTAAGTTTAACTTTGCAGTACCCTAGCTACAGGTGGAAACTTCTTGTTTTTCATGTGCTGAAATTTTTTTTTCAGTTTCTAGTTGGAAATAAACTTTTTTTTTCACCAAAAAGCCATAGGCCCCCCCAATATTATCTGGTTGGTCGCAAAAAGTTGATTAACACTTCTGCTTATATATGAAGGCTTGAATATTATTGCAGCATCATTCGTTGGAATATCTACAATTGCATGTGAATTTTGGAAATTCTGGTCGGAGATTCATCAAATAAACATTGAAATGAAATAATTTAGTGCTTTTGCACCTTCTACAAACGTTTTATGGCAGTTTTTGCAGAGGAAATGCAGAAATATCTACCCTCTTGGCTGCTAGTGCTGCATCAAAAAATGATAGTGCATGCTGCACTGAAGAGGGCTTTTTCAAATGTCTTTCATTGTGGGCCCAAAAAAGCTCCAATAGTCACCAAAATTTAATCAGGTCTTGTGTAGTACAAACGAACACATCATGCCAAAGGAAGTTTAATTTTTGGCAGGAAGCAAATCACATACACACTAACGCACATGCTGAAGTGCCAGGGACCACAATAGCTTCTCAGCTAGGTTAATAAAAACAAAGCCGTGAAACACCTCAAAACATATTTGGTCCAAAGAAATTATCTGAGAAGTCGTACTAAGCAATATCTCTTTCCAAAAATCTTGGCAAATCGTAGAAATTTTGGCAAGAACTAGGCTAAAATCTGTAGATATGGTCAAACTGAATATCAGTATGGATTGGATCAAATATAATGTTGCCTGTAACCAGCTTCAAAATAAAAGTTCATTTTTTAGTATGGGGGGGGCATCAATTTTTTACAAACTACATAACTACATCCAGCGACATTGCTCATGAAGTAAAGTAAAAATGCATTCTTGAAAATCAATGGTTTCTTCTCAAGGTATGCTTTAAGAAGTTTGAGAAAAAGCCGCCCCCCCCTCCAAAAAAATAACTTTGCTATTCACAGTATGTCTATGGAGACAAGTCCATCTCCTCATAAATCACTTGGCTCTCTCTAATCTGTGGTATTATGACATTGTTTTCCACGGGTCTTTCGGGCAGAGGCCTCTCAACAGAAGTGCTGGAGCCCCCGGAATTGTCGTGGAGGCTGTTCTCTCTGATTGCACCATTTCCATCCTTCTTTCCTACCATGCTGGAAAAAATAAGATAATTGCAAAAGACTATTTCTTCAATAAAAATAGAATATTTAATCAGCCAAATGTGGGTAATACCAATTAGTAATACTAATAATAGGGAGTTTTTGCAGCACGCATACGTGTAGGCTACCATGAGCGTTTGGGTTACCATCATGTCATACTTAACGTGTAGCAAAACCTCTTTAATATATTCAAATTAATTCAGAACACATGCAAGCCATTTCACTAATAAAACGATTCCATTTCAGGCATTACAATGGATATTGAAGTTTTTTCTCTCTTTTTTTTCTTCAGTAAAACCCATGATCTCTAATTGGTCCATAAACACAGAAAGTGTGCTTATTCTCTTTTGGGCGTTTATAAAAGCTCGATATCAATCATTGTATTTGTGGAGAAATATGTGTAATACAGCTAGAGTATCTAAAGTGATATAGAAAAAGTAGCTGATACAGTGGTCCATATTGAACTAAAGAGAGATATATTGATAAGTGCATCCCTCTAATCCCAGTTCTTGGCATCATGAAGGTTGATAAAATGAGACGGGAATGAGAGCAGCTAGGCGTCCACAACGAGTCAACATGATACACACTACAGGCAATTTAATTAGTACACGATTCTGAGATTAAATACACACTAAAAAACACAGCCAGGCGTGACAGCCTTTTTGCTTTTAAAATATGGTCGGTTTAGGGAGAGAGAACGTCACACAGCTAAAATATATCGGACGCAGCAAGTACAGTTGAGGTCAAAAATTTGCATACAGGTTAACCGGAAATAGTAAAAGATGTACTACGCAAGTACAAAGTGGTAAGCATACCTGTCATTTCTGTCCCTTATTTCTTACTTATTGAACTAATGAATTTGGCTTTAATTGGTCAGTTTCACCAAATCCCTTTAAAAAGATGCAGCACTAATCTGCATGCTGTTAAAGGGTACACATATGTGTCATCAATCAATAAACTGCTGTAACATACTTACTATGAGTTTCTTATCGATAAATCTATCAACATGCATTTTTGTGCGAAATGTAAATTTAATGATTCTCACCAGATGGCGATAACTACAACACTCAACACCAAAAGCACACCAAGCAATACATAAAAAGTTTTCGGATAGCCTCCATCGGTTTCTGTAAAAATAATTCCATCATAAACAGTAATAATGCACTAAAAAGTAGGGGGAACCGGGACACATTGGGATGCTTTTAACGTCTGCTAAACTTGCTCAAAGCCGAAAGCACTGAGCAACTCAGAAGTTTGCATGAATATCACCAATACTGATTAGTTTAAATCCAAGGCAAAATAGATGAGACTACACCTAACCTTTTGTGTCGTGATCATGACTGTCCCAATGTGCCCCGATGGGCCACATTTGGACATCAACTAAAATATAATTTTAACACTCCATGTGCAATAGATATTACAAATTTGTAAGTAGTGCGTAAGACTATCTATTGTGCATTAACACTTTGTAATGCCGGTAGTTAATAATTTTAAACAGTTTTAAACTTTAACATAAACTGTCCTAGGAGAAGCCATCTATGTAAGTAATACAGTGTTTTACAATAAACTTGTTCACAGAGCATAGTAATCCACTATGACTCTATTCACTGTGGCCTGAATACTTATTGTGTGCTGTCCCATGTCATTCAGTTGACTTTGACACTTACATTCTGCCATATAAAATGTGCCACGTGTTCACTGTCCCAATGAGCCCCGATATAACTTTTACACAAAAATGCCAATTTCTCAGGCCCCGGTAAGTGTGATTACCAGGATTGCAATTCAAAACTGTTCATTACGATGTATTAAATTCGCACAAGCATTGAGAAAGCCTCATTGTTAATTTTTTTCTTCACAGATTTGGTTTTAATTGAACCCTCTGAATTTACTTTAGTAGCAGGAAAACACACATACATCGTATGATACATGTGGCTTTAATTTTTCAATAAAACTTTAGAAACATCAGGATGTGAAATTACAAGATATGATGGCACTACCATATCATATACCTTGCCAGGAACCAAGAAAAGCCCACCATCCCATAGTGCCCTGCATCCCAATATGCACCAGTTCCCCCTAACAGTGTGAGGATTTTTTTATATCCATATTTTTCCTCGGATATTTTCTTGTACCTCTGAGACATGTTGGAAACATCTTGGGAAAATTTCATAAAAACAGCACGATACAAAAGGTATGAAATTCAATCGTTTTCAAAATTCGTGAAATTCAAATTTTTGTGTAAAATCTAAAAAATAAAGTTGCTGAAGTGATTTTTCTTTCGGCAGGCTTTTGGCAGACTTTCAAATGACATCTTTTTGGTTGTAAATCGTTTTCTGGCCAAACAAATTTATTTGCAAAAATATTAGCTAAAATTAAATATTGCATTTCTTTTGCTGGTGCGTGTATTTTGAAAAATGTTATGTGCATTACATTCAAGTCTCCCTCCCACATCCATAGGCGTATCGGAGGGGGGGGCAGGGGGGCGATCGCCCCCCCAAAAGTTTGGGAAACAGTAAGATTCGGGCAAAAAGGCTAAAAAATTCGGCAGATAATTAAATAAAAACTACCGAAAATTAATGATTTCCAGGCAATTTAATTTGAAAAGTTTCTAAATTTAGGTCGTGAAATACGGGCAAATGTCGCTCGCCCCCCCCATAAAATCACGCACGCCGTACGCCTATGCCCACATCCCTCGGATTTACCAAAGTACAAAGATCAAAATCTACATGTTAAAAATTAAGGCGAATCTGGTAAATTAGTGAATAAATAACCATTTAAAATAAAAACATAACATCCAAAACTTTCCCTAGACTCCTTCCTGGACATAATTGTGTTACATGGTAATATTGCATAATATTTTTGCTGAACTGAAAGCATTCAAAATTTGATTGCAGGAAGTGTTATCATACAGTCGTATTTGTGGGAGGATATTCACTATGTCAGAGTGGAATGATTTCCGGACCCCTCCCCAAGTTTCATGCTTCTATGTATAAATGCACAATTACTGTCCTATTCATGACAAATCTGCCCCGCTATACTTGCCTGGAATGCATAGAACTTGGTGGGTAGCCTTTCCTTCACAATTAACAACTTTCAAGCTTCCATCAGTTCCATCTGCCTTGAGAATGAGACACTGGTCATTTGGTGAATCTTCTTCCCAAGTGAGTTCTTTCACAGGTACTTTCGTGCCATCTGCATGTGAAATTTAAATAGAATTACTCATGATATATAGAGGATGGTCCATCATTGGTCAATGGGCCTTCCTGTCCAGTTTTTTTTCAGATCTTTGCATGAATTAATTCAACATCAGTTCACAAAGCTGCAAGATTTTGCGATGGGCAACTGTCCCCGCTGTCCAAGTTTCCATACCAATGGAAGTGTCCTGAATTGACACACATTCATAGCTTTTAAAAAAAAGTTTGCCTTGGTATTAAGTTCTGAAAAAACTCCCACTCCCCACTTGAGTCATAAATTCTGAACGGTCAGATATAATGGACTTCATGGCAGAAAAGCCTTTTTGAGAAGGCGATCGGAAAGATCACCTTTAAAACTGTATACAAAGTGTTCAACAGAAATAAGTGCCCCGTAAGGAAAACTTTAATATCTGAAAGACCTCTTCTCCAATTTTTATGAAAGTTAATCAGGCTGTAGACATGCATATGTGCACTCTGCATGTGTATTAGTAGCTTAATTTTTGTCTGAGCCAGCACTCTATGAAAGCACGTACCCTGGTCCTTCCCAGCCGCTGCTCACATGTCAAAGCTTTAAAGCCATGTGTCATCTTGAGAGCTCTCCTTTGGACGCTTTCAAGTTTGTTGATGTCTTTCTGTAGATACGCAGTATTCTAGGACTGGTGTGGTCTTACCAGGGTTCTATACAGCCTCACTATATTGTGTTTCGTCTTGTTGGTGATAGTTCTCCTGATGGTTCCTAGGATCTTGTTCACTGTGTTTACTGATTTTGCCACTTGACGGCTGACATTCAAAAGTGGAGTGTGCATGAATACTCCTAGACTTCTTTGAGATGTTCAAGTTTATTTACAGTAGACGAATGACAAGTACTTAAATTCAGCTGCTAGTGGCCATCAGTGACCTCACTAAAGCCCCTATCAAATACATTGATATGAGGTGCTAATTTGTCATAAGGCAACGTGTGACCTCATTGATGAGTGGTATGACTTGGTCAATGACTCTGATAAATAACATAGACGTATAGGCTATGACTCACTAGCTGCTATACACGTCATAGAGTTAATATGGCATGGATAGGGCTATGACACTGCAAGAAACATTTCCGTCCAATTCTGTTAGCACTCGTTTTCATCTACTGTAAAGGGGGACTTATTTTTATTGAACTGTTAAATTTACACAAACGCTCTCAAACAGCACTCAATTGCTTTCTAATATTATCAAAGGAAGCCAAAGAGTAAAATTGGTGCCAAATAAGTCTTGACTTGTCCACTAAATAGGATTCAGAAACAAATTTTCTCCAGTCTGTTGATGAAGTGTCTCCAGCTGTTGGCTCCCCACATGGTAAAATTGTTCTTATCCCTTAGAAAAGCAACAGATTTTTTAAATAAATATTTTCATATGGTGTTTGATTCTGACTGCCCCTTTCAAAGAATTTATCAAAATTGTAAAAACTAAGCAATTTTTTTGGTTTCTTTTACTTTTGGGTTGGTGCTGTTAGCCCTGCTCATTTTTGACATCACCTTTCAGGTCTATAGTTGCAATCATATTCACATCAAAAAGCACCAGCTACTATAGCCTATACAAGTTTATTAGTTTACTGGTATATCGTTTCAACCTACCTGGCCAGAAGAATCCGAATTTGAGTAAACCAATCCAATAAAACCGTTTAATGGGAATGTTATATCCACTGATATGATTTACGAATTCTTTAAATTTTTCAAAATGATCAGATGTAGTTGATGATGGGGTAGCCAGAATACTTTTATTACGAGAAAACCAAGCTGTTTTTATTCCTTGATTATAGAATGCCACAACTCGACCTGAAATAATAAACCAAACAATATTATCACATTATGTTATACTGTAGATATCATTATAATGTATAGACTGGTTATTCAAGAGCAAACAAGTGCAAGTATACCATTGGATACCTCTGTCAACCAATCAGAACTAGCCTGTATTCTGACTGTGACTTTTTTGTGGTTAATTAATCTGTGCAAATATAGCTATATTTAAATTGGGATACATTAAGGTAAAGTTCCTTTCGCAGAAAACTGATGATTTTTTTAAACGAACCACTTCTTACGGGGAGGATCTTAAAATATGAGGGCCAAGTTGATGCACTCCTATGCCGCTGTAAGATACTTATATATTATTACATGGATTGGTTTGTATTGACCCTGACAGGGAGAATACGCAGGTAACTGCAAAACAATCTATGTTATAAAGTTTTTATACCATGACCTTCCATGAATGTTTATCATCTGCCAGGCTGTTTCAACCAAAAATAACACAGCCATCGTGGTTAAAGAAAACTGAGTAACAAATAACCATCCAAATCCACAGAGTTAATGATTAGCTCCTTGTCGGTTTTTTCCCCAATGAAATCGGAGCATTTTTTAGCGATCTGATCCCGAAACACTTGCCTTTTTTTTTTGCTTTTTCTCTTGCTCTGCTGATGTTGACACTGCAAGGTGGATTCAGTGGTGTAGCCAGACATCTGCCACAGGTGGGGCAGTGGGTGGGGCAGGACTTCTTGAGGGGGGCAAGACCTTTATCGACATTTATCGACATTTTTCGGATAAAATTCACATGACTCCCACAATGGTCATTATCAGCATCATTAAACAAGTTAAATTGACCATGAAGTGCAAGAAATTTAATTATATGTTGTATTTACATATCATTTTTTAAGGCATCAGTTATTTTGCTGCTAAATGTTAAGTTATTATTATATCTTGCATAAATTAGCTTGACTGAATGCCACTAAATATTGAATCTAGATGATTGGATCCATAGATGAGGAAAACACCATAGAAAAACATCAGAAAAGTGACATTTTTATCAAAACAAGAATTCTGGTATCAAAGAAAATACTCTTTCAGTCTTGAACAAGAAACAGAAAAGTTATAATGCTGATCACATAGCAATCATCATCTTAGCAATGTCATCACACTAGAACAGAAAAATTGCATGATTTTTCATCAGACTAGGCCTATAAACTATTCATAAATATATTATAGGAATGTAATGAGTGTCATATAGAATAATGAAAAGATACTCACTCCATAAATAAGCGAAATAAAAAATTTTTTACTCATAGAATCAAACACAAGTTTGCTGAAAATTGTGTGAGATACAAATTGTGCCATTTATTAAATAAAACCGATATTAGCATTTTAAGTAAAGCAACCACCCATTGTGAAAAAGCCTTAAAAAATTACGTAAAAATCAGTTTCCTTGGTCAATATAAATTAGAATGCAATTTACCAAACTGCTATACGTGTAATACTTAAATCAAATAATCACAAATTATACTGTCTTTTCAAGGTGGCACTCATGCCAGCGTCCACATTTGGACAATATGGGTGTCTCCTGGCCTTGTATTTCAAATAATATTCCAATTTATTGTAAAATACTTTCCGGTCGAATAAATGCTACTATACTCTACTACTCTACTACTACTACTCTACTACTCTACTCTACTCTACTACTACTCTATCTCTATCCTTAATTAGATCATAGCAGTGTAATAACAATAGCAGGCCTCCTACCAGCCCTCTAGAAAAAAATTGGAGTTTGGCCAAAAAAATTAGGATCATTAATTGTGGTCATGTAGGAGCCTGTTTTAGTCACATTTTGCCAAAAAAACAAGACAAAGGGACAAGACATTGTCTTCATTTTTGACGCCTTCATTGAAAGTACACAATTTTTTCCTTCAAGATAAGTCCCAAACCTTTTCGAAAGAATGTACAACGAGCCTTAAGATTTTTTTCAGTCATAGCGGTCTTGAAGGTGATATGGGATGGAATGTTAGCAAAATCAGACATAATGTAAATATGTTTCGACATTGGAACAGGATTTTGCTTATGAATGAAAATAACTTGACTAAAAAAGTATTTACATGGGACCTTTGTAAAGTGAAGGGTTGGTCGAGTTGTATAAAAGAAATATTTAAATATGTAGGTCTTTCACATTTTGATGAGAGAAACACCTGTGATTTGAGACTGATAGAAAAAAGGTTAATTGATATAAGAAATGTTGAATGGCATGAATCTCTATTGTTAAAACCAAAGTTAAGAACATATATGAAATTTAAAGATAAATTGTTATGTGAAGAATATGTTTATATAAAAAATAGAAAACAGAGATCATTAATTGCACAAATTAGATTAGGAATTCTCCCTATAAATATAGAAATTGGACGGTTCAGGGGCATTAAGTTAGAAGAGAGAACTTGCGATATTTGTAAAAGTAATTTAATTGAGGATGAGTTTCACTTTATTTGTGTATGTCCAGTTTACCAGTACCATAAGGAATTGTTGTATGCTAGTATCTCTGTAAATAATTTTGTACATATGACAGATTTTGAAAAATTTATACATATCATGACAAATGAACAATATAAAGTTAGCACATTTATTATTAGTGCTTGGAAATCAAGAAATGACATTTTATACAATACTTAATTTGATGTATCTTCTTTATGAAATTATGTATTAAGAAAACCTTTCATGTGTTTTGACAAAAATTATTGAAGTTCCAGTTATATGATATTGTAATTGAGTGTAATTTTGTAATATCTCTACATTTAAAGTTCACTTGTGTATTTTGAAAGAAAGTTCTAATTGTTACATTTAATAATTCAATATGTTGTGACAATTATGTAATTGTAATTTGTAACCCTCTGGTATATTTAAATATTAATTGATTTATAGTGACAGATAAGCCCCCAGAAGGCTGGGTACCACAGGTCGTTTATGTTGTATTATTGTTAATTCTTATGTACCTGTCACTTAAATAATAAAGAATCAATCAATCAATCAGTCAAATATCTGACATTTCTGACTCAAAGCTTGAACTTTGTGCCATGAAGAGACAAGATTTGCCACTTCACTAAATTTACCATTTCTGAATTTTAAAAAATAGTAGGACTGGCCAAAAAGGAAAAATAGGATGATTTCCAAAAAAGGAAGGAAAATTAGGAGTTCTAGAAAGCCTGCAATAGAGACACTAAATTTCGATGTAGCAACATCAGTCTCTGATATGAGTTAAGAAGCATGATCCTGTTTGAAAATACCTATACAAACTCATCCAAATCAAATGAATTTGGCATTTGTCATTCAATATGGATGACTCTTAGGTTTGAGAGCCTCTCATCTGCCATTGAATTTTCACAAAGGATTTTGTCCTCTACATGACAGGGAAGCTTCGCTCACAAGAAGCACTTGACGCTGGGAATGTCATTGCAATTTTACACTGTATGGTTGAATAAATTTGACAAATTCGGGAGAGTTCAGTTGGCGTTTCGAGGCCCTGCATCTTTCGGCTCCACCAGTCGCTTGGCCCGCTAAATAATTAGGTCAGCGTTTGAAACACTATTTGGTAGAGGCCATCTTAAGCAGAATAGTCAAACCAGGTCATGCACTGGACATTTCAGGCTATTTTTATTTTATTTTACTCCAAAGCCAGAGGGGGGCAATAGGGGGGGCAAGAGCAGCCACAGGGGGGGGGGCAATTGCCCCACCTTGCCCCCCCCCCTTGCTACACCACTGGGTGGATTGTGACATTGTGACATCATGGTAACGTCACTGCTCAGGCTGCTTCTGATTGGCTGAATCTCGTATTTTCCCTGTCAAGCTACTTAATTTTTCATATTTCCCTCTTCTGCTTATTAAGTCAGCATTTTGCCTTGTATTTTCCCTCTTCTGGTTGTATTCACCAGGGAAAAAGTTCAGTATCAGGGAGAAAAGTTGCTTGACATGGGATAAATGATTTTATTTGTCCTCATGTTTATATCTTATCATTAATAATTATCTATCTTAATAAAAGTGTAATGCCAGTGGCATATTCGCCACTTAGGCTCCCACCTCCGACACCATTGAAATCACCCCATTTTCACCTCCTTCCCATTCACCATCCTCCATATGCATTAAAACATGAATACTTCCCATACCCATGTAACATACTCACCCATACCACCCAAATTTCTCCTTTCCAACATTCCCCTATTCAGCCCCCACTTCTCCATTATAGATCAGCCTCTGACTGTCCTGAGTGTCCTCCGTTGTCCAACACTTTCAACAACCCTGCCTATCCTCACCCAATCAATTATGCAAATTTCGTCTTTTTTCATACATGCCCTTCTGATGAATACACTCTGCAATCAATTGCTGGTGTCTCTTTTCCTTCGATTCAAACACCCATCCACTCCTTTCCACAAATCAGGTGGCCATGTATGTGTCTTCCATGGAATCCATGCCCACTTCTTAAAATGTTTCATAAAAAACCTTCTCCTGCTTTCATTTTTTAAAGTACACCAGTAACACTTTGTCAACCTCTAAACCGCTATCTAAGGCTGTTTTATTGGCCAAATTCGTTATTTTTAGTGTTACTTAATTTTATATCATTTATAAGCCAATTACGAAACTAAAGGGGATCCAAAGATCGACATTTTCGCGCCATTAGGCATGTCTTTTATCCAAGGCACCCAAACTGCAACATACCTTTGTGATTGTCTTTCACAGGGTCAATTGATCTTACCCCAATTAATGAATATATTCCTTTACTCCATGCCACTTACACGATTAAATGTCTCACTGTGTCAAGTGCAATTCACATAAAAACCTACACAAGTCAAACTTCATTCAGACAATCACCCAATTAAGCCCTCCCTTTGACAATCTTTCATGCAAATTAATTGCACTTTGCATCAATGACAAATCTGTCAATATCTTCACAAACACAGACGTAACTATACATACAGACCCCATACATACATTAGATATATAGATGTACATAGACAGACAGATACACAGATATATAGATGGATAGATACCCTAGGATAGATACATTCATAGATACAATCTTTTTGGCCGCTCTCTCCCAATTGCTTTCTATATCTATGTATGAACAGATGAATGAATAGATTCACACACGCATAGATAACCTACATACATAGATATATAGATAGATAGATAGATAGATAGATAGATACATAGATAGATAGATAGATAGATAAGCCCCGCTGTCATCACATGAAATGCCCCCAAAACTAATGTATATATCTAATCATAATAATATTCATAGCAGGAATCTCATTTCACTCATAAGGCTTTTTTCTCTCAATCCATAACATCTTAAATTACACTCCTAAGCCTGTCGATACATCTGAAGTTCCCGATAGGGTAAATTTTACTTATCAACATTCACTATTTCCATAGTTACACAAATATATCTTGGGAATTTGCCACAAAAAACGTGATTTTTCACTTCATTATATCCCACCTGTATATTTATCTGCCACAACAAGGGCTGTAATGCATTTCATATGAAAGGCCATTAAATTCCGCATCTTTTGATATGCAGGCTGACCTTCTATGGCCAATATATCTACCCAGTTACCAGATATTCCTATCTGGAGTTTGACAAAAAACATATTTTCCACATACAAATCTTGAAGCTATATATTTCTCTGCCAAATCAAGGCCACTAATGCATATCATATTGCAGGCCACTAAATTCCGCGTCTTTTGCCACAATGATTGAACTTCTATGTCCAATATAACTTGCCAGCTCCCAGAACTTGAATTGTGTCATGCATTTAGAAAATCATATTTTCCAACAACTCCAGTCTCTCAGTGTTTGTAGTGATGTACACCCCGCTGTAGTAGTTCCAAACAATCCACATTACTTCATCTAACTGAAAGCTGACTGGAACCTGCAAATAGGACCTGCCTTCACATTACTTTAACCTGGGAAGAACCTGGAACTCGGTGCATTTTTGAACAGCAAGAAACCCTAACGGGTGAACAGCTAGTATATATATATTGTGGCACATTTATTAAGCTTTAACACACCAGACTGCAGTCATGTCACCACTTCTCCCGGTCACATTACTGTGTATCTCTGCCACATTACCACATACAAACATTTCATTAAAGCCTTCCTCCTTAATTCATTTATCACTGGGTAATTCTAGTTGTTTATAAAAGTATTTCATTCCATAAATTGAATACACTCACCTTTTGTTTTCAGAGCCTCTAGTTTTGTATTACACGTGAAGGATTTAAAACGGTTTTCCTCGGTTGAATAAGTACCGCACAACCCTGATAAAAGAGAAAGCACACATATTCATATTCTGAAAATAATTCAGTTATTTTGTGGGGCTAGGAGAGGTAGCCAGTGACACTTGCCCAAATTATTTGATCTAAATTTTAAAATATTAGTGAGAAAAATATAAGCATGTGGCTGTAGAGTGAATATTTTAAGACAAAAATGAAAATTCCTATCGCATTTATCACATTCATATTCCCATGTTGTGAAAGAGGGACATAGAACTCAATAAAAGTCTTTTGGATCATTTGCAGAGGTAATTAACAATGGAAAAACTTTTTTTTATTTCCAAGACCGCTGCATTAGTACGAGTATTTAACAGGTTATGTCGAAAATAGAGTGCAGGATGTGACAAACATATGTGATTGTTGGACAGCTATTTCAATCATTCTTTGCCTCATTGTCGTGTTCTCGTGTCGTAATTAGCCTACCAAGTGCATAAATACAGAAAATGCTGAAGCTCTGTCAATACTTTGATACCATAGGTGTATGGAGCACATTAAACTTTCATTTAAGTCTAACATCGAGAATGTGGATGAAAAACTTTCTTAGATATTAAGGAAATAAACACTGCTGATGCACTGTGTCCCCGTTCCCCCTATCCCTAATTTAGACTTGAAAATATCAGTGTGATAAAGCAAAAGCTAAAATTTTATATAACACAGAATTTTTCCTACTGAATTTTTTTTTGTTTCTGTCTTAAAATGTTCTCCTGACCTTGCTCTACAGCCTCGAACTTTTACTATTTTCGCTGATTTTTTTTTTATCTGGACATTTCTCTAGTATAATACCGTAGAACGGGATGACTTTGAACAGCCCGGCTGACTTTGAACACTTTTCAGAAAAAGATTGATCCTCTATGAATGCAAGGCTAAATGAGATACTGGAAGTATTTCACTTCTGATTATATTCTACTGAAGCCTAGTTTCTTTTATATAAAGTCATTGTGACCAAATTTTTTTTCTCATGATTTTGATGAATAAACTTAACATTCTTCTTTTAGCAAGATGCCATAGCCTGTGAATTTCTGTGGCCACAGCAGTACTGAATGACCCTGGACTTATAAATACCTGCCTTATTACAATGTCGCACAAATACTTAAAAAATCCACCAGAAACTTGTTGGAGGCTATTCAGAAAGACCGACAACAAATAATATAAGTGGATGATGTTGAATTGTAACACACTTCGGGGTGACTTTGAACATCACATTGTGATGGTGAGCGCAGAGACCATCACATTTTCCCGTAAACTATATTCACAGATGTATCATATTTCATAATACAATGCATATAATTCAATGTCTGAACGCATATTTCACTATATTAGGCAATAATTCAGCTCCAAAGGCACGGAAGTAGATCAAGAATAAAAAAGTCACAAAACATAAAAAAACCATTGACAAAATTTAAGGGAAAGTAAATCAAGCCCTGGAAAGTTAGTAAATAATGATAAACATTTGTTTTCTGAGAATTGATATTTTTCTTTCATTGAAACTCACTGTGTTCAAAGTCACCCCGGATCTCGGGGTGAGTTTGAACACCCATTTATCCACTGACACAGGCATATACATGATGTACATCTCAAAATGCCAATGCACAGGTTAACTACATGCCAGTGGCCAACATTTTATCCCATGAAATACCACATAGATCTTATATATTTTTAAAGATAAGGGAATTGAGGTGAAAACTGTTCAAAGTCACCCCGTTCTATGGTATATACGTAGGCCTGCAATGTAACCGCATAATTCCTATTCTTTAATTGGATGACAAAAATAAATGTTTCATGTATCACATGTCCCTTCTATTTTCGGGAAATCTGTTTAAATTGAAACTTTGCACTCTTGCTCATGAATATGGAATATAGGCAGAGGTCAAAATTTGAGTTGAAATTTAATAACACCATTTCATGATGGGAGCTACAAACAGACTTCTAACAATTTTTCTATATTGATATTTGCCGGTGCCACATCACAAAGCAAAAATTTTATGAATTTGGAGAGAATCCTGCCAACTGGGGTCAATGACAGAAATAATGAAAAAACAACAAATAATCGAGATTTTTGAAGGGTTGATGTAACCTAAAAGATTGTTGATACATGAAGATAAATGACAGCAAAAGAATAATTAGGAATTAATAACACAGTCCATATTGGGAAAATACCCTCCAGGGGTAATCTAGATTTTGGTTTGAATGGCACACCTTTTTGTTTTCCTTATTTGTGAATATATTTCGTTCTAAAAAGCTTTTGCTCTGAAATTTTAAGCGGTAGAAGGTAGAGGATACATATGTTGGACGCACAACGTCAATTGTCTCAACAATGCTTGACTTGGATGCAGTCAGGAAATATGACAATCTGGGAATTTTGACAAATACTTGGAATTTCGAAGATTTGGACTGTGATCATTAGAAACCACTTTGGATGTGCTGAAAAGTTCACCACAGAAGATGCTCTCCAAATGGCACCATTTTTCTTGCTGGAAATTTATTATATTGTTCGCTATTAACTGTCTATCACAACACCACAAATTTTCAAATTAAAAAAAAAAGTCAAAATTCTTGGATCACAGTTTTTCCCGATTGCATTCCAATCAAGCATCAATGGCTCCAAATGAAATGGTTTATCCCATAAGATCTCAGAACTTAACTTAGTTAAGTCACTTTAAAAAGAGAGATATTCCCAAATAACGACAAAATGGGGTGTGCCATCCAGATCATAGTCCTAATTACCACTAGACAGTATTTTTCAAATATAAACTATGTTACTAACTCATTTTGACCCTAATTATTATTTTGGTAACAATTATTTTCATGTATCAACAATATTTAATGTTATTTCAACCCTTCAAAAATCTAGAATATTTGGAGTTCTTTTTTCAGTATTTCCGTCATTGGGACCAGTTTTCAATATCTTCTCAAATTTTATGAAATTTTCACTTTATGGTGTTGAATGGACCCATATTTATCTAGAAAACCTGTTGGAAGTCTGTTTGTAGGTCCCATCACGTAATGTTGTTACCAAATTTCTACTCACTTTTTGACATGTACCTATATCCCATATTTATGTGCAAGAGTGTGTTTATGTGATTAGCCCTCATCCTATTTTATTATTTTCACATATTGTCACGTGCATGAACACTCTGTTCTTATCAGATAATTGGAAATGCCGGGTTTATATTTAGGCCTATCTCCTCTTTGTTGAATTTATCAGTTCTTGATTGTTAGTTGGATTGTTAAACAACATTTAGGTAATCCAGTTGCACTGAACTCCCACAATGTAACCCCTTTCTCTCAAGTTGGAGCATGGGGTCCTATCTGAATCTAATCTAATCTGAGTCTATCATTGGGCATTCCACCAATGTCAGAAAAAGGCCACGTTTCTGAGCCATTCCCTATTATCATGGAATTCATGAAGTGTATATATTAGCAATGAAGAATAGCATGGCATGGAGAGGGATATGACTCACAAGGAACATTTCAGTCCAATTCTGCGAGCACTTGACGTTTGTCTAATGTAAATTGATAATTTTAGTAATATCCAGTAGAGCAGCAACAGCATGATGCATGCAACTATATACTTCCAATGACTGCCAAGACGAAGAACCCACCAGCATTAATATTTCATCTTACAGCATTAACCCCGGGTAGAGCTACAGCTGGGCGAAATATGGAAATTCAGGGGGTTTATAAAGGTGGGAGCATGGCATGCAACCAAAAAATTTGAAACTCTCACAAAAATAGTAGCTGAGGCTGTCAAAGCATGATTAGGGAAGATAACTTGACCTTCATAGTGGACACGGCTAGCGTTGGAACTCCAAAATTTACTTCTACGTATTTGCCTTTTTCCCAAAAATAGATTCCGTATTTATGAGCCGAGAGTGTATGAAGACTTACCTCCTTGTGAAGTGTCAATGTTCTTTTCATCCAAGGTAGTTCCATTTGGATCAGTGAATGTCCATAGATTTAGTTCTTTGTGTCTAGCATTTAGCCAGGCACTCTTCATGCCAGCTTGATTCAAGAAGTCTGTGACATTAATGATTTTACCGCCTTCTGCTGAAATAAGCCTTTGGCCATTTTGTCTGCAGATATCCATCGCTGTGTGGAAACTGGAAGCATTGCCTGAGACTGCTATGTTTCCGTCTGTGATAAAGCATAAACATGTTATATATAGATTAAGTTAAAATATTCATAACTAGCATTTATATTTTCTATTGTTCCATGACGCCAGTGTAACAAGCAGTGAGGTCAGTGTAGGTGGAGCTGGTGGGGCATTTGTCCCACCACTTTTTGGCCAAAGTATACATGTTTCTGAATCAAAAAAATTGTAATTTTTCCCCTGACATCTTCCACGAAGGTGTGACAACTATTTGCCCCACCACTTTAAAATGAAACTGACGCCCCTGGTAACAAGCCTCCTGATTGGCCAACGAACCACCTGCATATTGTGATGATCACCTGTGTGTGACAGGCAGGTCATTATGGAAAACGTTATTGACTGATCAGTCAATATCACATATTATAACACCTCAGAGATGTAAGCTCTTCTCTTATTGGCTGAAGTGAGGTCATATGATATGAGTCCGAAATGACTGATGACCCAGCAAAGGTACTGTTGACCAGTCAACAGTACCTTTGGAATTGTTGACTGGTCAACAGTAGGGTACTGTGGACTGGTCAACAGTTCATGCCCAACTGTTGCCCAGTCAACAGGACTTAAAAAAAAAAAAGGAAAACAATTTTGTAAAAAGAAAATTAAAAAAGAATTTTCCACAAAAAAAAAAATTTAGAATTTTTTTTTGTTCTTGCACTTGGGAAGAGGTGTTATAAAACAATTATTGACTGGTGTATTCGGGCAACAGTTCAACCTATTTGACCCTCGTGAGTGATAGTCACCTACTGTTGGCCCAAAGTAGCAGTCGATAATTCTTTGTGATACCTTCAATGCAATTCTAACAAAAAAGGGAGATAAATGTAGAATTTAGTGTGGATGACTACGCCTTAAGATGGCTCGTTACTCACGGCCCAGCAATAGTGATATCACTGTGGTGGCCCTCACCACCGCTTGCTGCCGCTGGACGTCATCTCAGGTCTCCTCGTGGAGCGGCGAGATCTGGCGAGATTTGGCAGACTATACACTGATGCTGAAGCGATAGGATGCACCTCCGCTCCCGCTGGTATCCTCTCACCCTGTGGTCTAGGTCAGCAATACCACAATCACCACATTGACGCAGTCGACAGCAGGACCTACAATCAATGTACTTGCTTCTGTTAAGGATATTTCCGATGCAATGTGAGAAATTTTGGCTTGTTGGGAAGGCCGCCGGTCGGCCGCCATGTTGGATTTCAGCTGGAAGCGCAAGCTCCAAATCAGTAAAAGTTAGCCTAAAATCATTGTTTTGCGAATATTTGCTGGTTATTTGACATTGCAGATGATTAAGCACATACCAGAGTGATTTTTGGATATTTTGGGTTGAGTTGTCATCATCTCAGCTTTGAGAAAGTACGGGAAATTCCCTGTCAAAATTTGACAGCTCCAGCAAAACTGTCAGAAACATCCTATATCCGGTGTTAAAGCATACAATATAGGCCTGAAATAGTACAGATTATACACTCCTGTCCGATTGTAGTTATTGGCCTCTATTTGTACTATTTATCTGTGTTACGCAACATTTCTGAAAATAAAATATATCTTAGTAGGCCTGATTGAAATAATTAAGACATATAAGGGTTGGAAGAACATTAAATCTAACTCCTGTGCTCCAAACCTGTCTCAGGACATAAAGCAGACATCTGGCATCAAAACAGATGGCTGTCGCATGCATGACGACTGTGAGGAGTCGCCTGCTCGGTCTACCATGTCAGAGACCTGTTTAACATGCGGGGGCAACCACTGCTGATAGGGGCAGTGATTCCGAGGACTAGAGGGTAAATATGCACCCTTCCAGCAGGAAATATTTTTGACTTATTTGCATAATGCTGGCAATCAGATGCCAAACTGTTCGGATATATCCATTTGGAGCACCTCACAGATCCGCTGTTTGTCATTTGTAGACTGTTTTTAACAAATGTTTTTATTAGCATGTGTTGGTAAGGCTTAATTGCCCCCAGTACAGGAATCTTTGGCTGCATTATAGCTAGCAAGGGCAATAGTATCTCAGCTTGTCCTTTGCTATTTTTGAATTTTAACTTTTTGAAGGACTTACCATTATTTTGGGGATTCCTCAGTATTTTTATGCTACCATTTTTGTTACGGGGGCACTCTAGCCGCACACTCCTTGACAGTATCCGCAAGGCCCAAAGTGTTTCTAAAAATAGCGGCCTATGGATATTTTTAGGAGGGAGAGGGCTGCCACACATTCAGCTCTTGCAGTGGGCGTTTCAATTGGCCCACTCAAGAAGCTGTTCAATGGGCCCGCTCAGGAAGCTGAAACTATGACTGGGAGGAGTGTGGTGGCCCTCACCACTGCTTGGTGCAGCTGGACATCTTCTCGGGTCCCCTCGTGGTGCGGCGAGATCTGGCGAGATTTGGCAGACTATACACTGATGCTGATGCGATAGGATGCACTTCCTCTCCCGCTGGTATCCTCTCACTCTGCAAAGGTCTAGGTCAGTAATACCACAATCACCACATTGACAATCACCACAGTGATGCAGTTGACAGCAGGACCTGCAATCAATGTTCTAGCTTCTGTTAAGGATATTTCCGACATAATGTGAGAAATTTTGGCTTGTTGGGAAGGACGCCGGTCGGCTGCCATGTTGGATTTCAGCTTGAAGCGCAAGCTCCAAATCAGTAAGAGTTAGCTTAAAATCATTGTTTTGCGAATATTTGCTGGTTATTTGATATTGCAGACGATTAAGCACATACCAGAGTGATTTTTGGATATTTTGGGTTGAGTTGTCATCATCTCAGCTTTGAGAAAGTACGGGAAATTCCCTTGGACTTCACCTGTCATATTTTGACAGCTCCATTAAAACTGTCAAAACATCCTATATCCTGTGTTAAACTATGAAGGGGAGGAGTGTGGTGGCCCTCATCACCGCTTGGTTCAGCTGAACGTCTTCCCGGGTCCCCTCGTGGAGCGGCGAGATCTGGCGAGATTTGGCAGACGATATACTGATGCTGAAGCGATAGGACGCACTTCCGCTCCCGCTAGTATCGTCTCACCCTGTGGTCTAGGTAAGCAATACCACAATCACCACATCATCGTAGCAACGGCAACCAGTTGTGCTCTGTTGACTGCCTTTTTTGGTTTTTTATTATTCGGTGTGACGTCCGTTACGTTTGCCATTGGACAACTTATATTGGGGTTAGAAACTTCTGGTTGCAAGCATTATTTAGGCTAGGAAGAGGACTACAATATTTTTTACCGGCGATTTTTGGCAAGCAAGTCTATCTAATTCCTCAAAAATGACTGGGAGATATAAATAAATTTTTAGTTCAATTTCCATCGTGGTAGGAAACACTCTTAAAATTTTCAAAATCGAAACTTTTATTCTGAGCCCCCTAGAATGACCTTTAAACTAAATAAATCTCTTTTAGATAAAATTGTCTTCTTTAATTTAATGGTTCATTGCATAATATTGGATACATAACCACTGAATGGCAGGGAAAATTTCATAGTAAAAATATTAAGAAAAAAAGTTTATCGGGTTTGCGTGGACTTTCTTTTACATATAACATCTAATATTTTGAAAAAAAGGGAGGTAGAGCACCACTTTTGTTTATATATCCTTGCTGTAAACTATATTTTGGATCATTTTAAACTATTCTTAAGAAATCCTATCTTTGGAAAGTTTACGAGTATCGAGACACCATAAAAAAATGAGCTTAAAATTCACAAGTTGCATTTTCATCTCATAAATTATATATATATATATATATATCTTATGAAAATTTCACATCTTTGGCCCCAAATAATACTGTGAGGTCTTGATTCATTTCAGCTCACTGTGTTGACATCACAATGCTGTGACATCACAAAGTGGTGATATCACGAAGGTTGCATCGATCACAGGCAGTGTTCACATGCTTTGCCTTATTCTGTTATATTATACCAAGGTGTATTGCTCAAGCTCCCCCTATGGGAAAATGACAGTCTTCGTGTGCGGTCATATTTGCGGAAGTTGCCATAAATAGTATTTTTGGGATATCCCATGGCCACCAGGCCTGTTTTGTGGTGGCTGGGAAACAGGCTATAGTATGCTCACCAAAGGGCAGACTGAGGTTCCAATTTAATCAAGAGATGGCTCTGTGGTCTCCTAAATTCTGATTGGCTGTCAAAGGGAATTCCCTTGTGATGTATGCTGATATGGGTGCACACATAGGTAAGATTGGCCAAACAAGGTTTAATGCGAGTCTAAATGCAGTGTAGTGGGTGAAAATCATCTCTAAGTGTAGCTGAGAGACTATTATCTCACAGAACCAAAAAGAATGTTGTTAAAGGCTGCTCCTTGAGCAATTTTAATACATTTTTCTATATTTACACTCCACCAGACGGCACTTGAGCCATATACACCTTCCTCTCTATCTCTAGAACTGCTAAGCCATTGTGATCATTCCGCCTGTGCATCGATTCAGTTTAAAAAAAATATAAACAAGTAAAACTGCACCAAAGTATTGGGATTTTAATCTTCTTCACATTTTCACCATCAATGGTTCCAGTAATGACTGACAGGCCTATGTCATTGCTGTAAAATAAAATTGGCCTACGTAATTTTTTGAAAAATGGGCATCTGGGCCGAAAACCGGCAGTGGTGATGAAAACCAACACCGATGCCAAAAATGGCACTGGTGCTGAAAATGGGGACTGAAGCCGAAAATTTACGGCACCACTGTTGATTTTTGAGCATCAGTGCCGATTTTTGAGCATCGGTGTCGATTTTCCAGCACCTGTGCCGATTTTCAGCACTGGTGTTAGTTTTCGGCATTGGTGCCGATTTTCAGCACCGGTGCGGCGGTGCCCATTTTTGGATTCAGCTCCCCCAAGTGCCCCCTCCGAATTCCATCACTGGCTTTGATTTATTTTTTCTTTCGTTTATATTTTATAACACCAGTGTTTACTCTTACCTCCAAGAGAAATTGCAAATAATCCAAATAGGAGAGCAACCCCGAATCCTCCACAGGATGGCATGCCGAGTGTGACTTTTGCGTCCATATTATATCGATACCTTCCTCATGAAAAATCATGTAGAACTTATATATAATATGTAGATGACAATGCCATAGATTCACAGAGCTCAAATTAACTGTTCTTATTTTGAAACCATGTTAGTGATAAACCATAACACAATCAGTTGGGCCTAATCAGTTGGGCCTAAATTAATTGATGCTATTCAAGTATTTTAATGGCAATCAGCTTTTAAACTTCACATCTCAAATAGACTTCACACATCACAGCTGCTAACCAGGCTGCTGATAGTTCAGTCATTTTCCCTGGCCTGGGTGTGGCACTGCATGCATAATGCTAAACTGGTGGCGACACCCGTCAGCAAAATAAGCTTTTTTTGATGCAGACGAACAAAAGAGCATAAAAGAAGTTTGCAAAACAGAATAGGATAGTTTTTGGCCTATTAAAGATGAACAATTGCTCAGTTTAAGGTAAACCCAATGAAACAGGCATTAAAATCAAAAATCAAAAAAGCACCTACACCATCTTATAGTGCTGCTTCTCTGCTTTCATTTAACGCCTCATTTACATTTCTACCATTAAAATTCATCCCTCGGCCCTTTTTTTAAGCTTTTTTTCACATTTTAAGCTAAAAATAGCATTTTTCGCCATTAAGAATACAGTGACCCCCAAAAAATTGTTTGACCTGTTATATCAGATGACTGTTCCAAAAAATTGGCTTTAATACAACAGCATTTAAAGAAATGGTACTGTAGCCTTCAAACAGTGCATTAACCAACCTCAGCAAGAAGTGCGTCTTCGCGTCAGACAAGTCAAGCTGCTACCCAGGGGGCCAGTGGGGTCCACCAGACACGGGCTGCTGTAAAAGGTTGTGGGGTATTGTTGGGTTCCTAAGACCCTCAGCTATCACCTCCAGGTGCACAACCTCGCCAATCGGCTGCTCAACCCCGGCAATTCAAGATGGCGTCCAAAGTCGTGTGGCTGATGCACCAGCAAACGGGCAGGATCAAGACCCTCAACAGGCACAAGATCAAGTTGGTTGATCCGAACCTGTGGTGGGACCAGCATAACCCTTGCCCAGTAAGCCAGATCGACAAGGCATACAGGCCTCGACTCACAGCCCCCCTGGATCTACCACAGCAAGACAACTTGCCTCCCAGGAAGCAATCTCAGAAACGCAAGAGGCAAGCAAGGGATCAAGTATCACCCCCCCCCCCACCTGCTCGACTGACCCCCCTGACACCTCTCCTGCGCTTGACCACTCACAGCACTCCGCCACCAAACGTAGTGCGGTCAAGCGCACAGCACACCCCCTCAGTTGTGCTGGTCCACAAGGTCAAGGGTCATTCTGCTGCTGACCCTAAGCCAGCTAGGACTACTCCCTCTACTGCTCCGACTCCCAGGCATCTCCGTAGCTCTCCGTGTAGATGCCTGGATAAACACCGCAGATTGGCAGCCTAGAAGCTCGACCACCAGCAACAGAGGCAGTTAACCAGTGGACCTCAACTCCTCAGCGCCCATCACTTTAGCCAAAGTAGGACACCGGACCACAAGAGACTCCATCGGAAGCCAACAAGGCAATCCCTGGACTCGGATCTGTACGGCGGCATCAAACGCCCTCGCCCCTACATCACGAGAGCATTCAAGAGAGACCTCCCTGATACCCCAGTGCCTTCACAGGACGAGCGAAGTGCCAGCGCATCAAAGCCATTGAAGCTGTTAAGGTATTTCTGGCATCATGTTGGCTTTAATGCTATGCAAAGGTGGCTCGCTACTCATGCCAAGTGGTATTGAGCGCACATTCACGCGCAGCCGGTCAGGCCCTATCTATGTGACGTCACCACAGCAGCTGAGCTATGTTAACACTTGCTCAGCATCTTTTTTAATTCTGATGATTTCTTGCTGCGGCCGCTTCGTTTGCCATTTTGGCAACTAAGTCTTCTCTTTGGGCTAGAGACTTCTGGTTTGGAGCTTTGGAGGCACTATGAAGAGTACTACAATCAAATGGGTTTTCAGCTTTATACTCGAAATAGAAGATTATTACAGACGATTTTCGTCAAGCAAGTCTAGTTTCTCAAAAATGACTTCGTGATATAAATACATTTCTACATCAATTTCAAGTGTAGTGGGAAGGCTTGTCTATTAGAGGTCTGCGCGGTGCATAATTTGTAAACCGCAACCTCACTGCACCGCAAAGTTCAGAACCGCAACTGCATTGCACCGCAGTCACTTGGAACCGCACCACACTGCACCGCAGCTAAGCAGAACCGCACCGCACTGCACCGCAGTCATGTAGCACCGCAACTGCACCGCACCGCACTAAAAACCGCAAATTACCCGCACCCATTTTCGTATACTAAAGATATAAAACTTTGAAAGGTGAATAAATTACACATATAAATATGATGTAGAATGAAAATTACATTTAGTATTAGAGAATTGAACTGAATATGAGAAATTTTATAAGTCAAAACATGATACGGCAAGTTTAAGTACACAGGTTTACCAACATATTAAAATGAAAGCAGACGAGTTTGCAGGGCTTAGAATTCTTCATGAAAGAATTTGAAGATACCTAGATATAATATTATGCTAAGGTTATGTTAGTTAGGGTTTTACATATTGCTGAATATTGAACTCAGTTGATATGTGAGCATTGTAGTAGTGCATTCAACATATACTATCAGATTATCTATTATTAAACAGTTATAATATATACTGTGTCAATGTTTTAATGGAATACATTATTGCAAGTATTTGTAGCTAGAAAGTTGCACAAATTTAAAAAAAAGGGTAAATACAGTTCTTTGTTCAACCCCTATCCATGTATTGTTTTGGCCCTATTGTTTCACTGTTTAAACAACATTTACCTGGTGCTAGTTTGCTAATTAGCAAGTTGGGTCACATGTAACAATACTTAATATCTTAAATGTAATAATACACAAACATTGTGATAGGAATATATTGAAAATTCAGACTTTTTAAAATTGTGTTCATAGACTAAATGAATAGATAACTTGATTAATTGACAGGCAGAAATATGCCTAATTGCCTATGGCATGTATGTAATACATTTTATGGAGAGATAATAAAGATAGACTGACTGATTGATTTCTACATTTGCTTGATTGACTTATGGAATGATTGATTTCATGATTGATGGATGGACTGGTTGATTGCACGATTGATGGATAGATTGATTGTTGCGTGATTGATGGTTACACTGATGGATCACTTTATAGATTTGTTGGTTTATTAATTTGTGCTTACTACAACAATCAAGGAGGGGTGATCATAATCAACATTTGATGAATACAATTAACTTACTTTAATGCCATAACCTGTTTTCATTGAGAAAATAAGTGAATTTGAAATATAGACTTAACATTTTTTACAAGGAAGTAATATCACAATAATTATTGATAATACATAAACAGCAGAACAGTTATTAGGCCTACTTCAGCAAAGCTGAGATTCTCGGGGTGACACGTGGTTTTCAAAAAATTGCACATAAATTTTGTTATTTTACCAGACCTGTTTGGTTTGGGAGAAACAAGTTAAATATTTTACTTTTTTGCGGCCACCTCCTTAATTGCTTTATGGAGTAAATAAATTGAATGAATAAACATACATAAATGCATGGGTCTATCTCTGTGATAAATTGTACAAGAAATATATTAAGTTAATTTGGAAACAAATTAAGATATGGTCATTTAAAAGACAGTAAAAAATTTAAGTAAATAAAATTTAATCAACCCAGTGTTCAAGCAACTGATCCTGAAAGAATGATCACAAGTTTATAAAGCGCGGTTCCATTGCGGTTCTCGTGTCATTAATGAAAATCCGCAACTGCACCGCACCGCACCCATTTCATTTGCGGTGCACTGCAACCGCACCGCTCTTGTTAAGTTCAAAACCGCAACCGCACTGCACCGCAAATTTTCAAACCGCACCGCACTGCACCGCACTGCACCGCACACTGCACCGCAACCCGCGCGGTGCGGTGCTGACCGCGCAGACCTCTATTGTCTATACCATCACATTGTTCTTCACTATTTTAGGAACTAAATGACAAAGAAATAAAAAAAATCCTATCTTGTCAATTTTTTTTAGCAGTATGGTTTATAAAAAAAGTTAAAATTTTCAAAATCAAAATTATTATTCCGAGCCCCTTGGAAAGTCCTTTAAACTAAATATATCTCTTTGAAATTGTTATCACCTTTTCCATGAAAGTGTCTTCTTTAATTCCCTGCTTCATTGCATGATATGGGATATATGACCACTGAATGGCAGGGCCAAATTTACAGTAAAAAAGTTAAGAAAAAAATAGAGCTTTTCTGGTTTTGCGTGCACTGTTTTTCATGTACTAAATAATCTCAAATATTTTGAAAAAAAAATGCTGGTAGCGACCAAATTTGTTTACATATCCTTGCTAGAAACAGTATTTTGTATCATTTTGTACTATTTTGAAGAAATTCTATCTCGGAAAGTTCACGAGTATCGAGCTACTATTTGCTGTTGAATTGGTGGATCAGATAACTAAAACTATGGCCTTGTGCTAATGTAACAACGTTAAATAGAAACGTTATAGAAACCGATCTGAGGCCTATTTCGATTACATCAGTAGCAGCCAAGGTTATTGAATACTTCCCTGTTAATAGTATGTACAGCTGCGTGGAAAAATCTATTGACCGGAATCAGTTTGGTGGAGTGCGAGGATCATCAACAGCAATGGCGTTGTTAAAAATTTTGGACTATGTTGCAAAACAGACAGATGACTCCTCAAACACTGTAAGAATGCTCTTGTGTGATTTTTCGAAAGCTTTTGATCTTGTGGATCACTCAATATTGGTTCAGAAGCTTCATAATCTGGGTGTACCCGAGTCGCTTACAAGGTGGACAGCAAATTTTTTACATAATCGATCACAAAATGTCAAAGTTGGATCCCACAAATCGGAAGTGCTCACAATGAATGCAGGGTGTCCACAGGGAACTTTGTTAGGCCCCCTAGCATTTATCACTTACATCAATGACTTGTGTCTACCGGATTCGGTTATGTCGGTGAAATATGTGGATGATACCACCATCTTGCATTCCACATCAAAAGACGCAAGTGAAAGGGAATCTCTGCAAGGAGTGATTCAATACCTCAACTCTTGGGCCTCTTCGAATAAGATGCGCTTCAATGTGAGTAAAACAAAGGAGATAGTTTTTAACTTCTCAAGACAGAGTTTATCACCACAAAGACTAACACTTGGGAACACTGAAATCGAACAAGTCAACGAAGCAAAAATCTTGGGAGTAATTGTGAGATCGGACTTAAAATGGAACTCACAAGTGTCCTCCATCATCAAAAAGCCAACAAACGTTTATATCTACTGCGCCTCTGCAAAAGAGCAGGCATGAAAACGAGTGACCTTATCACTATCTACACCAGCCTTGTAAGATCTGTACTGGAATACTGCTCTGTTGTGTGGCACACATCACTCCCAGAATATTTACATTCAGACATTGAGCGCATCCAGAAACGAGCTTTGGCAACTATTTTTCCAGACAAAAAATATGATGAGGCCCTACGCACAACAAATTTAGATACCTAGTTCTATCGTCGTGAGAGCCAGTGCAAGGAACTGTTCAAATCTATGCTAAAGGGCAATCACAAACTCAGTGATCTCATTCCGCCATTCAGGAATATAGGTCATGACCTGCGACATCCAGTGCCATATAAATTGAGTCAGCCGAAGACAAAAAGACTAGCCAACAGTTTTGTGCAGTATTGCGTCAGACACTTTTTGTGATGTTATGGACTCTGGCTTTTATTGTGAATTTTATATTACTTTTGTATATTTTATGTATATATATCATTTTTAACTTATACCTGTGATTTTATTGATCCTGTACATATAATTTATATTCATATATTTCCCATAATTCAACAATGTGATTTATTTGTATCTGTTGCAATAAATATACTTAATATAAAAAATATAAAAATATAAATGATTGAGGAAAGAATTTGCTTATGTTGATACTACTGAAATATAAATGAAAGCACCAGCAGGGTACCACCCCTGGCCTGCTCCAGTAAGCAAGTCTGATCACCAGTAAGTTTGGTCGTCCAAAAATGCCCTCATGAGGGATAAAAAAAAAATTTTTAAGAGCAAAAAGCTACATATTTGAGGATTATTTTAATGACATTTATTCATTAGCTCACAGATGTACTGTGTAATAGGTTTACTTGCTTCAGGAAGCAACAGAGGAATAACAAAAGGGTTGGAAAGTTTAGGGTGCCCTCTGAGAGCACTTTTCGTGAATCTGCCCCAGAGCCACGCCAGGAGACTGAGCTATATTGAGATGCTCACCCAACTGGACTGTTACCTGGACATCTTGGACATGGCAGTGGACCACTATCTGGACCAGCTGGATCTCTTCCATAGACAGAGAATGGTGCTGCAAGGAGGCAAGCTGACAAGATACCTGCTCGCGGAAGACCAACTCAAGGAAATCCTCGCGCAAGCATAATGAGATCACAAGGTCAGTTGAACTGTAGACTGGCTTTTGTGTCTGTAGACCGCATAATTATGGTTACATGCTGATAAACTATTGTATCAAATTGTCATTCCACTGGTAGCACCCAGGCCCACATCAGATTAAACATAGTATCAGTGGGCGTGCCATTAAATGATTCAACATATCAACTCAATGTAAGAGTGGCAAAACGTAGGCGAGGTATTGCGCAACTTTCTCGGCCAAAAATTAAGAATGTCAGACCGATGCCCATTTTGTTGGCCATTTTGAATTCGGCCATTTTCTCAAAATGCTCAAGGATACGCTCTCGTTACCCGCCATGTATGTTTTATGGAGGGTCTAGGGATCCAAATCCACTGAGAAGAAACTAAACTGGGTCATTCCACGCAAAATCAACCATTGGTCCCAGCATGACCACCTCCGATTTCTTTCCAATTTTCCACGTTGTAAATAAATTATTAGGAAAGAGCAAATCCAAAATTACAGGGCGATAGCTCAATTATTTTCAGAGTTGTGATAAAAAGAAGTTTGAAAAATTGTCATTACATTTCAAATTTGACCTAAACTTATTGTTTTTTTTATAAAATGCCAGTAACACCCTAAACTAATAAGTGTCGAACAGACATTTTCAAACTGATTGATTTATCACACTAAATTTCAATATTCATGATTTTTTTGCCTGTCTTACACACAGATCAGAAAACCGTAATATTTTGCGTGGTAGTTCTTTGCCATATAGTACATGAGTAAAATAAGTATCATTGTCCAAAAACCACTTGTTATTAATATATTGTACTCTGAATTTTTCGAATTTCGCAAAATAACCTATTTTCAAGCCACAAAATGCCATGTGGCGTAGGTGATACAGAAAAAACAAATACGCATCATGAAAGATTTGACTAAAAATTTTGAAAAAATAGATGGATGAGTATTTATCACACATTACATATTGCGTTTTGTTATATTAGTAATTCTCAAGGAGTTTTCCTGGTTCTGGATGACAATTTTTGGAAATAAATGAACTAAATTGTCTATAGTCAATATTCTCAAAAGGTTTCATTGGGCTTAAATTATAAAAGATAAATTCATTGTTTAGCGGAGGTCCTATTGATGAAAGGCGTCTGACAACCGTATTCATCTCATGAAAATGAGACTTTATACATTGGCTACTGCAATTATATATTTAGCAGCAGGAACTACCACACAAGACTTTACAACAGGGAAAAATACTTATAATATGATTTATTATTTTATTTTTTAATCATTTTTCGAATGGATTAAAATAATAATAATAATATGTTTATTTGTATAGCGCTAAATCTAAATACAAGAATAGCTCTAAGCGCTTCACATGTAAGTATAAAGATGATAAAAAATATTTACAGGCAGTGATAAAAAGTACATAAGATTAAATCAAATATAAAAAATTTAAAAACAAATTATGCAATATAATTAAAGTGATTTATGTAAAATATGTTTTAAAATAAAAAGTTTTTAAAGCAGTTTTAAAAGCACAAATGGTATCACAGTTTCTGATCTCTGCACAAAATTTTAATGGTATCACAGTTTCTGATCTCTGCAGTCACCGAAGTTTTTCAGGTGGCAAAAAAAAGTTTGCTGGAAGTGCTACCACCACACCTAAACAACCAGATAGAAAACCCGAGCGCTGGCATTTTGTTGTTTAGATAGTGATTTGTATCTTGGTAATTTCATAGACATCTCAAGGCATTGTGTAGATGTTTTCTGATGTCAAAAGTCCAGAAATCAATGTTGGGTGTCTGTTTACCCTATAATTTTTGAAATCAGCGACTTATCATTAGCTGCCAGCAAAAAATACAATTTTAGCAAATTAAAAACAGTTTCATAATGTAATATGTTTGGCAGCTTCATCACTGCAGCCCTATTTCGCCTATATTAACTTGATAGTGTGTAAAATTGGGCATCTATTATAAATTCAATTTTATCATTGTATGACTGTTGAAGTACTGAAAAAAAGTTGCGAACATTTTTTGCTTCATCCCAGCTGATAAGTAGTTAAAAATTTCAGACAGTGTTATTTTAAACAACAAATTCTTACTATTTATTTTATTACATGGCAGGAAATGACATTTGCCTTTTGACTTGACTACTACAATCCACTTATACAAATTTTTTCTCCATTTGCAAAAAAAATAAACAAATTCTCAAAGTTGAAAAAAACTCAACTTGAGTGCTGATCTTCAGAATGAAGGACTCAAATACACACATATTTCTATATATCATTTTAAAGGTCATTCCAAGTTCTTTTATGCCATGTAGCTGTCTTTTCTGTATCGCCTACACCACATGGCCGATTTTCTTTTTGCTTGAAAATGGGTTGTTGTGTGAAATTCATAAACTAAACACACTGTATATCATTAACTACAGGTTTGGAACATTAATACTTATTGTGCGTATGTTCTATGTAGCAAAGTATGCCATGCAATGTATGAACGTTTTTGGGATGTATTTAAGGTAGCCAAAAAAATTATGAATATTTGATTTTGGAGTGATAAATCAGTCAACTTTGAAAATTTCTGTGGGACAGGCAATTTCGTGGAGCCATGTCTCTGCTTCTGTTTATTACTTTTGGGTGTCTTATACTTTGAAAAAAAATTTAAAAGTTTAGGACCATATTGAAAGCTTGATAAGCTATTCCAAAATTGACAATCTTTGATATTTTTATTAACTTGTCACAATTCATTTGATCGTAACTCCAAAAATATTTGAGCTATAGTCCTGCAATTTTGGATTTACTCTTTCCTGATAATATTCTTGAATTGTGCAAAGTTTGAATAGAATCAGAGACGGTCATGCGGGGATTTTCGGAAATTTGGTTGATTTTGTGTGGAATAACCCTAATATCTGTTGAGTGAAAATGTGGATCAGAATCAGGTAGTTAGCCAAACACAATTAATTTTCAGCTTCTCGATCAGGGCTTTGGAGTCGGCAGAAAATGAACCGAATCCAACTCCCGACTGCGTTGCCATCCTGAAAAACAACTGGGACTCCGACTCCGACTCCGACTCTGACGTTCTCCTGAATTTTGACTCCGACTGATACTCTTGCTACTAAGTGCTTCTTCTTGTGGCTATATCTACATCTCCAAAACTATAACTCTCCAGAGTATCTTTCCATATCTGGTCAAATATGTGATGCCCAAAAATGGGACGTACGCCAAAACGTGAAGCACTGTGGCTGAGACATTGAGAGAGCTTTGTGGCAACTTTTACTGTTGCTTGAACCATTCAAGGCAATACCCTATTGTGGCTATCAAACAACAGTATACTCTATGTTATGACATGATTCGTGACTGGTTCTGGCCATTTGATTTTTTTGAGGCCGGGACGTACGCAAAAAACTTGACATATTTTTCCAAATAATCATAACTGGACCTTTTATTAAACACATCCAAAGAGCCCATAATATGACCAGGTAGTACAACTACTAACACACCATAAGCTCCCTTGAATCATTGGTATGTCTCTGCTGTTGCAAGTTTTGTTGAGGAGCAGAAATGTAACATACGCAGTAACACAGCACGATGATCCACCGCTGGAAGTCTGGATGCTCCAGGTTCACCATACTGCACAAACATTTTAATCTTATAATATGTGATCATTTTATGAGGAAAAAACCTTAATGAAACAGGTTTATGGGTGTTGTTCACAGCCATATACGAAATTACCGTACTCTGTAACATTTGGCTGCAGTCAAGAAAGGCTATGGTGATGGGGTGATCTCCAGAGCGGATATGTGTACTGATGATATATTTCATCTGTAAATCATATGGCTATTTCAAAACAACATTTAGAAAGTCCCACAAACAACTAATTTTTTTTATTTGGTAACATATATATCAAGGTTTACTTTTAAAACTTAAAAAAAAAAGTAATCAATGAAAGGATAAGCATGGGGATGTTTTGGCACCAAATAAACACAGCTTCTTTATCATTGCCTTTCCTCGTAGACCAGCATGAATTTCTGTTTTATTGTGAATATTTCCAAGAAGTTGGTACTGCCTGGAAATATTTTCCTCTCACTTCTTTGATCCCCTTTTAGCGGCGTGTCCTATAAAATGTAAAATTTGCCCTGGTTTTTACTCTAAATTACCAAGTGAGATCCAAAGAACAATGGGACCCCTAACAAACTATATATCGAATTGACCATTACTAAACAAGCTATCAACTGATGCAATTGCATACAAGCCTTTCAGCATTATTTGCATGCAAGTTTTTATGTGGTTAGCTAAGAAAATAATCAATTCTGCCATGGTCCTTCAAAATGTAATACAGCCCACTATGTTTCATAATGTTTTTTGTTTGTTATTTAAATAATAATTTTTGGAGTCATGAGTCAATTTTTGACTCTTCCTCTGACTCCTGACTCCGACTCCTGACTCCGACTCCAAAACCTTGTCTCGGATCCATCGACCCAACAGATTTGAACACAAATAAATTTAAATAATGAACATTTGATCATTGTTTTATTACACAGAGTTTACCTGATATGATCGGTACTCATCTCATAAGCATTACTGGGAATATATTGCACATTTTTTACATTATAACCCATTTTCTCTTGTAACAACAAGCCACAAACATAGCAATTATAAACAATTGCTTATTGGTGATAATTGCAAACACTGTCAAACCACCACATGTAGATATATTTCTCAACATTATTTAAACGAGACATTTTTGTACAAACCAAATGTACTCCTATCATAACATAAACAAAAAATAAGATCATGATGAGGCCCCCGAATATTCTTTGAGAAACAAAGAAAGACTTTTTTTTAAACAGAAACAGGTACAAGTACCTGAAATAAAATCATTCAGACTTGAAGCTGTGTGTTGAGTCTGTCATATGAATTATTTCCATAAAAACAACTCTTTCTATCCAAAATAACCCTACTAAGAAAATTTATTCAAATATTTGTCAAATTCTAGAATGGCGACCAGGTGTATATATCTCCTTTGTCCTTATATAATAATTTGACTGGATGTTTTATAAAATCAGAAGAAACTAGTTGACAACTAAAATTATACTTTACTTACTAAGTTACTGGGAAATGTTAAAATAAATAAAATTCATTATTAGAAATCAATCATATTAGTTTCAAAAATTAATGTATATTATGAATCATACAGTTGGTAATCAAAATTGTGTGAAATTATAAATTGTAAATGAACTTACTCAAGACTTCTATGACGTTTTGTTCAAAGCCAATTTTCTTCATATTAGACCTAGATACTAGTATTTAGAATTTGGTTATTGAAACGTTTCAGCCTATATCAAATCAAGAAATAATTCCATTTACATTGTAACAAAATAAAAGAAAAGAACGTAAGGGTCGAATCCAAGGTTGAATGTAGAATGTGCAAATTGTTGTATTTAGAAAGAAAACTTCACAATCTCATTGATAAATACATAAAATTTTCAAAATTTCAGAGTGACAATTTATCATCTAAAATGAGTTCATATATCTTTTAATGTAATTTTAACAGTTTCTTTGTCAGTGTATTTACTCTGCTAAAAAATACACTATCTTAGTTAGAGGGAGTTACGGGAGTAAGCAGGAGTTAGTGGGAGTTACGGGAGTAAGCAGGAGTTACGGGAGTTGGCAGGAGTTATTAGTAGGAGTAATGCCCCATTCTCACGGCGAGAACCGGAGAACTTTTCATCCCTGAGGAACAGCTTGAGATGAATTCTAGGAAAAAAATGGCCAACCCGGCGACACACAATGTTTATATGACGATTATATAATTGCTTAAAAGCATATCACGGTGGGATACGATCGTAAATCAGCGGGATAAGATCGTAAATCGGCGGAGACAAGATCATAACCCTGTGGAAAAGATCTAGATGCCTGTGGGGCAAGATCTAAATGCCTGTGGGTTGTCAAAAGTCGTCAGCTGGATGTCAAAAAATCGTCGGCGGGATGTCAAAAACTGCGACGAGGCTGCAAATGTCCCGCAGGGAAAGTAAAAATATCCCAAGGGGCAGGAGAGGTCCCCACAGGGGCAGGAGAGGTCCCCACAGGGGCAGGGGATGTCCTAATATCCCGCTGGAGATGTTTTTGAGTCGTTCTCACTGAAAAACCCTGCCGGACACCCAAAAATGTAGAAAAATTAGGGCTCTGTCCCGGCGCCTTGGAAAAAAAATTTCATCATGTTGAAACTTTTTTGACATCCACAGCGCAGTTCTTTCCATTTCTAGGAACCCTGAGGGAAACAAAAAGTACCACTGTGGGATGTGAAAAATCTTCGGCGGGATCACCCAAATTCATCCAAATTTCCAGAAAATACCATCCCGCCGACGCCTAAAGTGCTCCATAACGTGCCGTGAGATCTTAGCATTATTATGCCCCAGGCGGCTCCGGAGAACTATTTAGATCGGCGTCAAAGTCTTTCCTGGTAATTTGGATGAATTTGGGTGATCCGCCGTCGACTTTTAACATCCCCCAGGGGAAGTTTTGTTCCCCTCAGCGGTTCCTAGAAATGGGAAAACTGCGCCGTGGATGTCAAAAAAGATTCAACAGGTACAAACTTTTTTTTCATGACGGCGGAGCAGAGCCCAAAATTTTCTTAATTTTTGGATGTCCGGCGTGGATTTTTTCAGTGAGAACGCCTCAAAAACATCTCCGCCGGATATTAGGACATCTCCTGCCCCGCGGGGACCTTTCCTGCCCCCGCGGGGACCTTTCCTGCCCCTGGGAGGACATTTGAAGCCTCGCCGGCAGTTTTTGACATCCCGCCGCGGTGAAATAGGTTCACTGAGGGGCAGTTATAGGTTCCCTGAGGGGTACTTTTTATATCTCGGGGCGATGTAGAAGTATCCCTCAGGAGGAGGAAATTCCTTTGCCCCGGCGAACTTTTGGGGACGGCGTACAACTTTTCTTCCCCGCAGTGAACAAAAAGAACCCCGCCGTGATATGCTTTTAATTAATTATGTTACGAAAGAAATTGAGGTCCACGAATTCGATGATGTTGATAATGAATTTATTCACAGATGAATGTTCATAATTTGATGAAGAAACCTGCAATTTGTACAACACATATGAGTATATATATTCCCAATATCAAAACACATAAGTTCAACCCACAAACATCAATGTGTATTTTCACATTATGGTATTATTATTATTTATAAGTTGCCCACAAAGTGCATACAAAGTAACCATCAACTAACTCATTTATGCAACAAGTATAGAATAATATTAAATTGGAATAAAGTTTCTAATAAATACCCTTACCCTTGTTGGGTTTCTAAAGTTGAAACTTGAATGCGAAATGATTCACTGTGCAAATGAGCTGTCTGCCCATGTGGCCAATATTCCATACACCAAAGTGGAACCTATTATAATCTTCAGCAAAGCACTGAATGATTCCAGCTCTCAAGCAACCACTCTGGAGAGCAGTTTAGGAGAGAATGCCAAAATTGGCCAGGACTGATTTTGGAGGGATTAACAGCTTGTGGCTTGGAGTGCCACAGGTGGCAACATTTTGCATAACATTGGCTTGCACGTGCTCCCTCTGGCATTAATGCAAAGTGCAACCAACTCAAAAGTTACAGAGAAAATTTCCCTACCACATACTCCCACGTTTAGGAAAAAAACCCGTCCCGGTTAGTACACTGACAAATTAAATTTGGTTTCAGAACTACTGCATTTTTGGTAATTGTACTCAATGTGCTACAGGTTCGCCATACCTATCCGGCTCTCTGCGGATCCTGCCTGACCTGCGAAGTTCAGGAGATGAAGGTGATGACGGAGGTGATTGATGAATTGATGGAGGACTTGGACTAGAAGGTGGAGATTGAGATGGAGATTGAATTGTGGCATCAGAATTATTAGAAGAATTATTTGAAGAATGGCACCTTCTTGGAGGTGCTACAAAAAGTTCATATTCAGACCCACTAGACTCAGATGAATCGGACGACTCCAAATTTTCAGCTGACCTTGACCTTGCAGTAGGTTTCCTTTTCCTGGTAGATTTCCGGTTCACCCCATTCCTTTCTTCTGGTGGCTGTTCCTCATGGAAAACTGGTAACAATAGATTCCTGTGGAGAGTCTGTGCCCTCCCTGGCCTTGAAAGCGGTTTCACTGTAAAAACAGCTACTTCTGGGTTAGGCTGACTGACAACCACATGGACGTCGTCCATCCACTTATCTGCTAGCTTTTCCCTTCCTTTGGAGGCGGTCTTCCGGATGAGCACAGTATCTCCAAGCTGCAAATTAGCTGCTACAGCCTTCCGTCGTACCTCTCCTTGGCTTTGATGGCTTGAAGACCAGATTTCTGTTAGCCAGTTCATGAGCATACTTCACATGTTCTTGAAGCTCCTCCGCAAATTTGGTCACAGGAACAACTTCGCGTTCCGGCATCATCTCGACATCAATTGGCAAAACAGGCTTCCGCCCAAACATTAACTCATATGGCGAAAATTTTGTAGTTTCATGTGGCGTACAGTTATACGCATGTACAACAGATGACAAGTGATCCTTCCACTTCGATTTCTTGTCTTCTGAGAGCGTGCCTAGCATCTTCAACAGGGATTGGTTCATCCTCTCAGTGGCACCGTTACCCATAGGATGGTAAGGCGTTGTCCTGGATTTCTTCATCCCGGTGATGGCGCACAGCTCCTTAATCACTTTACTCTCGAAGTTACGGCCTGGTCACTGTGTATCCTCTGCGGCACTCCGTAAATTGTGACAAAATTGTTGTACAAAGCTCTTGCAGTTGTGACGGCTGTCTCATTCTTCGTGGGAATGGCTCTGGCAAGCTTTGTGAAATGATCTGTGATTACTAAAATATGTTCGAACCCTGCAGATGGTTCAACAAGTAGAAAATCTAGACAGACCAATTCTAATGGTTGAGAAGTGATAATTGGCGTCAATGGGGCTGTGGCAGTCCTTGCCTTCCTACAAACACACCGACGACATTTTTGCACCATCTCTTCCAAATCTTTGGCCATTGATGGCCAATAGCATCTTGCCCGTGAAGAGCAATTGTCTTATCCCTGCCAGGGTGTCCCATTTGGTCATGAAGAGACTCAAATACCGCTCTCCTGCATTTTGACGGAATGACACACTGAAACACTTCATTTTCATCCACAAGAATTTTCCTGTACAAAATACTGTCCTTTAACACCAACTTATCCTTTTGACCTGCCAACTTACGCAGTTCAGGAGGCAAATTCTTCAGCTCCTTCTCAGAAATGCTGACATCTCCATTCACATAAGACTTCACTTTACTCACGATGGATCTTCATCCTGTCGGACAGACACATCACCTTCAAATACATTGCTGACAATCCTGTTGCCAACTACATCACCAGTGAATCCTACGCCGAGAGGCAATGCATGACAACATCCTTCCTGGAACTGAACTGAATTACAAACAGCATTCAACGATTGGCTGTCCAACCTCGACAAAGCGTCGGCATCCTTGTGCCCTTTACCAGGTTTGTAAAACACTTCAAAATCATAAGATGACAATTGTGCTAACCAACGATGTCCTGTGGCATCCAGCTTGGCTGTAGTCAAGACATAGCAGAGTGGATTTGAGTCTGAAAACACAGAACACTTATTCATGTACAGATAATCGTGAAACTTATCCACGATAGCCCACTTTAATGCAAGAAATTCTCTTTTATGAGCTGGGTAATTTCTTTCTGCTTGATTTAACCCTCTACTTGCATAAACGATAACCCTACGTCTGCCTTCCTGTTCCTGGTAGAGTACGCCTCCTAGGCCTGTTCCAGAAGCATCGACGTGGAAATAAATGGCTTAGTGTAGTCAGCGTAGGCAAGAATTGG